>JAWNLW010000587.1:3102500-3601460 GCA_035042075.1 Drosophila macrospina | reverse complement strand
GGGGGGGGGGGGGGGGGGGGGGGGGGCGCGCGCGCGCGCGCGCGCGCGCGCGCGCGCGCGCGCGCGCGCGCGCGCGCGCGCGCGCGCGCGCGCACACACGCGCGCGCGCGCGCGCGCGCGCGCGCGCGCGCGCGCGCGCGCACACACACACACACACGCGCGCGCGCGCGCGCGCGCGCGCGCGCGCGCGCGCGCGCACACCACACGCGCGCGCACGCGCGCGCGCGCGCGCGCGCGCGCACACACATATATATATATATATATATATATATATATATATATATATATATATATATATATATATATATATATATATATATATATATATATATATATATATATATATATATATATATATATATATATATATATATATATATATATATATATATAGAGAGAGAGAGAGAGAGAGAGAGAGAGAGAGAGAGAGAGAGAGAGAGAGAGAGAGAGAGAGAGAGAGAGAGAGAGAGAGAGAGAGAGAGAGAGAGAGAGAGAGAGAGAGAGAGAGAGAGAGAGAGAGAGAGAGAGAGAGAGAGAGAGAGAGAGAGAGAGAGAGAGAGAGAGAGAGAGAGAGAGAGAGAGAGAGAGAGAGAGAGAGAGAGAGAGAGAGAGAGAGAGAGAGAGAGAGAGAGAGAGAGAGAGAGAGAGAGAGAGAGAGAGAGAGAGAGAGAGAGAGAGAGAGAGAGAGAGAGGGGTATATATAAATATTTAATTTCTTGCACAGATATAGAGAGTTTTTTGAAGTTTCGTGCACATAATAGCTTGAGTAAGTGTACTTGTAACTGCTTGGGCAACCCTCGCATATTCACATTCCCACCAACATTCACTCGACACTCAAAACTTGCACTCATAGTTAACTATAACGTTTTACGAATCAACAAACAACAAACGTGGCCGTTGCATGCCTTTTGCTACACTTCATTATGTGTTTAGTGTGTATGATGTGTATGTGTATGTGTGTGTGTGTGTGAGTGAGGTTTTCTGCTGCCCTGCCGCCTCTGCCATCCCCCTGCTGCATAATGACAACATGTAATTTGGCCTTTCTTTTTGCTGGCTTGCATATATTTCTTGGTCGTCGTCGTTGTGGATTTCTTTTTAGACTTCTGCTTCTTTCCTGTGTTGGCAGAGTGGAGCAGAGCTACGACTTCGGCTGGGACATGGACTTTGGCGTCGTGGGTTGTTAAGAGTCTGATTGCAAATTATGGCTAGAGACCACCAAAGAGAGAGAGAAAGAGAGAGAGAGAGAGCGAGAGAGACAGGGACTAACAGGAGGCTAAGGAGTCTAGTCTTAAGGGTGTGGGCGTGGCTAAGAGCCAGTTGCATGCCATTATTACTTTATGTTGTGCGCCTTCCCCCCACTCTCCCTCTCTCTCTCTCTCTTACACACACTGTCTGTCTCTTTTATATCACAATACTCGTGCTTTATATGGCATGTGGCCAAAGCATTTTATGCTAATTTACGAGTACTCACATCGTTTTTTTTCTTCTTGCTTTGCGCATGCAATTTTTAATTAATTTTTTTAGCTCCCCTTAGAGGTGGAAGCGAGGGAGGGCGGGAGGTAGGTAAAGCGAGTCCACTCGTATTGTTGGTTCATTATAATATAAATCCATTCGCTAGACTTGTATTTGTTATTGATGTTGTTGCCATAATTGTGCAGTTTCTATGCAAGAAGCATACTCGAGAACGGAATGTGGCATTAAGGATCATATTTTGTATTTGCTGTTACTGTTGTTGTTGTTGTTTTCTGTTTCCTTTGATTCATATTTCAACTGAGTGTACTCAGTGTTATACGTATAAGTATGAGTACACTCGTAGAGCAGTTACCTACTCAATGTACACCAAATGATTCAGACAACACTACTATTGAGTCACTGAATACGTGTAATCTGTGTTCTTATCCAAGCGAATACTTTGAATACCCAATACGAACTTGAACCCAGTATTCATTGACTGTTGCTTGCTACCTGTTGTTCTCTTGCTGCTCACAAATAAATTTTGTGAATGGTTTTTGTTTTCTTTCTTCTCTTTTTTTATTTTTGGTGAATGAATAGACTGTTTGTGTAACTCATTTCTATTACAAAAACATTTTAATTGAGTTTGTTGTTTGTGGAAATTTAGAATTGACATTGTAATTAATTGTCGTTGTACCCTGTAATGGCTGCAACAAATGGGGCATAATAATAAATGAAGCCCAAAACAAATATGCATATCGATAACAGAGACTGCTGGAAATCGGCAATCGTTGTTGAGTTTGATTCTATAGTCTTGGCCCTCTTGAGTAACTGTTATACTGAACTGTTATACTGAAAGCTTAGACCACAAACATGTATGATATATATATTGTCGATTGCATTATTGTACTGTTATATTAGAATGTTATACAAAACTGTTATATTAATGTCTTAAAGCTATAAAACTGTTATACTGAACAGATTTATTTGACTGTTATACATATTTATTACATTGCTTAATATGCTGGCATCTATACTATTAGGTCAGGCCTTGGACATTTATCACTTTTGCCTATATGTATATCTGTTATACTACACTATTATACTGGCGAATATGTGGACATCTATGGCATTAAATTAGCAAATCATAAACTGAACTAAATGTGATCTTGAAATGTCAACTATGACATATTTAAATTTGTTATATGTGTATTTGTATCTGTTATATGGAACTGTTATACTGGCTCATGTAGTGTCAAACTTCTTAACTCTACAGTAAACCAGTTCTTCTTTATTAATAATTCAGTTATATTATTTCTGGTATAAAACTGTTATACTTGAATGCTACTGTTATATTAGGGCATTTCCACACTGGCCAAGCTCTGCTTTCCGTTCTTTTCTCGACTTTTCACCAACAAATTGGCCAAAATAATATGTATGTATGTATGCATAGGTATGTACATACATATGTTTGTAATACTTACCTTAATTGGCACCATTTTTTAATGTTATTGTTATTATTGTTGTTGTTTTTTCATTGCCTGCTGTTTACGTCGAAAATTTCTAGTAAGCAAATATATCGCAAGCGCCGCCTCTTGCTCCCCCTGCTCATAGCATCGAGTGGTTGAAGCTGCTGTTGTGAGTTTGTGAGTTGTTTATGCCTCAGTGCGTCTACTTCGCACTCAAAATGGGTGTCTATTGTTGTTGTTGTTAATGTTGTTGTTGTTGTTGTTGTTGTTGTTTTTGTTGTTGTTTTAGTAGCTGCTTCTGCTGTTGTGCGTCAACGTCGCCTTTATTACAGGTGTGTCTAAACAAGTGCATAATCAATGTGAATTTGTGTGCGAAATGAGTTCAAGTTGTTGCTTTTTCTAGTCTTCACCCCATCCCTCCACTTCTCCCCTACCCCCTCCTCCCTGTCTCAGTTGTCAGCTACTTATATATATAAAATATATATATTTATTTTAATGCTATGCAAACTGTGCACGAACAGCGACAGCGTATGCACTTCATGGAAACTATGGGAAAACAGTCAAGAAAGAGGAAAACAATGGGAACGAATGGGGGAGTGGGTGGATGGGGGGAGAGAGAGAAGGAAATGCTATGCCAAATAAAGTATGCTCATTATATAGACAATGTATATATAGTATTATACAAATATCTTTAAATGAAAGTCTTGCTTGATTGACTGATTGATTGGCAGAAGACTAAAAAGTAATTTCCATCAAAGACAGAAGTCGGCAAAATGTTAACAAGTAATTTCCTCATATGGAACGAGCTAAATTTGATATACTTTGCTTATTGATTATTGTTACAACTGTAAACACATTATTTAATAAATAAATATGTACACAATTATGAGGAACTTTAGTATTTATAAATGTATTGTGGAAATTCTAGACTTGAAGCAACGTGAATTCTCAAAATGATCAAGAAAGTTCTCTGATTTCTATTTGGTATTGTTGAGTCAATTGATAAAATACATTTGTTTGCCTTACTTGGCTGGTTAACTGACTAATTGGCTGATTGCCTGATAAACCAGCGACATACGCGCTACTGCACTGATAAGCGTGGCGTGTTGCATTTGATAAGGCAACTTCAGTTGCATCATCGATAAGAGAGGAGAAAATAACTGCGTGCGCGTGCCTCTTCAACAGCAATGATAACAACAAGCAACAACATTTATAGTAGTTTATAATAATTAATAAAATATGCTTGCAATTATGTTTTGTGTGTTTAGAGATTTGCAAAAAAGAAAAAAAAGAAAAAAAAATAGAAAACAAACAAACAAACGGTGCAATGTTCCTCAGCGATCAGTGTGTGTCCTGCGTCTGTAGAACGAGCAGCGAACTTATGACTTTTGCTCAAGTGTAAAAATGCTAACTAACATCAACTAACTGTAATAATATTGACAATAACAATTGTCGCACACATTGAAGTGCTAACGAATAACTTAAATAAAATAAATAAAACCAAAACACAAACGATACCAAAGACCAAAGTGTGGGAGAGAAATAAAGAATGTTCGACGTGCCGCCCAAATGTCCAGCGCTGGCTAACAAATTGAGCGGCCTCTTTGGGTGGCGCCACACCTACAAGGTGGCTGCCAAGCATGAGGGCATACCCCATGGCACCCTACACAAATCCTATTCACTGACGCTGCCCAAACGGCCCCCATCTCCGAGCTACGACTGCGTGAAGGTAACCTTAAACCTAAGCCAAAGCCCAACTCGAACTAATTAAAAATTGAAATTAAAATCACATTCAACTCTACTGCATGTGGTGATAAGACATGCCCACACAGCCACACACCCACCGCACACACACACACACACACACACACACACACACCGCCCACACAGTTCGCTCCACAAACGTATGCAAATGTTTATGATATACGATCGTTGTCTGCCCATTCACGCATAATATCCATTGACAAATGATCATAAAGCAGCAATCAACGATTGAGACATGACACTGACATGACAACAAACCGCTCGCACAGTGGGCCAAATACCACAATTTGTGGTCAAACAGAAGCTACTTTGAAAACAATTGTAAATTTAAATAATGTGCAGTAATAACTATAGTTTTACATCTTTAGTTTTAATAAAAAATCGGTTATCGTTTTATATCGATTAGAATAGAATTAAAATCTAATTTTTAACTAAGAACTTTCTTATAATAAATGCATATGCAATTATTTAAATATGTAATATGCATGCGCCTTCAAATTATCGATAACTAGTTAATCGATTGTTCGTTAAACAAATTTTACATATATTTGCATACGTCGATGTTGACGGAATAAGTGTTTTAGGTATATTTTCTATTTAATTACATTCATTAATTACTTTTATTCGATAATGTATTGCATTAACTATTATCGATTTTTTTGTATAAAAGGTAATGGTCAGCTATTTATAAGTAATTTATTTCGATATCAATAACTATGCAAACAATAAACAATCGATTGTTATCGTTATCGATATATGTAGTTACGATATAATTAATTATTATGTTGAACACTTGAGTTGTTTTCTTTTTGAGAACATTTTTGAGGACTTTATAATCAACTTGTACCACTGTGCGCATAGGCAAAACCCAAGCAAAAATGTTTATAATTAGTATAAACGTAAACAAATAGAAATAAAATCAATTTGTGGCACCGCTTGGAAGAACAATAGAATGCAATGCCAGTGAACGCTCTTTGACCCATAAATCCAAGAACAACAGCAACAACAAAAGCTAACAGCAACAGCAGCAACAACAACAATAACAATAGCACTGTGCATTGTGTTTGAATTTTGTTTGTTAGTGTTGCAAACTGGCGAAAAAAAAGAAGCAACGAAAAACTAGAAAACAACCTTCCAAATTGTTGCGCCAAGTTGACGTTCCAGTTCTCCAGTTCAGTTCAGGGAGCGAAGCGCACGCTTCGTTGCTTCCACGACTGGTTTCGGGCCATGATGCAATTGTTGTTGTTGTTATTATTGTTGTTGTTGTTGTTGGCCAGTTTTCGGCATTTGGCATTTGTGTGCTGGAATTCAATGGAATGCCAAGCAGCCAGCAATGACAGCGATGCCAATTTAATTCGTTTGCCTTTTAACGTTGTCCGTTGCAATTTTATTTTATTTGAGTTTTTTTTTTCTTTCTTTCTGTTTTGGGAGGCTGGAGGTCGTCTCTCTAACCAACTACGACTAAGACAACGACTACATTAGGCAGTCTCACATACCAATATATGGCTTGCAGTTAAGCGCTGCCAATGACTCAACGACGACATGGCCAATTGGGCAATTGTTTCAGGGTCCGGAAGCATAAAGTCTCTGTGCAGACTCTAAACATTGAACTGCATGCAACGATCTCGTTGTTTGCAAATCTTCCGCACTAGAGCTGCTTCTTCTTCTCGTAACACCATATTTGTAATTGAGCTGGTTCCATGCATATAAGCCGACTCCAGTTTTATTTATGAATTCATTTTACAAATTTATTAAAGTAACTTTAAACTAAATATAAAAGAACCTAGAAAATTGGAACTAGTTCATTTCGTGAGCAAAGAAACCAATTGTTATTAACTTGTTCTCAATTGATTTAATATTCAGTTTCTATTACACACCGTCAAAACTAGTTTATGCTATCTGGTGAACTAGTTCATTGTTCATATGAAGAATTTTTATATATATATTTAAATTAGTGCAATGAATTTTAAAACATATTTTATCGTTTTACATTTTATGTGCGGAACAAGTTCAGCACACCTTCGAACTAGTTCCCCCTTAGAAATACATACGAACTCAATAGAACTAGATAAAGAACCAGTTAATTTGAGCATAGTTCGACATATACCACATCGATTCTATTAACACTTCAATCCGTTCACTCTTCTGATTTCAGGAAGCGGGCTCCTGGGTGGCCGTACATCATCTACAGACACAGTCGGGCATTCTGGATCCCGATGACTGTGTGCGCGACGTGGCTGATGATCGGGAACAGATCCTTGCGCACTTTGAGGACTCCGGTCCCGATCCGGGTGTGCCGCAGGGCGGCGGCGATGGCGCCTCAGGGAGCTCCTCGGTGGGCACTGGATCGCCGGACATCTTTCGCGATCCGACAAACACAGAGGCGCCCACACGGGATCTATCCACGCCACACATTGAGGTGACCAGCACCACATCGGGGCCAATGGCTGGACTGGGAGTGGGCTTGATGGTGCGTCGCAGCAGTGATCCCAATTTGTTGGCCTCCCTCAAGGCGGAGGGCGGCAACAAGCGTTGGTCTGCAGCGGCACCACATTATGCTGGAGGGGATTCGCCAGAGCGCCTGTTGCTGGATAAGGCTGGTGGTCAACTCTCGCCCCAATGGGAGGAGGAGGATGACACGGCAGCGCAGCTGAAGGAGCAGTTGCTGCAACAGCAGCAACAACAACAACAACAACAACAACAGCAACCACAACATGCCGCAGCAACTGGAGGTCATCAGCCATTTGCTCGCTCCGGCCGCCTATCGATGCAGTTCCTCGGCGATGGCAACGGCTACAAATGGATGGAGGCGGCCGAGAAGCTGCAGCTGCAGCAGCAACAGCCGATGCCAACGTCGCTGCCAAACAGCGCGTACTCCAGCAAATCCCTGCCTCGCGAAAGCAAACGCAAGGAGCCGCTGGGCCAGGCATACGAGTCCATCCGGGAGAAGGATGGCGAAATGCTGCTCATTATCAATGAGTACGGCAGTCCATTGGGCTTGACGGCCATGCCAGACAAGGAGCATGGCGGAGGATTGCTTGTCCAGCACGTCGAGCCCGGCAGTCGGGCGGAGCGTGGACGCTTGCGTCGCGAGGATCGCATCCTGGAGATCAATGGCATCAAGCTGATTGGCCTCAGCGAATCCCAAGTCCGAGAGCAACTCCGTCGTGCTCTCGAATCATCAGAGCTGCGGGTGCGCGTCCTCCGCGGCGATCAACAGCGTCGCCAGCAGCAGCAGCAACGTCGCGACTCCAAGGTTGCCGAAATGGTTGAGGTGGCCACCGTGTCGCCCGCACGCAAACCACATGCTGCTCCCGTGGGCACCTCCCTGCAGGTGGCCAACACCCGCAAGCTGGGGCGCAAAATTGAAATACTTTTGAAGAAGGGACCAAACGGATTGGGCTTCTCGGTGACCACACGTGACAATCCCGCAGGCGGACAGTGCCCCATCTACGTTGAACATTCTGCCTCGCGGCGCTGCCATCGAGGACGGCCGCCTCAAGCCCGGCGATCGCCTCCTCGAGGTCGACGGCACCCCAATGACAGGCAAAACCCAAACAGATGTCGTTGCCATACTCCGTGGCATGCCAGCCGGCGCCACGGTGCGCATTGTGGTCTCCAGGCAGCAGGAGCTCGCTGAGATGCCCGTCGGTGTAAGTTGTCCAAGCTCCCATTGAATTATTTACTTTTATTTTTAATTTCATTGTTTTTATTATTTTAATTTCTTTGTTATAACAATAAGTGAAAAGATTTACAACTAAATTTATTTCTTATTAGTTTAAATTAAATATTTGAGTTATTTTTTATTTGATTTAAATTGACTTAGTTATTATTATTTTGATATTAAATAATTGAGTTATTTTTTACTTCATTTAATTATTACAAATCAAAGAAATATTTATTTACATATTTAACATAATTATACATAAAACTTGTTTTTTTTTTAAATTTTAAAACATTTTTTTAATGTCATTATAAATTAAATAATAGAGTTATTTTTAATTTTATTTATTTATTTTATTACTTATTCATTTATCATAATTATAAATAAAATAATTTGAGTTTATTTTGTTTTAATTTGTTTATTTTTTATTAGTATATATAAAATATTTTGATATTATTTTGAAATTAAATCATTGCTTTTTTTTTAATATTATCAAATTAATAAATTTATAATTATAAATCAAATAAATATATATATTCTTTTTTGTTTAACACAATTAAAAATGATATATATACAAATTTTAATTTAATTAAATTTATTTGTTTATAATTATAAATATAATAATTGAGTTGTTTTTATTTTAATTAATTAATTTTTTTATTTATTATAAATAGAAATAACTAACTTTTGTTTTGCTTTTGTTTTTTGTTTTATTTCAATTTATGTCTTAAATTAATTTTTTTATTAAAATTATTTTTCTTTAATTTTTTAAAATTACGTTATTTAATTTATTTATTTGCTGTAATCCTAAATATATATAAATATAATCATAAATTTGATTTTATTTATTATTATTTAATTTAGTTATTTTTCACTCTATTTTTTATAATTACATTTAATTAATAAACATAAAATGTATTATATTAATTAATTAAATGCTTATTTTCACTCACTGCAGCCGGAGCCTGTGGAGAAAGTAGTGTCAGTGGGAGCAGTGCCTGTTTCCGTTTCGAATGCCACTTCCGCAACGGCAACCGCAACCGCAATCGCATCCGTTTCCATTCCCGTGCAAAAGTCAAGCAGCGCCAGATCGCTGTTCCAGCAGCATCAGCAACAACAACAACAACAACAGGCACAACTCAATGAATCTCAGCATTTCATCGATGCGGGCAGCGAGTCGGCGGCTTCCAATGTGAGTGTCATCAATGGTTTCGCAACTGAGCGAAGCTAATCCAATGTGTTTTTGTCCATTTATAGGATAGCCTCCCACCGAGCAGTAGCAGCTGGCATTCGCGCGAGGAGTTGACACTGCACATACCCGTCCATGATACGGAGAAGGCCGGCCTTGGGGTCAGTGTGAAGGGCAAGACGTGCTCCAATCTGAATGCCTCGACAGCCAGCGGTGGCAGCGGGGGCATGAAGCATGACGGCGATCTTGGGATATTTGTCAAGAATGTCATCCATGGTGGAGCCGCATCGCGTGATGGACGCCTGCGCATGAACGATCAACTGTTGAGCGTGAATGGTGTCTCGCTGCGTGGCCAAAACAATGCGGAGGCCATGGAGACACTGCGTCGTGCTATGGTTAACAATCCGGGCAAGCATCCGGGCACCATAACCCTGCTGGTCGGACGCAAAATACTGCGCTCGGCCAGCTCCAGTGACATTTTGGAGCACAGCCATAGCCACAGCAATAGCAGCCACAGCAACAGCAGTGGCAGTGGCAGTGGCAGCGGCAACAATGGCAACGGCAACGGCAACAGCAACAGCAACAACAACATTAACAACAACAACAACAACAGCAGCTCCAATGCCAGCGACAATTCCGGCGCCACGGTCATCTACCTGAGTCCGGAGAAACGTGAACCGCGCGGCAGCGGGAATGCGCCTGGCAGCGCCGGCAGCGATATGAATAGGTGAGACACGGACTCCTCTATGAGCCGCAAGCCCAGTAAAGAATGCAGCAGTCGAGTGTGCTCGACAGACAGATACCCAGCACTTGCATCTGCCTGTGAAGCAACAACAAAAGCATTCAACTCAATCAAATAAATAGCACAAAACAAAGCAAGAAAATTCCAGTTCACATGTCACGACTATAACATACCCTGCACTTAGGCACTTACATGCACGGACATGTATTTGCATGCACATATTTGCATATATATATATATATATATATATATATATATATTGAAATGTAAACATTGCACACTTTGTAAGTTGTAGCAACAGTGTTTGCCTCTTCTTCTCGAAATTGTTATATCTCAGATCAGATTATATATCCGAAATCCCTTCTGCCTGTGACATGTACTCCCACAAAATGATAATACTCTTGCATCGGAAGTCTGCTAAACATATTTCGCTTACATTCCGTTTCTTGCAGATGGAGCAATCCCGTTTTGGATCGTCTAACCGGTGGCATTTGCTCCACAAACTCAGCGCAGCCATCACAGCAACAACGAACGCAACAACAAACGCAGCAGCAGCACCACCAGCAGCACCACCAGCAGCAGCAGCAGCAAACGCAAGCTCAGTCGCAGTCGCAGTCGCAGTCACAGCGTCGTCTGCCACCGCCGCCTCTAAGTGGCAACAATGCGGCGTTGCGCAATGAAAGCTATTACATGGCCACCAATGACAACTGGTCGCCAGCGCAGCTGCATCTGCTCAATGGACATGGCAATACGGCGCTGCTCATTGAGGATGATGCGGAGCCCATGTCACCGTAAGTCCCAGTCCCTGTACTCTCTGCATCGCTCTTCCCGCTCCAAGTTCCAGCTCAAAGCCCACTTCCTCTTGACTCGCATATTGCTAACCCATCATCTTTGCCTGAAGCTCGCTCACTGAGTTCTCTGCGGATTTTGTTGAGCACTCAACTAGGAGTAATCTTAGTCAACTTTTAAGCAACTTAATTAATACTTTTATGATAATATTGTCAAAAAATGACATGAGTATTATATAGGCTTGATCAGATCTCAAAACAGAGTCCCTCTATCTGTCTCTATGCAAGTTACACTCTCAGTTCCAAGAGTTGCCTGAAGATCGCTCACTGAGTTCTCTGCGGATTTTGTTAAGCACTCAACTAGGAGTAATCTTAGTCAACTTTTGAGCAACTTTATTAATATTTAGACTCTGAACTAAAAGTTCACAGTCTATTAGGTTTGACGAAAGCGAAATGTGCGTAACAGGCAGAAGGAGGCGTGGCAGACCCTATAAAGTATATATATTCTTGATCAGCATCAACAGCCGAGACGATATAGCCATGTCCGTCTGTCCGTCTGTCCGTCTGTATGAACACCTAGATCTCAGAGACTATAAGAGCTATAGTGACCAAATTTGGTGACAACACGTGTATTGTTTGCAGGCAGATCAAGTTTGTTTTAGATTTTTGCCACGCCGCCTTCCGCCCCCGCAAATCGAAAAAAACGTATTACTGAAGCTACCGACTTCAGATTTGGCACATATGGAGGATGTCCCTTGGCGGACGTTTTTTCAGCACGATCGGATCATAAACATAGAAGATATTAAGGAATGAATGATCAGCAGGTTCATGGCACCTCTGCGGCCAAAATTGCTTTAGTTAGAACAACAACAACAAGAAACGCCGCAAAGGCGCGAGTTCGAATCCCACTGCTGACAATTCCAAAATACATTTTTTAATAACTATAAATTAATTACTTTTATTTTATATATACATATAATATTAATTTTGCCATATTTGTCAGAAAATGTTGAGAATTCAAGAGAAAGCAATAACCAAATTTCGTTAGAAATTCGTATATATATATATATATGACAAATGCAAAAACTCGTGCTGTAGTTCAGAGTCTCCCACAGTCGTACCCCGACTGTAGCTGCCTGACTTGTTTTATGATAATATTGTCATGAAATGACAGGAGTATTATATAGGCTTCATCAGATTTAAAAACAGAGTCCATCTATCTGTCTCTATGCAAGTTAGACTCTCTGTTCAAAGAGTTGCCTGAAGCTCGCTCACTGAGTTCTCTGCGGATTAAGCTGATCACTCAACTCGGATTAATCTTAGTCAACTTATAAACGACTTAATTAATACTTTTATGATAATATTGTCATGAAATGACATGAGTATTATATAGGCTTCATCAGATCTCAAAACAGAGTCCATCTATACATCTATCCATCTATCCATCTGTTCGTCTGTCTCTATGCAGGTTAGACTCTCTCACTGAGTTCTCTGCGGATTAAGCTGATCACTCAACTCGGTGTAATCTTTTACAACTTTTGAGCAACTTAATTAATACTTTTATGATAATATTGTCAAAAAATGACATGAGTATTATATATGTTTGATCAGATCTCAAAACAGAGTCCATCTATACATCTATCCATCTATCATCATCTTGTTCGTCTGCTCTATGCAAGTTAGACTCGCTCACTGAGTTCTCTGCGGATTGCTGATCACTCAACTCGGATTAATCTTAGTCAACTTTTAAGCAACTTAATTAATACTTTTATGATAATATTGTCATGAAATAAGTATTTTATATAACTTGGTGTAATATTTTACAACTTTTTAGCAACTTAATTAATACTTTTATGATAATATTGTCAAGAAATGACATTAGTATTATATATGCTTGATCAGATCTCAAAACAGAGTCCATCTATACATCTATCCATCTATCCATCTGTTCGTCTGCTTCTATGCTAGTTAGACTCGCTCACTGAGTTCTCTGCGGATTTTATTAAGCACTCAACTCGGAGTAATCTTAGTCAACTTTTAAGCAACTTAATTAATACTTTTATGATAATATTGTCATGAAATGACATTTGTATTATATAGGCTTCATCAGATTTAAAAACAGAGTCCATTTATCTGTCTCTATGCAAGTTAGACTCTCTGTTCAAAGAGTTCTATGTTGTTAGAACTTGGCACAGCTCAAACTTGATGTTGCAGGCAGCAATAACTCCATTTCGGATTACCATAACATAGAGCAACGATCGCTCGAAATTCAAATTTTAGTATGAGGAACTTTGTTGTTTCCGGAGACAACTCAACTGAGCGTAGAGAAGCGCATAAATGTTAAATTGTTCGCTTGTTTAATGCAAGTTTCAATTGTTGTTAACATAGGAACTTCACTTTATAGCCTGTATTTTGTTAGATCTTTAAAATTGCTTGTAATAATTAATAATAAACTTGATTTGCTCTCTGGTTTTGGCAGCACGCTGCCGGTGCGAGGACACGATGGTCAACACTGCAACGCGAGCAGCGCGAACACATCGCAAGCTGGCGCCGGCATGGGACAAGTGGGGGCAGCAGGGTCCGGTGGGGCGGGTGGTAATTTCGATGCCACATACTCGTCGCAGCTGAGTCTGGAGACGAACAACTCGGGTGTGGAGCACTTCTCGCGCGATGCGCTGGGACGTCGCAGCATCTCGGAGAAGCATCATGCGGCACTGGATGCCCGCGAAACGGGCACATATCAGCGCAACAAGAAGTTGCGCGAGGAGCGCGAACGGGAGCGTCGCATACAGCTAACCAAATCGGCTGTCTATGGTGGCTCCATTGAGTCGCTGACAGTACGGATTGCCAGTGCAAATGCCCAGATGGCGGCAGCGGCAGCGGGCTATAAGCATGCGAAGACCAGCTCGCATATTGAGCAGCGGGAACAGTTGCGGGAGCAACAGTTGCTGGCCGCTGAGGCGGAGGCACGGGATCAGCTGGGGGATTTGGGGCCATCGCTGGGATTGAAGAAGTCCTCCTCGCTGGAGTCACTGCAAACCATGGTCCAGGAGCTGCAAATGTCCGACGAGCCGCGTGCCCATCATGCGCTACGTGCGCCGCGTGGACGCGGACGTGAAGATAGCTTACGGGCCGCCGTTGTCAGCGAACCGGATGCGAACAGTAAGCCAGAGTTGCTAGTGAAGCATCTACTGATCTTGATATCTTGATTGTGATCGTTTAACTCATTGCACATTTACCTTTTTTGCTTGTAGAGCCGCGCAAGACCTGGCTGCTGGAGGAGGGCGACCATGAGGGCGGCTTTGCCTCTACAGCGCAACGGTCCCTTCCAGAGTTCCCTCAACGATGGCAAACATGGCAGCAAGTCGCGTGCCAAGAAGCCGAGCATATTGCGTGGCATTGGATACATGTTCCGCTTTGGCAAGAATCGCAAGGATGGCGTTGTGCCCGTCGATACCTATGCCACATCCACGCTAGCTTCCTCAATCCCCCCACATCTGCCCAGCAACAACAACAACAACAACAGCAGCAGCAGCAGCAGCAACAGCTGCTCCATCAGCAGCAGCAGCTGCAGCAACAACAACTGATTCCAACTGCTGCCCTGGCTGCCTTGGAGCGTAATGGCAAGCCGCCAGCTTATCAGCCTCCTCCACCCTTGCCAGCACCTAATGCAACTGGTGGTGGTGGTGGTGTAGGTGTTGGCGGTGTTGGCGGTGCTGTTGTCAATGGTGCAACAGCTGCTAACGGTGGCATCCATCAGAATGATATATTCAATCATCGCTATCAGCATTATGCCAACTATGAGGATCTTCATCAGCATCAGATTAGGTGAGAGTCGCCTCTAATCTCCCTCAACTCCCATCACATATCATGACTATCCATCTAACTGTAATCACATGGTGTTGGTTTAACATTCAACTAACTTTAATTTGTTGGTGTAAAGTCCTACTCTCGATACTCAAGCTGTGTATGTGCATAGAATGAGAGATCCAAGAAGATTCTTAGCTTTGTTAACTGATTGCAGTATTAGTGGTTGCTCCTGAAAGACATAGAAATGCTTCAAATGTGAAGAAACTCTTGTATTTTTATTTAGTTACAGTAATGGATCCTAGCACATAGAAGAATTCTCATATAAACTTTGTCAAGTGATAGAAAAAGTTGATGTCTAAGCGTTGTTTGCTTTCTTTTCTTTATAAAACTCTTGTATTTCCTAGTTACAGTAATGGATCCTAATGGAACTTTGTCAAGTGATAGAAAAAGTTGATGTCTAAGCGTTGTTTGCTTCTTTTCTTTAGATAGAATACTTCAAATGTGAAGAAACTCTTTTATTTTATTTAGTTACAGTAATGGATCCTAGCACATAGAAGAATTCTCATATAAACTTTGTCAAGTGATAGAAAAAGTTGATGTCTAAGCGTTGTTTGCTTTCTTTTCTTTATAAAGACATAAGAATACTTCAAATGTGAAGAAACTCTTGTATTTCTCAGTTGCAGAATTCTTAGATAAACTCGCTTTGTTAACTGATTGAAGTAGTTTAAGTGTTTGTGTCATAGGAATGCTTAAAACTAGAAGAATAGATCAGTAATCAGATCAGTGATCACAGTAATAGATCATAGTACATTGAAGAAATAACAGCAAAACTGTCTTTGTTAACTAAGCAAATAAGTTTAGATACTTTAAATGTTTTGAAAGACTGTGAACACTTCAAATAAGATGAAACTCTTAACTTCCTTTATTTACAGCAATAGAATAGAATTCTCAGCTAAACTTCCCTTGTTAACTAACGCAATTAGTTCTGACATGGGAAATGTTACTTGATATTTGATAGATTTACGCTTGATTTGTTTATGACTACTTCAAGTGAGAATTAACTTGTGTTTTCTTTATTTACACTAAGATATCACAGAAGAGTACTCAGATTTGTTGAGACATTACAAATGTTTCTTGTCTTCTTCTGAAACACACACAAGAACACGAAGACAGAAAGTGGAAAAACTCTGGTATTTCTGTTTAGGTTTAAAGTTAATGAAAATGTTAAGGAAAAATTGCTTTATTAACTTGGTTGATACATTAAATAGGTTCATTATTATAATATATATATATATATATATATATATATATATATATATATATATATATATATATATATATATATATATATGTATATATATATTTATATTTATATATTTATATTTATTTCGTTCACAACAAAAGAGAAATACTTTTATATGTCTTTATGCATCAAATAACTGCAGAAGAAAAACAATAAATTTATTTCTCTAATCTATAGTTGTTCTATTTCTATTTAGTATAAAGTTTCTTTGTTAAAAAAAAAAAACTACTCAAGTAGAAGAATTGTATGAACAGTAGATCTAAAAGAAGGCATTCAATGTATTCATTCTGTGTCACTCATTGTTAGGGTCTAGCTGGGTGTGTTACAGATCTTATAGAATAGAGTTGAAGGATTATTTTGTAATATAGTATAGTCTCATTAATTATTACAAAATAATCCTTCCAATAATCGACTAAATAGAGAAACCCCATAGAAACTTAAAGGGAAATGGAGAAAGTGAACTAAAATCTGCAGTTGTAACTGTGAAAAGAACTATAAATTGCATATGTAAAGAAGTTAGTGTATTTAACTTGAACAACACTATTTTATGTGGCTATACCAACCATGTGCTCTATATGTTCTGTATGTGATATGTGTATATATGTATGTGTGACTGCATTTGCATTTGTATTTGTATTTGTTTATGTATTTGTATTATTATTAACCCGTCACTCTGTTTCATGTCTCTTTCTCTTTCTATTCTGTGTACCATATGTATGTATCTCTTTTACACACTTGTTCACACATACACACACTCCACACACACGACACACACACACAAACGCATCACAATCATCCGATAACCATTAACCAACACTGGACAGCGATGATGGCGTTCAAGATGCGCTCTCAGAGTCGACGCTCGAATGCATGCGACAACAGGTGATCAGGCAGCGCATCAAAGTCGAGGCCGAAAGGTAACGCACACTCGCACACACACCCAATACACCCACACACACCCACACACCCACACACACTCGCAGACACACATTAACACATTGTTGGCATGTTGGTTTTATGTGTAATTTTAGTTAATAATACACACACACACACACACCTACACACACACCTACACACCCACACACCTACACACCCACACACAAACATACTCATTTGTATTATACGCTTTTGCAGTCGACGCCATCAACATTATCATTCGCAACGCAGCGCCCGTTCGCAGGACATCAGCATGCATTCATCTACAAGCCAACAGCAGCCGCCATTGCCGCTGCCCCCATCAGCAGCAGCTGTGGCAGCAGCAGCAGCAGCAGCCGCCGCACATCAGCAACAGCAGCAACAGCAGCAGCCATCAAATGGTGGCATGCGTCCAATGAGCAGCTACTATGAGTACGATACGGTGCAACAGCAACGCGTGGGCAGCATTAAGCATAGCCACAATCACACTCACACTCACAATTCCAATCACAATCACAATCACAGCCATAACCATAGCCATGGTGCACATGGTCTGCACAATGGCAACACATCATCGCCGATCAGCGTGAATGTGGCACAGCCGCATTGGAAGGCAGCGGCCATCAATGGCTTCTCGCCGGCATCATTGAACAGCAGCGCTCGCAGTCGTGGTCCCTTTGTTACCCAGGTCACCATACGTGAGCAGGTGGCATCGCAGCAGCAGCAACAACAGCAGCAGCAGCAGCCCACCTACCAGACGGTGCAGAAGGCGCAGTCACAGTATGGCAGTGCCGCTGGTGCACAGCCGCATGCCTCGAAGGTGTGACTATAGGTGCTGGCGCATGCGCGCGCCACACGCGACGTCCTCGTGGAGAGTCCACACAGCCGGCACTCGGAACTGAGCGAAGTGGAGGTTTTCTACTATGCCACCGAGTGCTAGCCACTGGGAAGGCACAGGACGCAACGCATGTGAGACGCAAGCGGCCGGCAAAGCAATTTCAACTGTCAAGCAGTTTTGTTCTATTTTTTTTTTTTTTTTGTTTTTAAATAATCACTAATATATTTTTGAACCCAATTGACAAGGGTAAAAAAACCCAAACACACACACACACCCACACACAAAAACACACACACACGCATATGGTTAAGTTAAGCTCATTGGAAAGAAGAAGAAAGATTAATTTACAAAAAAAAAAAAAGAAGAAAATAATGAAAGTATTCCATGTAAAGCGCATTGAAAATGCAAAATGAAATGCGCTTAGTTTAAGTTAAGCTTAATTGTATTAATCGTTTAAGCCTAAGTCAAAGACCGTGTACATACTTGCAATTCAAATTAAGTTTAGAGTGAATCGATTAAAAAGCGAAAACAAATTCAGTTTATACGACAAAAGAAAAAAAAAAAACAAGAGTCGCAAACGTAAAACAAGACATAAGCTTAAATATATTTATATATAAAAATGTTTAAAGAGAAGAACAACAATTTAATGTGTCACTTGAAAAACAAATGCATAATTTAAGCCAAAACAATGCTGTAAATAACTTAGCAGGCATAACTATCTATATATCATTCATATATATTAACATGTTCATTATGATTATATATACATATATATATCTATATCTATATATATATATTATATATCTTTTTTCTTTTTTTTGTCTAGCTTTAAAGCTGTCGCCATTTTGTGTGCAAAAGTGAAAAATTGCAAAGTAAAACTTAAAGTCCAATTAATTAATGAAGTTTTTTTTTTTCTTGTCTGAAATTCATTTGTATGCAATAAGCTATAATTATTATGAATAAAACGTAGTTTGTATTTAACATAAGCCCAGCTAAGTAAGTGAACTGGGCATTCAAAACGAGACGCGACTTCGGATTAGATCGTACATATTAAACATATATTAGACGATACACATAGCATATAAATTGTAATATTTGTGTATTATTTAGTATTTTGTATATTGCAAAATTATGTTGCGAATTAAAAACTTAAGTTTCCATATTCATATAATGAATTTTGTATTCTTTTTTTTTTTGCGCATTACAGGATCTAAACAAAGTGGAGTTTGCATTCAGCTTCAACTGTTTAGGTGACTTGTCAACTGTTAACTGCAACTCTGAAACTCTCAAGTAAATGAACAAGCTCGCTGTATACTGCTTAAGTCGAGATGGAATGATAGCAATCTATTTAACAGTCTCTTTTTTAGTTATTTGTAACATAAGTTCGTTAACAATTGCCAAGTCTCTGCAGCTGCTGTTATACTTGTATATGTTCGTTAGTTTGCCACTGAATTGAAATTGATTTACAGAATAATTGAGTGTAATTAACTACTATACTTAAGCAATTCTCTTTTAGTTTGGAAGTCACATTATATACACGTCTATACTTATTGTTATGGTTATATTAGGTTTGTTGCATCAACTTAATATTGATAGTGCTCTGAGATACTCTCGATTACTGTTGATAATTGCAATGGTTTAACTGACAAATGCTGATTTATTTTGACACGCGTTTCGATAATGCTGCACCGGCAATGGAAATGCCGCGTTTAGTTAACGTCTTTGATTTTTTGCAATCGGTTGACTTCTTTAGCTTTAACTTTGGGCTGTGTGCTGTGATTGGCATTGAAGCGCCCACCAAACGCTTCACCAGCTTCTTCGCCTTCCTTTGACTAAATCTTGCCGTTGTCGTTGTCGTCGTCGCTGTCGTCGTCGTCGTTGTTGCAGCGGTTGTGCCTCGCGTCTTGGGCAGCACAACGGGTGTCAGCAGGGTGAAGTTCTTCAGGGCCTCGGTGTTAGGCGTCTTGGACCAGCGCTCGCTGTTGTTCAAAAAATCATTAAAATACTGTAAGCTTTTGAGGGTTTACACTGAGAAAAACTCAGCTTGAATCAGCAACAACTAATTTAAAAAATTGTTCATACATTATATATAAATATGTATTTATTTTTTTCTTAATTGTTAATTCAAAGATAATTTCTAATGATAATTGTTCTCAGTGTATGAATGTACTTACTCGGGCATTCCACTGGGCGGTATGACGACATCCAGCACATTATCGATAAGTCGCGTCTTCAGGGTGCAATCGTTTTTCGTGGTGGAATGTATCGATGGGGATGTGTTGATCTCGATAAGCCACGGCTTCAGATTGTTATCGATAATAATGTCATAGCCATAGACCTCAAAGCAATGCCGATCATTTGCCATCACTGGCGCCACAGCGTCCAATGAGTGACGAATGGTCTCCTTAATGCGGCGATAGAGCTGCTCGGAAACTCCTTCGCCCCGTATGCTGTCCAAGTAGAGGCAGAGATTCTGCATTGACCACTTGCCACCATGTATGGTATTATACTCTTTCTGCAATAGCAATAGCAATAGCAATATCAGATATTATCTACCAAGATGTAAATGTGCCGAGCACTTACATTATTCTTCTGTATGCTCACATTGGTGAGATGCATGAAAACGTTATCGATCTCGGTTTGATCGTATCTCTGGGTACAGAAGCGACAGAAGCCCTCGTTATACAGATACGCCTTGATGGGATTGAATGTGGTGACCAAGACGTAGAGGCGCAGGTCAAACTTCTTGCCACCAATTAGCAGTGGGTTATCGATATATTTGGAGATGACACAGGTATCGCGATGGAAATGCGGATAGAAGGTGCGCGCCTCGTAGGCGAATCTCTTCAATTTGGACAATTTGTTGATCAAATAGATGCCAACACCTTGTGACTTATCCGAGGGCTTGACGATCCATGTGCTAGCCGGATTCTTATGAAATTGCTCCACAAACAGATTGTAATCGGAGGGCAGTACAAATGTCATCGGTATTATATCCAAATGCATATAGCGTGTCCCGCCAATTCCCAGCTTTGTCTGCATCGGCACTGTTTCGGCCAGCGCATCGCCCTTGCGTTCCAAATCCTTGCGATAGCGTTTAATGTTCTTCACCAGCAGATCCTTGCGGGACAGCTCCATCGAATTGGGAAAGTGATTGATCATTCTGTGATGTAAACAGATAGTTGATTGCCTTGTTAGCAGATGTAGCTCATGGTTCATGGTTCATGGTTCGTATTAACTCTGTTGATAGACTGAAAGACGCTCAATCAGCCCGTCAATCAGCAAGTTAATTAAAGATCACTGACTGAAGAGCATTAATCAATCAGCAAGAACAAAAATACTTAGTTATTGAATCACCTGACATAATTTAAGCTGGACATTCAATCAATTAGTGCATCAATTAGTTCGTTAGTAATGCAAACAATCAATCAGACTGAATGAACATTGTCAATCAAGCATAATGAAAACAGTCAATATAGTAGAGTCAGGATAGTAGCAATCCTTTTGGCATGTCAAAGCTAATCAATCAGTCAGCTAATCAATCAGATAATCAATCAAACAATCATTTAGTTATTGCCTGTAAGCATAGTCGTAGCCATTGCAATTACCAGTCTGTCGGCCAATGAGTCAGTCAATCAATCAGTCAATCAATCAGTCAATCAATCAGTCAATCAATCAACCAATCAATCAAACAATCATTTAGTTATTGCCTGATAGCATAGTCGTAGCCATTGCAATTACCAGTCTGTCTGCCAATCAGACAGTCAATCAATCAGTCAATCAATCAACCAATCAATCAATCAATCATTTAGTTATTGCCTGATAGCATAGTCGTAGCCATTGCAGATACCAGTCTGTCTGCCAATGAGTCAGTCAATCAGTCAATCAATCAATCAATCACTTAGCATAGTCACGGTCATTTCAATCGTCAGTCTGTCTGGCAATCAATCAGCCGAGTAAACTGTGTATATACTCACTGATCGGAACGCATGCGATAGGGATGATCGACGCCAAAGATGTAGCGACAGTTCTGGGAGCATGCCCAATACAGATTCCATTCACCATCGAAGGCAGGCACCTTCTGCCAGCCGCGTTTCTGGAAGTTGTTGATCAGCGCCGTCTTATCACAGTCCGTGCTATAGAACACACAATTGCGCTCCTTGCGTGGCCAGGGTCGATCTTTTGATACTAATCCAAATATCTGCACAGGCAGCTTCGATTTGCTGCTGCTGCTGCTTGCAATTGCAATTGCGTAATCTTTGCAATTGGCGCTGTTGCTGTTGCTATTGTTGTTGCTGTTGCTGTTGCTGTTGTTGTTGTTACTTTGATAGCTCATACTACTACTATTTTTTTTCGACCTCTTGAAATGACTTTTCATCTTAACAACGGAGAATTTGCACTTTGTATACAATTTGGAATTTTGTCAACAGGTGGTTCCAAAAAATAAAAGAAAAACAAAAAGTCTTCCTTAACTCACTAAGAATTTGTGCTTTTTACTTCCGGATGGAGCATGCGTCCTAACAAGTCGATCTATCAGTTTTTTATTTAACAACAAATTCAACAAATGCAGGAAAATAATCGCCTGCTGCCTAAACAAAGCAACAAACAACGATGATTATTTATCGATAATTTAATACTCTTATTTTTAATAGCAAATTTATAAATCAAAGGTATTCTAGTATATCTTAAAAAAAAAACTTAGTTGAGGAGGAGACTGATCCATGCTGAATGGTAACATATCAATTAGAAGCAGATGAAGTTATAGATATAAAGATAATCACCTCAAATCATGTAACTTCAAGTGCATTTTCAAATTGGGTAAGAAGAGCTAAACTTAAAATGAAAGAGTATAAATTAAATAAAATTAAGTAAATGCAGAATTTGGCACAGAACTTTGAAAGGTGAATAAGTTCAAGAAATCATTTAAGGATCGTTGAAAGTCAATCAAGCTGTTTGATTGAGCTGTTTTCAGTCTAAGAAACTTGAAAGTTGAAGAATGCCTGGAAGAAATGTTAGTAAGATTAAGTTCAGATCAATTAAAGTCAATTAACTTGTTTGATTGAGATGTTTTCAGTCTCTGAAAGTGGAAGAAGTAGAAGCTAGTTAAAGAGCGCTTAAAGTCAATCAACTTGTATGATTGATCTGTTTTTAGTCTCTGAAAATTGATGAAGTAGAATCAATCATCAGTCTGAGTTAACAGTGTAAAAAAAAGTTCAAGATTATCTGAGATAAATCTTAACAAGATCAGTTAATGATCGTCTAAAGTCAAGTAAATTCTTTAATTGAGATGTTTTCAGTCACTGAAAGTGGAAGAAATAGAAGAAATCGAAGTCAAATTAGTTAAAGAGCGCTTAAAGTCAATCAACTTGTATGATTGATCTGTTTTTAGGCTCTGAAAGTTGAAGAAGAAGTATAAGTAGAAGAAGTGAAGTAGAAGAAATCATAAGATCAGTTTGAGTTAACAGTCTAAAAAAGTTCAAGATTATCTGAGATAAATCTTAACCAGATCAGAGATGTTCTCAGTCTCTGAAGATTGAAGAATAAACACAGAAGAAAACGCGTCAGTTAAAGATCAGTGAGGATCACTTAACTCACCTGATTGTTTGTATTGAGATGAGGAAATCTGATTAAACCTACGAATGCAATTTACATTTGCTTAAGTTCTATAGGCTCATTTAGAAGATAAACATTAAATAGTTGGAAATGCGCAATAGATCAAAGTTGTTGAACAACTGTATCAATTGCAGATCAATGAAGATCGGCTAAGTCAACATTGTTAACAATTCAGAAAGCAGGAATCAATAAGAACAGATGCTTGTTTCAATTAGTTAGTTATAGCGTATAATGATTGAGCACAATGAGAGGCAAAGATACTGAGAATATAGAATAAGTTGCATTCTTCACACTGCTAATGTGTGTGTGTGTGTGTCAGTTTGTGTGTGCGTGTGTCCAGCTGATCTAGTATTTGCCTCATGGGTGTCATAATCAGTATGCATACGTTATACAAATGTATGTGGGAATATGTATTTGCTTGGCTCATGTAGAAACTGAAAGTGTTAATTCCATTTAACGGCCATTAACAATTACAATTGATGTATTCTCCGATATGATCTAAGTGCGCCCATTGCACTGATGACTCTCCACTTGGAGATTTTCGGGGTTCCGGTTCGCATATCGCCCATTGAGTCTTGGGTTCTAAGGGTGAAGCACAAGTGAGTAAATTGACTTTGACATATTTAACGCGTTTCGTACTGAGGTTAGTTGTAGTTGCCCATCAAGTAATTCACACGTTTGACACCAATGAGACATCGTGGAGATTTCGGGGCGGACAAGGGGCTGGGGGCAGCACAATAACCTGGCATTGTCTCTGCCCCCTAAGCGTTTGCCTATAAATACTCGCTGATGGTCAACAAAAGTTCAACAGTCATTCAATAGCCAGGTCTACAGTCAAGTGGTTTCAACTTCAACTCCAGCAGCAAGCGAAAGAAGCAGAAGAAGAAGCAGAAGAAGAAGAAGAAGAAGAGGAAGTACATCACTGGAATCGACAACATGAAGATCTTTGGAATTACTTTGACTGTACTTTTGGTGGTGGCACTGGCGGCACCGGGCGAGGCAACCTTTGGCAAGATTGGTCTTGTGCTGGGTGGTGCAGGTGGTGGCAGCTACGGCGGTGCGTATCCATACGCTGGTGCTGGCTATGGCGGTGGTTATGGCGGTGGCTATGGCGGTGGCTATGGCAGCGGTTACGGCTATGGTGGTGGCTACGGATCTGGCTATGGCAACGATAATGTGGTCAAGGTAATCAAGGTCTCAGTGCTGCCAGGTGGCGGCTATGGCGGCGGCTATGGAGGAGGCTACGGTGGCGGCTATGGAGGTGGCTATGGCGGCGGTTATGGCGGCTCAATTGGCGGTGGCTATGGTGGTTTCGTGGGCGCCGCACCTGCCATTTCCACATCGGCTGTGGTTACGCCCGTTGTCACATCGGTGGCAACGCCTGTTATCGCTGGCGGTGGTGCTGGCTATGTTGGTGGTATTGGTGGTATCGGTGGTATCGGTGGTGGTTTTGGTGGTGCTGGCGCTGCACTGCCGCCTTCCTATGGATTTGGTGGTGGCTATGGTGCCGGCGGTGGCTTTGGACTTGGCTTTGGTGCGCCCGCAGCTCTCGGCGGCGGCGGTTGGTGCTAGGCGGGGCTTACTGTACCTCAGACGAATGCGAAACGCGGCTACAAAATGTAAACATATTTTTTTTTGTAAATTTAATAAACGAAATGAAATTAAAAACTAAAAATTAAATTAAGTGCAAACGAGTCTTGAATCAATGCTGTAGGTAATCAAGGCAGCAGCGGTTGCTAATAGGCAGTGCTTACTGTGCACAAGAAAATCTATTTTGTAATAACAATTCATGTGAAATTAAATTTAGTCAGGATTAAAGCTAAAAACATAAATTGAAATGTTGTTTTTCTTAATTTTATTTTAACTAAAAAATTGTTTAAACTTAAACTCTAAACCTAGTCTGACTTAAAGTTAAAAATAAACATTAAAGCGCTATTAAATAATGGGATTTGTTGAGGCTTATTATTGGTAATTGCCGAGTGCAATTTCGAAATGTGATTACCAAATTCCGAAGCCAACACAGAGTGTTGACCTTCAAAAAGGCGTTGAAGTGGCCACAATGGGGTGGCAGGCAGGGTGGCAGAGTGGCAGAGAGTGTGGTGGCGGTGGCGAAGGCAGGTGAGAAATGAAATTGAGAGTATTACGAGAGTATAGGCGTGTTCATGTGCAGAGTACTACTTCACTCCGTGTACACATTCACTTAGCTCACAATAGCCAAATGGTAATGAGGTGCCAAAATGGCATAACCAAACCCAAAATCCAAACTTAAGTCAAACACAGAGACAGACAGACAGAGAGAGACAGAGAGAGAGAGAGAAAATGAAAATATACAAATAGATGGCCCAAATGAAAGAATGTAGTACGCAAGTTGGCTACAAATTGAATGCCAAGTTGAAGATTTTAAACCTGAAATTTGGAAATGTGTAAATTAGCTGTGATTTCATATTTGCCAAAGCCAAATTAACCAATGACATCGCTGCCATCGAGAGCAGCGTGTTGAAAGACAACCAAAACAGTTCGAATCATTCCAATTTCTATAGCTCAAGCTTCGCTGAATTAGGCTGCAATTTTCAAGAAGTTCCTTAAGCTGGCAACGCTCTACGGCAGAGCTGCCAGACTGCTATCGTATATTGTTATTTTTTGGCTGGAAATTGTATGCTGTGATTCTGTTTCTTGCACAGAATTTCATAACTTCAAGCTTGAGTCTGATTGCATGTTATAGTTAAGTGAAGGTTAAGCTTAATTAAATTTAATTAAATTAAATTAATAATTAATTTTCCACACTGTGCTGCTGTCAATCACATGTCTGCCGAGGAGTTCCCTCAACACAAATTAAGCAAACTCCAAGATGATTGCGATATCTTGTTTAAGTGAAGTTCGAGCTGAGCGTAAAGTGCGTTTAATCGTTACTCTTGTAATATTTATAGCTGGCAACACTGTCCTGCAGTGTATAGGGTAACTGTATGTTAACTGTCTAACCAATTCAGTCAAATGAAACAATACGTTTGATTAAAGCTTAAGCTACAACTAAGCGTTCAACTTTTGCCCCTGTTCATAAGTAATATTCTGATGAGTCATTGTTCTGCCAGGTGGCAACACTGCCATTGCAATTATTTGCTCTGCACAAGTAGAGCAAGCAGGACAACCTGATAATACAATTAATTTCGATATCAGGCCAATAAGAGACGTAGATTCCGTGTAGATTTGTTCAGCATAAGTTCAACGACACTCTTTACAGGGTATCTTTTGTATCTATGGCATGGCAAGCATTCTGCTCTTCTAAGTATATTGAACAGAGCTAGCTTTTTGCCAGCTTTCTTTGGAATGCAAAAAGAAACCAGATCGTTAAAAGTTATGAAAAATCAATGTGCTTGTAATATAATCTTTTGGCTCAATTTGCATACACACTCTGGCCAAAAAGCGATCAGCCGTGTATCTGTAATATTCAGCAAAGTAAACACACACAACAACAACAACAACAACAACAAGAACAACAACAACAAAAGGCGCAAACGCGCCCTTTGATGCGGACGTGGGACTAGTTTTAGACACAACTCAACTCAACTCGACTCGACATGACTTGATAAGACTTGACTTGACTTGACTTAAGTTGTCTTAAGTTAGGAGTTGACTTGGGATTTATTTGTACAGCATTTGCTCGCTCGGTTAGCACATCGACAGATATTCCCATTCCCATTCCCATTACCAAGCACAGGTATAGTATTGGCCATAGCCATTGGCCCATTTGGCAGTAGCTACGTGTAGCCATGCACAAGATCTTGACTGAATGAATGACAATACGAGTCTCAGTATGTCTCTGACTCTGACTCTGCCTCTGCCTCTGAGTCTAAGTATGGATATGAGCATGAGTTTTGTATAATAAACGTATATACAACAGCCTCTATATGCGCATACACTGTGCAAAAATACATACGTAAACGCTTACATACATTTGCAATTAAGCGGCATAACTCAGGCGCAAAAACTTTTATTATAATTTTTATGACTTTTTTATTACAAGAAAAATTGATTTCATATTTCTTTTTATTTGTATTTGTATTTTTACTGTCGTATTGATCAAGCACTGTAACATTGATTTCGATTGGCCAAATTTAACTGCCCATTGGGGCCATTGTGTGGCATTACACTGCAATTTAATTCAACTTGCTGAAACTTTTAAAAATGTAATTTAAGTATATTTATCGAGTGCATAAGAAAGCAAGAAGATTCTTTAAAAATGTTAACAAAAACGAATGTAAATAAAATACTAAAACAAATTATTTTCTTTAAGTTTTATGTATAAGAATTTAACTATTATTTACATTAAGTTACTTCAAATTAAGTAAGTTATAAAATAAATTAAATAAATAATAAATTAATTAAATAATAAAATAAATTGGTTTAATATTAATTTAGGTGTAATATTTAACATAATAATTTATATATTAAATTTGATATGCATTATATTTAATATTAAAATTGATATATACTATTTAAAATATATTTATTTACTTACTTACATATCTTGGAAAAAATATTTTTATTTACTTTTTTTAATATTTTCTTATTTTTCTTTAAATATAACGTGTGCTTTACAATATATTATTTTATTTGAAATTAATTATATAACATTTATATATTTCATTTTAAATATATCATATTATATACAGAAAGCTTGTGAAATAATTCTCTATTAACTAGATTATTTTTATATTATTTAGTTTATTTTGGTATAAGGTAAGCTCAGTAATAAATTCAAATAATTTAAAATAATATATATAATATATTAATATTTAAATTTTGTTTACAATTTTAAGCTTTTTGTTATGCATTTATTTTTTCTGATAAAAAATTTGTTTAGTTAAGATTTGCTTTAACTTAATGGAAACTACTTTAGATATTTATGGAAATTATTTAACTTTAAATTATTTATTAAAATCAAATTGTAAAAGAGTTGTCGTCATATCAATCGTAAGTAAATATTTCTTTTTGTTTAATATAAAATAAAATATAAATTATTATTAACTATTATTATTATTAATTATTTATATTATTATTTAATTGCTTTTAGATTCAACATATTGCAAATGTATTAATTAAAAAAGTTTTCAAACGCCTTATAAATAAAATGAAATATTTCAATTATTCTTATTGGAATGAAAGTAAATTCTGAAACTGAAATAAATGTTACAATAAATTCAAAATGCATTGAATTTGTGTTTATTTAAAGGTTTATTTATGGGTTTTTTTTTTGAGGTGTGCTTTTTGCCTCCCAATTTCTTTGAGTGTAGCGTCAATTTGGGAATTACCTGCGCTTCTTGCGAATCGCTTTGACGACTGACGACTGACGGCAGACGGCAGGTTTATTTGCCCAAGAGAAGTGAGAAAATATCTCAGTTTATGGTTAAGTAGTTGAGTTGACAGACGGAGAGACAGATGCGCCAAAAGCGTGTACAGATGGATAGCTGGATAGACACACAGGTGGTGGACAAATGGACGGATGTATGGGATGCTCAGATGTACAGATGCATAGATGTATAGCTGGGGACACGCCTTAGTTTTTGGCATTTCGGTGTGGCCCATAAGTAACTATTTATGAATTAAGCAAACAACTTGACGAGGCTTCAAAGTGTCGCTGCTGCTGCTGCTGCTGCTGCTGCTGCTGCTGCTGTTGCTGTTGCTGTCGACGTCGACGTAGGGTCTACTGCCAAGCAAAAGATTTGTATTATTAGAACTACACACACTCACACACACACACACACACACACACGCACAGCTCTTTCGGCTGCTGTGTTGGCCTATAAATTTGTGCGTATCGGCATTTGGGAACATCAGTTGAGTTTTGCCCAGACCAGGCACCACACGCAAACCACCACCCACATTCCCCCCCACTAAAAGAAATACAGAGAGAGGAGAGAGAGAGAGAGAGAGACAGAGACAGTGAGAAAGATGAAACTATTCGCTTGTGTTGTCGTTGCCCTTTTGGCACTTAGTGCACCCGCCCAGGCTCTGCTTGGCGCCAAGTTGGCTCTGCTCAAGGCCATCAGCGGTGGCGGTGGCGGCGGCAGTGGCTTTGGCACCAGCGGCGGCGGTGGTGGTGGTTATGGCAGTGGTGGCTACTCCGGTGGATACAATCAGGGATACTACACACAGCAGAGTCGTCCAGTCTACAACAACTATGGCAGTGGATACGGCAACGCAGGTGGCTACAGCGGTGGCTATAACGGTGGCTATAGCGGTGGTTATGGCGGTGGTTATGGCGGTGGCTATGGCGGTGGCTATGGCGGTGGCTACGGCGGTGGCTATGGCGGTGAGCAGGTTATCAAGGTCATCAAGGTTGTGGAGCAGCAGCCACAGAGTTATGCCCGTTCCAGCGGCAGCTATGGCGGTGGTTTTGCCGGTGGCTATGCCGGTGGTTACAGTGGTGCGAGCAGCTATGCCAACTCTGGCAGCTATTCCAGTGCCGTTGTCGCAGCACCCGTTCAAACTGTGCAGACCTCTGCGGTGGCTCAGGCTTTGCCTGCAGTGCCCGCTGTGACCTATACACCACCAGCTCCAGCTCCAGCTCCCATCACATACTCGGCACCAGCTCCAGCGCCTGTTACCTACTCCCTGCCCGCACCACAGCCAGTGGTGCGTGTGCAGCCTGCGCCCGCTCCAGTGACCTACTCCCTGCCCGCACCACAGCCCGTGACTTACTCGGTGCCAGCACCACAGCCGGTGGTGCGTGTGCAACAAGCTCCAGCACCAATCAGCTACTCCCTGCCAGCACCACAGCCCGTAACCTACTCAGTGCCAGCACCACAGCCGGTGGTGCGTGTACAGCCAGCACCACAGCAGTATGTGAAGACCATCAAGGTGATTGTCGATGAGGACAACAGTGGCGACAGCCATGTGCCCAGTCCAGTCTATGGTGCCCCAGCTCCCGTGTCCAACTCCTATTCGACAGCCTCGTCGAGCAGCGGCTGGAATAACGGTGGCTGGAACAACGGTGGTGCCAACTACAACAATGGTGGCTGGAACAACGGTGGTGCCAACTATAACAATGGTGGCTGGAACAATGGTGGCTGGAAGAGCGGCGGCATCTGGGAGAAACTTGCATCCGGTTGCTAAATGAAAGGGATTTCCCGGCTCAACCTAACCTCAATCGCTGCCCAAATTGTGCACAGCAATTAACTGTGTCTCTACGATATTGTTATTAACTTACGATCTACAACAAGCTTACGATCTACGATCTACGATCAAATCTAAACTTACTCAATTCTTTTTTTTTTTTTTTTGTATAGTTCTTAAATCAATCATCGACTACTGTTCGCTCTTCCCCTTTCCCCCTGTCGCTGTGTAAATACCGAAAACAAATAAAAAACACACAAATTTTATTGTATAAACCAAACGAAGATCGTTTCATTCTGTTTTCTGTTTTCTGTTTTGGTTTCTCTTTAGCTCAACAAGCTCAAATTGTTTTGACCTTATGCGTGGGTTACATAATCGAGAATCGAGAATCGAGAACCTCAATCGCTGCCGTTTGTCTCCCAGCATTTTGCCAGTATTCTGTTTATTTTTAGGGAGTTTCTTTCTCTCTCTATCTTTGATTTGTGATCTGTGATTTGTGACTTTGAGTTCAGTGTGTTCTGCACACACGCACACACACATGAGTCAGTTATCACCTAGTTGCTAACTGTAATCAAATGTGAATGCTAATGAATCGACGGATTTAAAGTGGCACGTCAATGAGAATATGCCCAGTACCATTTTGTTTTCTTCTTGGCCCCAAAAAGGCATTTTGGTTTTCCCCAAAATATCAAAACTTCACCTTGACTTAGTGATGGGAGCAAGCGCTGTAAGCACGAGCAAAACACTGCGACAACGCACTGTAATTTTGTATATAAGCTGAGAGTTTTTATAAGCTAACCTAGGAGTTATTTCATACAAGGTAAATACACATTTTTCTCAGTTTTTGTGAATTTCTTTCACTATTGAAACAGCAAATTTGTGCTGAGTTGTACAGGCATTACTAAGTGTATATTTAAAATAGATGAAAAATAAAAACTTTGTGGTAAAATATTCTTTAAAAACTTCTTTTGAGATTCTTATTGAAATAACTAAAAAGATTTCCATATTTTCATATTTTTTTTCATAGATTTCATATAGAACAAATAACGAAATGTTTCTTTGCCAACGTATTTTAAGCATCTTATTGAATTTATAAATAACATAAAATATTTAATTTACAATTAATGACTTTCAGTTGAAAGTTTTCATTGAAATCATCTTCGAATGACTTTCCCTGGATCCATCAGTAGATTTTATATAGACTAACTAAATGTATAAATGCGAAAACGTATCGAACTATTTCAATAACTATAACTATAACTATAACAATAACAATAACTATAACTATAACTATAACTATATGTTTATATAAATCTAATGTTTAATTTTGCGAAGTCGTTTCATCATTTTTCGATCAGCTTTCTTCTTCTCAAGCGTCTTATCGAGTAGTCTAGGTTTTTTGCTCGTGGTTATATTATCATCGCGAAGCGTTCGCTTTCTATCGAAATTTCCAAGTAGATTATTATTGAAGTCCATGTTTCCTGCGCGTTTAAATACCACAAATAGTTGGAGATTTTATGAAAATATATATAAGAAATATTTACCTTTTTTGAGAAAATTTTTTTACACCAAAAATATGCTCCGTATTGAGTTAGAATGAGCATTCTATATGTAATTTTATGGCAGGTAGACTTCAAAGTGTTGACATCTAAGCCAAGGTGACTTTGATAAATGAATTTTAGTAGAATTAAGAACATTTGAAATGGTCTCAGTAGCTCTGGAGATGCTTGCTTTGCCCAAACTTATTATCTATATAAATAGATATGCTCTCCGCATGTAAATTAGAGCTGTTTACTAAGTATTTAGTAGACAATCATACGCGCCACACTCTAATAAAATAAAAATTAATCAATTATTCTGATTGTCGTTACTTGTCTTTAGGTTCTTATCGAGAATTCCCAGGCTCTCGAGTGTAACGAGCAAGGTTTACGTCTAAATGTCAATGTTGTAGGCCCCCGATGGGCGTTCAGCCAAGACGTGCCACATCCGGCCATTTTGGCCATATAAATAACACAAAATTGTCTGCAATGGCAGTTGTTTTAACTACACAATGGGCATACGTTGCGGCTACTTGATTTTATTGGTGCTGCTGCCAATGCTAACGGCAGTCAAAGCTGTGCATCAGCCACAGCATCAACATCAACATCAACACGAGCAGTGGCAACTCGAGCAGCTAGAGTTACACCACAAGCGCAGCGAGAGCAAACACGAAGACAAAGGTGCGTATGCGTAATAAGAGAGCTTCAATTCAAAACGTTTCCTTCTTGTTCTTTTAGATTACGGACCCTGGATACACATAAGCTCAGCTGTGTTGCAGCTGCAGCCCGAAGAGCAGCCTCAGCTGCTGCTGCTGCAGGCACCTGAGGGAAGCCACAGCACCACCTTGCCCTGCCACCATCTCCAAGGACATGAGGTGGCTCACGAGCCACGTCATGGCATCAGCGACAATCTTGACTTTCAGCTGCAGCCAAAGCAAATCAAGACTCAAGGACGCTAACGATGATTGGAGAGAAAATAATTGGTTATAAAATTAACCATTGACAAAAGTCGTTGCTACTAAATAATAAAATAGTTAACAAAAATATTACTCTATGCACAATTATCAGAAAAAGGTGATAAAAGTAAAGGGAATTTCGATAATTTAATTAGTAAGTGTACGAAAAGAATATAGCTGGATATAGATGGCTTAAGCCTGCTACTTTGCTAGCTATTAACTCCTTATGAAACCGGCGGGAATGCTACACTCGACTTCCTCGACAGCCACGTTATATACTATACTACTAATAACGATATGTACATATATATAATAATATAAAGATTTTAAATGGCAATGACAATGGATATTCTAATCGAACACACTTGTCTAAACAATCATTCAAATATAAGTAGATGTAAATAACACGAGAAATTCATTACACATCAAATATTGTGTACTGAGCAAACTGAATCGACCGGGATTCAAGCCCAGACGTCATTGCAAAATGACATTCTCTCCGAAAATCGTTTACTCGTAGAAGAGAGGGGAATAGAGAGCGGTGGGAACTGAGAGCATAACTAGAAGTCTAGGAAAACAAATGTACATAAAAATGCAACAACATACTAATTTTAACGGCACTGCTCTCAGTTCCCGTCGCTCTCTATTGCCCCTCTCTTCTAGGAGTGAACCATATTCGGAGAGAATCATCAGCAGAAGCTTGCAAAACGGACAATAAAAAGGAATTGAGAATATATACGGCTTTTGCCGGTCGACGATTTCATTTGCAATGGCGCGATTGTCTGAGCGTTGGCACATCAATCAAGAGATCCTGGGTTCGAGTCTCGGTCGGGATTGCATTTGCTAACTACACATTGTTGTAGTTATGTAGTTTTTTTTACATATGTATAGGAATGTTTGTTACGACAAGTGTTTTCGAGTGGAAAATCATTGCAGTCAAATTTACTTTTTTCGCTTGCCATTTAAAAAGTTTATATTATTATATTTACATCATAATAAGTAATAGTATGTATATGGGTGTTTAGCACGTCGAGCACGTTGAGCACGTCGAGCACGTCGACTGGTTATTGTTGAAATACTGATTATTAAAATATGGAAAAAATACAAAAGTTTGTTTGGTTACATTGTTGAAATTGTCGCGCTGCATAAGTGGCTAAATTTAAGTTTTAAAATTAAATACATATATAAAATATAAAATTAAAAAAAATATATATATTCTTTGGCTATGATGTTCTGTTAACAAAATCGATAACATAAAATGTATTTTTTAACATCAGTCCAAAGATTTGCTACTCGACTGATAAACTTATTTGATTTATTCAAGAAAAACAAGTATATAATATATAAAAAAAAAACAAAAAAAAAGCCAATAACATAAAATAAAATTAGCTAAGGCAAACGAGGGATGGAACGACTATCACAGTCTTAGTGCAGATCAAAGTCATGTTGATGATTGTCCAGCATATGGATTTGGTGCTCCAACTCAAGCTGTTGCTCCACATGCTCCTCCTCAAGTTGGTGCTCCAGCTGGTGTTGTTCATGCTCCTGCCGATCCTTGAACTCATACAGCGTGCTATAGCTGAAGGCACCCTTGCCATGATCAATGCCAGGCACCGGCTGCTCATCCTGATGATGCAGCTCCTCCAGCTCTGGTTCGTAGTGTTGTTCATGATGTTCGCTCGCCTCGGCATATTCAACGCCCGCATCGCTGCTGCCATAATCCGCCGGAAAACTGTGCTCACTCAGATGATCACCCAATTCGCCAAGGTGCTCGTGCTGATCCGTATGCCCATGGCTGGCACTCAAGTCCAGTTTGGACAATGCCTCGCCGGCGCTGAGGCCGCCCGCATAGTTGCCCAGCAATCCAGCCGCTGGGATGCCGCCAATGTAACCCGCCTGACCGCACAGCGCCTGGGCCAGCAGAAGGATCAGTTTCAAACGCAAGGTGAACATTTCGAATGTGGATTGTGGATTGTGGACTGTGAAGCAGTTGCAAGTTTAGCTACCGACGCGGCGAAATGGTGCAAGTCGACTATTTTCTTTTCGGCAAGAGCTCTGGCATTTATACGCTGGCTTTTGGCACACATTTTCCTGCATTTTCCAGCCGCAACAGCAGCAGCAGCAGCAACAACAACAACAACAACAACAACGGCAACAGCAACAGCAACTGCAACAACAACAACAACATATTTTGAGCCGCGCTTTTGTTTGGCTTGGCTTGACTTAGCTTGGCTTGGCTCGGCTTGGCTTGGCCCATCCATGTTGCAATGGACATCTGCCGACAACGACGACAGCAACGCGGCTGCAGCTGATAATTTTGCTGCACTTATTGTGCAGATTACGTATACGTCAGCGCGGACAGTGGCCAACGATTGAGGCAGGCCCGAGAGTCGGCTAGCTGGCCATTGAATAGCCGCAATTATGAGAGGCGTTCGACAACGCCACCACCACCAGCTCCACCAGCTCCACCAGCAGCACCAACAGCTCCGCCACCGCAGCAGCTGTTGCAACGTGCGTATACGTAATATTTGTGGCAGCGGCCCCAGTTCTATGCCAGTTGAAAAACACTTTGCGTAATCACATACGCTGGCTTTCATTTGAGCCCGCTGCTTGTCTCTATTGATCTTGTCAAGGCGCCATCGATGCGGAAGTAGGCAGCGCAACCTCCAACCTCCTTCTCCTCCTCCTCCTCCTCCTGCTATTCATACTCATGCTCACACTCATATTTATACTCATTCTCTCCTCCCTCCAAACTGACACAAAGCTCCTCACAGCTCACAGCTCGCACGCAGACGCCAAGTGGCAACTAATTGCGTTGATCAACAAAACGGAAACGATGGCCAACGAGTGTAGAATGGCCAAAAACAAAAACAAAAACAACAACCAAAAAATAAAGCCAGCGACGAGGGTTGCTCGATGAATACAAAAACTGACAGTTGACAGCTGATTCATACACTCATTCGATTCGATTGTGCAACTGCAATCCATTCGATACGCATTCGAGCCATGGCAGCAACTCTCGTTTGGCAATTAAAAGCGTTAGCCACCAGAGCGACAAAACAGATACAGATACAAAATAAAGACACTGTTGCGGATACAAATACAACTGCAGATACTTAGAGTTGGCTGATGTGAATTGTGCGTTGCATGCAGTCACAATTTGTGGCACCAATGCCAACCAAAACATTGCAGAAGACACAATAACGAAAAGCAAAATAACATAATAATAACAAATATGAGTAGATAAACACATACGTCAAAAGATACAAACGTAGTATCTCTTCGCAAACAATTTGCCATTGCATTTGAGTGCGTTTTGGAAAATAGTGAATACAAATGCGGGAGTAGTTTCGAATATACTCGAAATGCATTCATTTCTTGGGTCGCTGAGTGTAGTCGAAAGTGTGAAAAAATGCGAGAGAAATGCTCTCTTTAAGGGCAATTATTTTAAGTTTAATTAGTTTGTAATAATAAATCTTATTCGAAATTATTCTAAAGTGAACAACGTTAATTTCTCTAGTTTCTTAATTCAATTTGTTCCCTTAAACATTGTATGAGTCATATTGTCTTGTGAGCATTCGCAAAACTGAATAAATTAACAACCATCAAAACCAAATCATTATAATGAATAATTTCTTAGGCAACGCCTTGAATATTAATCAAATTTTATTTTGATTGAAATGTTACTTTTTTTTTTTATATATTTGAAATGTTTTTATTGATACACAATCAATGCAAATTAAATAATAATATTAAATCATTTAAGGCTGTGCCACAAAATGCAATTCAAATGCAGAAAGTTTGTTTAACGATTTGCAATAATTTTAATATGCAATATATAAAGTTAAAGTATTAAAAACTATTGAATGTTTACTGCTTTATAAAAATTGGCTCATTTTTAATAGATTCAAAGTTAAATAACTTAACTGTATGAGTATAATTGGTTTATATGAACCAAGCATAATTATGTACTAAACATAATAAACAATTGTTATATAAAATATATAAATTAATAATTAATTAGTTCAAGTTAAAATAGAGATATATAGATAGTTGCTTGCATAAATCGTATTAATGAAAATGAATACAAATTAATTAAGTATTTTGTAAATATACGAATGACTAAACAACTAAATTAGAATACTCAAAAAAATGCATTTCAGAAAGATAGTTAATTATTAATGCTATTTCTCAAGCAAATAAATGCATGCTAAATTCAAGTTATTCATAGTTAGTGTAAGAAATTGCAGAGGTGTTGCAAATAGCAGAGAGAAATAGAAAAGCAAAACAAACACTCACTGAGTCGTGAATGCATGTACGGGTACTCATACTCGTATAACAATTAGCTTACACTTTTATTCATCACAATTTTTGACACATTACCTGCCACAACTTTGCAGCTGTCCAACTTGCGAGCACTCAGCGTTGCCTGTTGCCGCTAGCGTGTCAGCGGCAACAGCAATAGCAACAACACTAACAACAAGTGCAACAACAACAGCAACAACAACAGCAGCTACAATAGTAATAGCAAGTCAAGCGGGGCAGTGGAGCACCCCACAAAACTTTTGCGCACACAAATTACCAATGTAATAAGTTGTTGCTGTTGTTGTTGCTATTGTTGTTGCTGATGTTGTTGATGATGATGTTGTTGCTGTTGTTGTAAGTGATTGCTGCGCGTACTCCCACACATACAGCTACAACTACAACTGCAATAGCAACAACGGACAACTTTGTTATTAATTCGCATTTTGTCGGCAGCATTTCCTAACGTAAATATTTCTTCTTTTTTTTTTTTTTATATTCGCATACCCTGTAGAGCGGGTGTAACCAAATATCGGTAGACATTTGTAAATTTAAAATGAGATGCAGTTAACATAAAACTAAATATATATAAAAGGATATGTAACTTAAATAGGTAATTGCTTGATTCAAAGAACTACAGAGTTGCTTGAACTTTAATTCTATCTACAGATATATATAATAATATATAATATAATATATATAATAGCTAGGCGAGCAAACACAGCTGTTAACATAGAACTGACTGTAAGGTATCTATAAGTTAAAAGAACTCTACTTTTATGTAGAATATTTGATTACAATTGATAATTGATTAATAAAAGTATAAGTTCTAAAAGAATTAAAGAACTATGAAAACTTTGATTCTATTTGTAGAGTATGCATTAGTCGAGCATTCGAAGTTTTGGCTTAATTTAACTACAACGTGCTTCATTGCTTTAAGCCAATTCTTGAGCACCCACTCCCACTGAGCAAATGACCAGTTGAAGTGGGAAGCAAATGATCGAGGGTTGGGAAAGCGATTAGAAAACTTTTGTTGGTTGTTGCTGTTGCTGTTGCTGTTGTTGTTGTTGTTGGGTTGGGCTAAACAGCTGGTCACGTGTTGTGGCTCAATTGAACGCATGGAGCAGCTGATTAAGCAGAATTCTTTGTAACAATATAAAAATGTGACCATTTGTTGAAGATGCCCCTGATCGTTAGCTATATAAGGTTTGTGCTCCACTCGCAGCTTTCAAATAGAATGTCGCCCTTGCAAATGTTATTGCCATTGCTGGTGGTGCTGCAGCTGTCGTGGATTACGGCAGCTAGTGGTGAGTCCACTGCAACGAACGCAGCCTTGGGCAGGAGCCCGGCAGAGCGCAATTTCCAATTGAGCTCGTTGCAAGACCAGCTACGCAATTGGAATAGTTTGCCCCTGGATCTTAGCTTCCCCTTGTTTGCCAACCTCTGCAGCACCATTATGGAACTTGGGGTTGTCCAGCAGAGAGTCACTCCGGATATGTCGCGCATGAGTTTTGTCCTCCAACAGGATCCGTGCCACAATGTCAGCGTGCCCCTTACGCGGGCCAACGAATTGTGGACGACGGCCGGATTTTCGCCGGAGAGGCCTACGGTTATATTTATCACCGGATGGGCCACGACTATCGATAACTCCAATAGTGGGCCCGTGGCCAAGGCTTTTGCCTGTCGCAATGACACCAACTTTGTGGTGAGTCTTTCTGTGTGTGAACTAGTTCAATTTTCCACTGCTAACTGATCAACACAGGTTGAGAAATGGAACTTGTTCTCTTGTGGAACTACTCGGGTTGCGTTTTTGCAATTCATCTCAAGTGTCGATGAGCAAAACTCTTTAATTATAAAATGTTCACAGATACGAGTTCATAATAGTTCCGTCCAGTTCTTCAGTTCATTCAGGATTAGTTCACATATACTTAGCTAGAAATCTCAATTAATGTACCGTAAACTTTATGTAGTTTTCGCTGGTTAATAACTGCAACTGTAACCAACTTGCTAAATTGGTAGTTCATTCACGCCTGGAACTGGATCAGTTTTTAATATTAAAAAAAAGATTCATTAAGATCTAACAATCACACACGCACATCTCTATTTAATTGTTTCACACTTGGCGAACTAGTTTATTACCGCTTGGAACTAGTTCAGTTCACACTTTCTGCGGGCTACACTAGTTTCATTACAGGTGACGTTACAGACTTACATTTTATTATCTTCGCATTGCATTTCATGAACCGTTAGATCAGTAATAACTGGAACCATTTCTGTAGACAGCATATGTGAACCTCTTTCTAGTTCCTTAGAGAATTTTCGCATAGGCAGACTAACATTATATTACGAAAATTGAATTTTTGCACTAGATTGACGGTTAGTTTGTTAGCAGATGGAACTAGTTCCGTTCCGAATGACTTTTGGAACAGTAACTAGTTCCATAATATATCTTTAATTTTACACATTCAACTTGGTGTAACCAGTTAGTTGTCCAGTTCACAGCTTGAACTAAACTAGTTCGGAAATAGTTGCCCTTCGAATGACTTTTGGAACAGTAACTAGTTCCATTAAAGGTATCACATCAAATACTGCAATATCTTAAATTTGACATACTGAACTTGCTGTAATTAGTTAGTTCCCCAGCTCACAGCTGGAACTGAACCAGTTCGGAAATAATGCACCATCTCGTTCGGACAGGTGTTGGATGCAGCGAACTATATACGGACATTCTACACGTGGTCGGCCCTCAACACGGAAGCCATTGGACTCTATGTGGCCGAGGCGCTGCTGAAACTGGAGCTGAATTATGTCAGGGAGAACGTTCATCTGATTGGACACAGTTTGGGGGCACAAATCGCGGGCGCTACGGCAAGGTATTTTGAGGAATTGTCGGGAGCGAAACTTACTCGAGTGACGGGCTTAGATCCGGCCAATCCCTGTTTCTATGATGGCATCAATCTGCCCGGCCTGAGGAGTGGCGATGCCGCGTATGTGGATATCATATATTCCAATCCGGGCGTTGCAGGCACCTCGACGGCAGCCGGCGATGGGAACTTTTTCGTTGAAGGTTTGCGGCCCATCAAGTCCAGCTGCTCGGGTCTGAATGCCATTCCCTGTTCCCATCAACGTGCCGTGGATTACCTAACGGAAACCGTGTATCCCACAAATACATACAACTTTAAAGGAAAATACTGCACCTTCTATGCGAACTTATGGACGGGCAACACCTGCAGCAGACTCCGAACGGCGTTCATGGGCTACGCGGCCAAGGACATTGGGCTCTACTACGTTGATGCCAACAGAAATGAACCCTACGGCAAGGATGCCAATCCGAATACCTTTACGCCGACCGACAGCCCCTGTGGTGCATGCAATGGGAGATTGCCCAATTGAAACATGATTAATCAAATTTATGAACATTAAACAAAATCTTGAGAGTGAACATTAAGGCAACTTGGTTGATTTTATTTACGAAATGTAGTACAGTACAACTTACCTATAGTGAATGCGTATTGCAAATGATCTCGTTGCTGGGTTAATTAATTGTATTGCAACTGTTTAACAGTTGATTATAACTCAGTTGCTCGATTTCAGAAATCTTTATTTAATCTTTATTTTATATTAATTATTAATTATTGCCATTTAAATTTAGTTCACCTGATCTAAGCAAGTTTTCTTTAACTTTGATTATCATTTCTCAAAGTTTCTCAACAACTTTTCAGACTGAAAATTAAATATAAAATTGAGAAACTACAATTTTGTATATTCTCATCATATAAATTTAAAGAAATTCTCAAGCAAAACTCAGCTTCATAAAATGTTGTGCATTCAATTATTTATCAAATCCTGTCATAAATTGTTTTTGAATACGTAAACATGGGAATTTCCATATCATGCACTACTTAATGGCATTCAAATGTTTTACAATTTGCAAAGTAAACCATTGACACAGCTCGGGGAATACTCTTTGGTATATATAATTTTAAATATATATCATTAAATGTATTAAACATTTTTAAGAGCACCGTGAGCTGTTGAGTATGGTAACTAAGTGTATTTATATGCTCGTGTTTTATTTTTGGGAAATGTTCATGACTAATCAGTCAGTCAATCAGCACTTTGTGACGTCTATGTTTCAGGCTCTCGGAATGGATCGACAGCAGTACGTCTGCAGCATAGTAATACCTCCATTAATATGACACGATCGTAGTCAGTGCTCAATTTGAGTGTGGGGAACATACTCTAAACTCTGGCTAGGCTATATGGAGATTTTCAGAGAGCATGTCCGACATGGGATAGCCAAATGTAATCATCAGTAGATGTGTGGAGTCAATGTGAGTTGAGTTGATTTGGTCTGTTTTATGTAGATTTTTAGTTTTTTATTAAAAGAAAATAAAAATAAATAGATTACATATTAAATATACAACTCGGAGAGGCCTAGGCTAAAAGGTAGGGTATTCCCAGTTAAGTATGTGAGCAAGACAGAATTGTTACTTTTAATTTCTTTATCCATAAAGATACAACTGAGAATTTCATTAAGCTCAGTTATAAACCGAGCCGCAATTGTTGTTTGTTTGTTTTGCAACAAGTTTGTTTTTTTTTTTGTTTTTGGTTGCTGATTTTGTTGCTGTATTTATAAATGTTTGCTTTTTTTTGTTGTTGTTGTTGTTGTAAAATTTAGTCTCGGTTCGATGTCGATTTGAATTCGCTTAGTATTTAAATAGGATGCAGATGAGAGTGGAGAGTGCAATGTGAAAAGGCCTCGGCGCAGGGGCGAAGACGCCGGCAAAGAGGCTGGCGAAGGCAAGTGAGTGATATTGTAGAATCTAATTAAGAGGCAAGTGCACCTTATCTGATCGCTGTGATGCGCATGAAATACACCCATATGGTCACAGTTCGAATATTGCCATATATATTCGCAATCTCACTCTCACTGCCCACTGCCACTCACAATCGCGTTCGCATTCGCATTCGCATTCGCATTCGCATTCGCAATCGCATTCACATTCGCACTCACATTCGCACTCACATTCGCAATCGCAATCGCAGTCGCAGTCGCAGTCCAAGTCGCACTCGCAATCACAGTCAAACTCAAACTACGTCTAGTACGTATATTCTATGTATTCTACCAATGAGGCCTACCAGGTGGACAGTATAAATACTCGGGTCGCACAATTTCCGGCATTCACTGTGATTGCGACAGTTGCCTGGAATGGATCGGAAACTGAATTTGCTTGGGTTGTTTCAGCTGCTGTTACTTGCCCCATTGGGCAATGGTCTTGAGTGGACGGTTCCGGATGTGGTTGGCTCCATAAAGAATGTCGGCGCCACCATTATCGATCCCAAGCTGCTGCCCACGCCGGAGAGTCTGCTTGAGGGCAGCAAACAGCTGCTGGTTGGTTTACCCTTCGAGTATGCCTCCTCCTCCATCAACTACATATGTGAGTGCTCACTCATTCCTCTCCACATCGATCTTACCATCTATAATACTGTTCAGGCTCCCAGGCGATTAGCTCCAACAAGATCAAGTCCAGATTTACGCCGGACATTAGGAAGATGAACTTTCAATTGCGCACCGCCTGCGCCCGAGCCAGTTTCCCCTTGTTGGAGGCTGAGAGCATGTGGAAAAGCCCCATATTTGATCCCAAAAAGAACGTTGTCATTCTGGCCACCGGCTGGACGACCCAGGTCAACGATACCGAAGCAATTGACAAAATCGCACAGGCCTACGCCTGTCGCGGCGATGTCAACTTTGTGGTGAGTAATTCGATCTGTGTGAATATGCATATTTACAGGGTATTACTGCAGCTTATAGCCAAAATATTTGGCATTTCAATTGGCGAACAGAATTAAGTGTATATAATAACATTTTCTGGCAAAATCCAAATTAGTTTCTTCTAATTAGTATCTGAAAGATAATTCTTGGTTTTGCAAGATTACCTGTTTCAGCACTACATATAGTTTCTTTTAAAGATCTAGTAATTGGACTTCCAATTAAATTCTGACAATACTTAATAGTCAGTCTTTTTATAGTGTATATTTCACTTTGTTTTCGATCCCTTGAACAATATAGAATACTTATTAATTCTTACTATTTACGTTCAGTTTACCTGTTCGAAGACGTCGAAGCTGTTATCAGCTGCTTGACATGCTCGATCCATTGCCGTAATCAATGTCATGGTTAATGTTTCACTTTTTGATAACATTTCAACCTTAACAATTTTAATCTATGGCAATTAAACACGTTCGTAATTCTATATTATGTACAACATTTGCAAATTGCAGTCATCTGTTAATTGTTTGTGTCGCAATTAAAACAGCTTTTTGAGATGTCCCCAAATGGAGAGTAAAAGTTGACGAGGTCGAGGTTTCAAGTAGTTTTTATAATCTAGTCTTAGCTATTAATCTGATTACTTGTATGCAAAGATACAGTTCAGATTTGTGTTATTGATTGGGAACTTATGAAATGATTGCACTAATTATCTTGAGATTCATTTCGCATCTGTGAAAATCGATGTGACGAAATTGTTTAAGTAAACAAATTATTTATAATTATGCACAGCTAGTGGAATTTATTTGAGTTTATTGCATTGCAAAATACAAAGAAGGCGTGGCCAAGCCCTAAAAGTGTATATATATTCTTGATGCAGGACAAACAGCCAAGTCGATTTAGCAATCTCCTTCTCTGCTCAAGTCCATCTACTATGTTGATGAAACTTGTTCAAATCTACATTTTCCCTATTCTTATATCGAAATCGTGCGAATCGAACTACTATATCGCAAGCTTACATCGCAATTATCAGCAGAACATTAACCTTTTGTATGAACAACTTTATTTTCCTAATATATTTTGGACAAACTTGCAAATGTTTAAAATTCAGACTGATTATCATATAGTATAAATGAATAGATGATTTTTGTATGAAAATCTTTAACGATTTTCAATGAATTCAGAATACATTAAATAAAATAGGCGAATTGTTACTTATGGCTATTTAATTACTTAATTATACTCTGTTTAGGGATATATTAGCTTTGTGCAAAATGTCCGTCTGTCTGTCTGTATGAGCGCGGCATCTCAGCAACTATAAGAGCTAGAGACACCAAATTTTGCAGAAACGTTGAAATATTGTATTTAGATTTTTGGTACCTATTCTCGCTCTCTCTCTCTCTCTCTCTCCCCCCCCCCCCACTTCCACCATAAATAAAAATAATCAATTATGGACACATTTCTCAACGTAGATACTTGTAACTTAACAGGTGCTTGGCGAATTGCATGGAGACACAATGCTGAAAATTGTACCAAGATCGGTCTAAAAATAAGAAAGATAATCAGAAAAGAAAGAAAATTGAACTGAACACACATCACATGTGTGCGAGTGAAATAGCACTCAGCTTTGGCGCGCCAACAAGCTTAATGCATTGTATGTGTTGCTGGACCTTATTGCTTAGCTTTAAAGTTGCGTTCGCAATCGTAATCTATATGAATTTGGGAATTGGGATATTTTCAGTTTAGTAGTAATAATTATAAAAAATACTTTTACTATAGAGAACTGTACAGAGTATTATATTGTCGCGTGGGCTCGACCTTCGTAATTTTTATTATTTTATATTGTTTTTAAAATAGGCAGATATTCGCATTTTAATTATTCAATTGATCTAAGCGTTAAAAGGTTTACTTATATTTAAGGCACTGGACAGATTAATTTCAGATCTTTGAGAAAGCTGTTGATGTCGATCGGAGAAAGAGTAAACTAGTTTCATATCGCAGTTGTCTCCCCGTCTTTGTTCTCTTGAATGTCAAACATTGCACATTTATGTATTTCAGCTGAAGCTAATTAACTGAGAATTGTAACATTTTGTTGTAGGCCGTGGATGTTGCTAGCTTCGTGGATACCCTATACACGTGGTCGGCCTTCAACACGGATGAAATTGGCTTGCAGCTGGCGCACGGACTTGTTAAGCTCTTGGATGTGGTGGACGTGGAGAAAATCCATCTGATTGGACATAGTTTGGGGGCGCATATTGTGGGCGCGGCCGGTCGATATCTGCAGCAATTGACTGGGAAAATTGTGCCCAGAATAACTGGCTTGGATCCGGCAAAGCCCTGCTTCAATGAGGGCGAAACACTGTCCGGCTTGTTGCGTGGCGATGCCAAATTCGTTGATGTGATTCACAGCAATCCGGGTGTGCTGGGCAAACGTGATCCCATTGGTGATGTTGACTTCTATCCCGGCGGATTGGGCGCACTGCCCTCGGGCTGCTTAACGGTTACCTGTGCCCATTCACGCGCCTGGGAGTACTACGAGGAGTCCATCTATCCGGGCAACGAGCAGAATTTCATGGCCCTACGTTGCAGCTCGATTACTGGTCTGCGCAAGAATCTTTGTGTTGGTGACAACTATCCCATGGGCTTTGCAGCCCCAACGAGCCTCAAGGGCAACTACTTTCTGGAGATCAACCGAGCCAAGCCCTATGGCAAGGGCAGTTCCAGTACACGTACCGCTCGGCTACTAAACTGCGGAGTATGCGCCTGACGATCAGTCCTTTGAAGTCATTTAAAGTGCCAAAATACCAAAATATCAATCCACAGCTGCTTTCAAAAAGGCAACAAGAAAAGAAAAAAGAAGAAAAACACAGCAAAAATACAAATTAATTACAATTAAAATACTAATTTAAGCTTAAGAAATAAAGATATCTAAAGAGAAATTAAGGAAGCGCTGCTCACTTACTTCCTTCCCCAACACATTAGCAACTACAAATAAATAAAATAAAATAAAAATAATCAAATATAATAAATATATATATATATATATATTTATTTATATATATATATATATATATATTTATTATATTTGAATATATATATATATATATATATATATTTATTATATTTGATTATTTTTGTAGATTATACAAATCGTATTTGCAATTTTTTTGTGTCACTTTGCGAGTTGTTTGGCTGGCCTGGTCTTGCATCGTAAACCTCCAAATTAAATTTACACGTTAAGCGTTGACAATTCAATTAATTTTATGTTTATTATAAGCCTACGCCAGCGTCAATTGCCCGACTAGCGGATGCCCTGTTAACGCAAGCACACAAAATTCTCTATTTTGCGTCTTTTGCGTCAATCTGCACTTTTATCAAGCTTCATTCATTTATTTTGGGATCCCGCATGCTGTCTTCAGTTCAGATACCCTTTAGCAACACGTTTTATTTGAACAGGGTATCTACGAGTATGTGGAAAACCAATTTGTTGTGGCATAGAGGCCGCTGTGCACATTGCAACAAGCATCGAGGCGCCAGAGTACAGTGAAGCTCAGCAGTTGTGGACAAGCATGAGCTGCGCACATAACCAATAACTAACAAGGTCAACCAGGCCAAGAGGGCAATGCTAAGAGAATGTTGTAATGTGATCTGCGAGACAACATCAACGGGTCCTGTGCATTCACACCGCCTTAAAAGATGTTGGATTATCATCAGTGCAGCTTTACCTGCCAGCTTGACAAATGATACACAGAATGTCAATTTGTTGTGCAATGACATTAGCTGAAAGACATACTTAATCATGAGCAAATTGACTGTAGAATAATTGTTTTGAATTGCATTTTTGATATTTCGTAAATTAAGGCACAACACTTATTTAAGAGCTTTCATTGGACTTTCAGGTTTCATTTAATTTCATTTAATCACCTAATAATATAAAATAAGTTTTGTATTGAGCTTTTAAGCGATTTTTTATAGCAAATACTTGCAAATAGTTGAAAACGTAAGCCACAAATAAGCATGACAACTTGTAGAAGCTGCTCTTAAATATAGAAGAGCACAAATACTTTCAAAGCACCGGGAAGCTCGAAGTGAAAAACTTTAAAGCTCTGCTCACTTGTATATATATATACTTGTATATATATATATATATATATATATATATATATATATATATATATATATATATATATATATATATATATATTGTGACTAGAAGAATGGGATCGATGAAGAAATAGACCCTTAAAAAATGTATAAAAGCTCACAGTGAAAAGCTTGAAAGCTCTGATTACCTGTTTATTGAATAATGTAATTGGTAACACTTGATATATATATATATTTGTGACTAGAAGAATGCGAGCAATGAAGAAATAGACCCTTAAAAAGAGCCAAAAGCTCACAGTGAAAAGCTGTAAAGCTCTGATTAATTATTTATTCGGTTAAATTGAGAGAAGATAGAGCAAGATATAAAGCTTGAAAAATAAGCCCAAAGCTTGAAATGAAAAGCTGCAAAGCTCAGCTGACTTGCTACTTGAATAATGTTATTTATAACGGTTAAAGTAGACTTATTTGGGCTTAGTTGAGCTATAGGGAGAGAGAGAGAGAGAGAGAAATAACACTTCAAAGAAAGCTCAGTTGGCTTATTTATGGAATACTATTACTTATAATTGTTTAAGTATATTTATTTGGAATTAGATGAGAGAGAGCGAGTGGGAAATGATACTAAAAAGTAACTGAAAGCTCGCAGGGAAAACCCGAAAAGCTCAGTTCACTTGTCAATCGAATAAAATGTAGCACTCTAAGTAGATATATTAAGGATAAACCCTTCAATTTGAACGGTTTAAATAGATATTTACTCTTAATAATACAATAAGCAGTCGCTTTAGCTTTGTTGTGCCGCCGCTCGCTTTATCGTGGTGGCCACTGTGCCACAATGCCCCACAGAGCATCAGTGGTTGCTACCGTGCCACACCGTGTTGGCCCCTTCAGCCACAGAGCCAGCATGACAAATGACTCACGCGCTGCGAGCTGAGAAGTCTGTTTAGCTGTCTGTCTGTCCGTCCGTCTGTCTGTCTGTCCGTCTCTCTGCCTGGTGGGGATTAAGCTCAAGCTTAAGTCAGCGGCCAGTTTCCGCCGAGTCAGCAGCGAGGCGAGGAAATGATCCATCAAGCGTGTGAGTTATGCGCAATTTGGCAACACTGCACCATGCAGAGATGTTGATGTGGATGTGAATTTGAATGCGAATGTGAATGCGAATGTGAATGCGAATGTGAATGCGAATGCGAGTGTGAATGCGAATGTGGTGGTGGTGGGGGGAATCTGGTGATGCGCTTATTGGGGTTTCTGCAGATGCCGCCAATGATGTGGCTGCTCGTTAAATGCTGTAAACTAGTTGACCCTGGTCAAGAATCTTACGTTCAAAGTGGTTTAATAAACTGCAATTACCTCGTTCGTCTTACCAGCTTTATTAGCTGGTTTTTGTTTATCAGCTGACTAAAGCGAGGCCAGGGCAGCCCCCACCTGCAGTTAGTACGATTTATTTTGTGGATTCTTGACTTGACTTGACTTGACTTGACTTGGCTTGACTAGACTTGGCTTGATGGGCCGCACAACCTCCCGCAACCACAACAACAACAACAACTCCTCACTCCTCACTGCTCACACTCTTCCCTCCTCCCTCCACCATCTGTTGGCCCAATGCCGCTATGCAAATTTGGAATAAATACCGAACGTTGCGTGCTTTTTGAGATCATTCACAATTGTCGCAGCACTTCAAGCAGCAGGGCTAACAACCAACAGCATCAGGATACCACAAGACGAACAAACGTAATCAGAAGAACATGAAATTGTTTATTGTACTCAGCGCGTTGATTGCCTGCGCCTCCGCTGGACTTATACGGAGCAGCGGTTGGAGCTCGAGTCCTTGGAGCAGCAGCAGCAGCGGCTGGAGCTCGAGTCCTTGGGCCAGCAGCAGTGGCTGGAGCTCCAATCCGTGGGGCAGCAGCAGTGGCTGGAACAGTGGCTGGTCCTCCTCCTCCCAGCCCAAGATAATTAAGGTGATCCGCATTGGCGGCGGCCACGGCGGCAGTGGCTGGACCAATGGCGGTGGTTGGAGCGGCGGCGGCAGTGGCTGGAGCAATGGCGGTGGTTGGTCCGATGGCAGTGGTTGGTCTTCCGGCAACGATGGCTGGAGCAATGGTTGGTCAGGTGCCAGCAGCGCCTGGTAACAGTCGACAAGGAAAGCTGCCCAGGATCGCGTGCACATCAATTGCAATTTTTTGTTTTTTTTTTTGAATATCAACTCTATACATCTGCATATGTATAAGTGTGTACAGTATATGCTATAAATATGTGTTTTTTTTTTCAATTTCAATTAAAAGTTATAAACAAATACAAATTGCATGTAAATGAAGCAACAGATCGCATGATTTCAGCTTGAACATCGCTGGGATGATTGACGAGCATTTGCTAGCCACGTTCGGTTTGCCATATTTCATAGTCAAGCAATTAAAAGAATAACGCAGCTACAGTGGAAGCTGGCTATAAAAGACTTACTTCAATAGAACTTTCCACAGAAATATATTTATATAGAATTTTTGATATTTTAGATACATTTCTTAGTTATTTTTATCAACTGAAAGTCACTTTGTTGAGTTCGTCATGACGATGTACAACTGTACGGTATTTACGTAGATGTACAACTTGAATATTTCAATGAGGCGTCTAAGATTTCATCCATGTTTGCCTGGGAACGATAACAAGATTGAGAGACATTGAACACGGGAACAACACTTGTCCGATCTTGACGCCGAGTTTTTGTTAACTTTTGTTTTTGTATTCTGCGCTCTGTGTTCTCATTGATCTCGAAATTCACATAAATGCATTTTTGAATTATGACCCATAACAATTAAGATGCTAACTTGACTCTATAATTATTTCATTCCATTACTTCCATCGTGCTTTGTGCATTCGCAATCTTCAGTCAGCAGAGACTCACCAGGTCGCAGTCGCATCATTTCGAGCTTAGCGGGCGCACAGTGTGACCAAATGTGGTCATAACTATTCAATTTGAATTGCATTTTTATGCTCTTTGTTTAAATTTGCTATGTCAATTAAAAGTATCTTTAAGTTGTCTATGCGAAAAACTCATTAAGTCAACCTTGTGAGCAACGTGCTTCCGGCTTTGAATCTTCCAGACTGAAGAGTGAATGCTACTCGTGTGAGATGAGTTAGTCGAAGACTATTCATTTCGAGTAAATGATTGTGGTAATTGATTTCATTTCAACTGGAAAAGCTTGACGCACAGATACCCTGGAAATCACTGTTTTGCATCAATTTCATTTCAATTTCTAGCTGCATTTTTGCACATCCGCAATTCAAGTTTCTTAAGATGTTTTTAACTTATCAGAAAGCTTAATTCAATTAATGTTTTCTTATCAAATTAATGTGAAAAAATTAAGAAGAAGCTTTGCCGTTTTTTTTTAAACATTCAGCTGAAACTACACTTGCAGTTCAAAAGATTAATCCAAAGATTAAGTGAAAGCTGGTATTTCGAAAATATACTTTATTGTCAGATTAATCTGCTGACTAAGCTAAGTGGGTTAACTGGTTGGTTAAATAACTTCTAGACATTTTTGTATTAACTTAAGCTTTTGATTAAGTTAAAGCAAAAGTGTAATGATTTTCCTGATTGATTAAAAAGGATATTGATACTTTTTTTGTATTAACTTAAGCTTTTGATTAAGTTAAAGCAAAAGTGTAATGATTTTCCTGATTGATTAAAACGGATATTGATACTTTTCAGAATTATTCTTAGGATTAAGTATGGCTTGATATTTGGAAAACATCTGCAAGTGCATTAATATAAATCTGCTGATTAATTGAAAATAGAAACTCAAACGAAAGTTTTAGCTGCATTTATCTAGCGATTAGGTGTAGGCTGATTCTTATAAAACTATGATTAATCTTCGGTTAAGCAAGTGTTAATCGGATAATTATATAACTGAATAATCAGCTTTTGAGTAACTAAATCAATAAAGCAACACAAAAGCAATTGCTAAAGTGCCTGAAGTTGTGGTAGTTGCTTGGAGAGTTTTAATACAAAATAAAACTAGTGTCGTAATAATTTATTAATCATTATTTAGTTGAGCAGTTGAATCATCTAAATAATTGTATTTTATTTGTATTTGAATCAATTTGCGACCAATGTGCAGCTGTGCAGGCGCATGCTTCGCATATTTGTTAATGGTTTGAACTGTTGTCTTTGGTCTGCTTGGCTGAGGTCGCTTCATGGACTTGGCTGCGGGTTATTTGTGGCTTGGTGGGGGGAGGAAGGCTGGGGCAGCTGCCACGTCGCGACGCTGCAATATATGGCAGGTAATTCACTTGAACTGGCATCTGCAAAGATCTGCGTTTGCTATTGAGTTTGGGTTTGAGTTTTGGGTTTGAGTTGTTGTCTATTTGTCTGTTTGTCTGTTTGTGTGTGCACAACAATTGACATTGAACTAGACGCAAGTGTGTGTGCGTGTGTGTGTGTGTGTGTGTGTGTGTGTGTGTGTGTGTGTGTGTGTGCTGAGTCGTGCAACACCACACACACTTGCCTGGCACTTGTATTGCATGTGAACGCCAAAAGAAAATGTGGTAGAATTATCAATTTAATTATAAAGAAAAATAACAACAACAAAAATGCGAATGAAAAATTACAGAATTTAAATTGTAAATTGTAAATTGTAAATTGTAAATTGTAAGACAATTTGTAAGGCGCTCTGACCAAATGCGAAATGCGAAATGCAAAATGCAAATGCTTGTAATTAATGACATTGCTATGGCTCAGCAGTTTACAAGTGTTTAGTACTTGTTGCTAGTTGCTGCCACGGTGGCGTATGCGCGATATTCCCAGCATAAACGTTGCGTATGCGCCGCTTGTGCCGCACTTGAGACTCTGTGCACTGCCAAGTGGCAAGTGGCTTCTCAAGTCTCAGTGCTCAATTCTTAATACTCAATTCTTAATTCTTAATTCTTAATTCTAAACACTCAATCCACAGTTCTCAGCCTTCCGAGTAGCCTTTGGGAGCGACGCGACGCGACGCGTCGATTGCTGTGAAATGGCGAATGGCGAATGGCGAATGGCGAATGACGAATGACGAATGTCGATTGGCGAATGACGATTGGCGAGACAAGGTGTTCGCCCCCGCAGCTCTAGTGATTTAGTTCCATGCCCAATCTGTGTGTGTTTGGGGGCACCATGACTCAGCTGAAGTTGGATCAGTTAGTTGCTATAAAAACGACGTGCTGGGCCTGCTAATGGCATCAGTGGAGCTAAGCTTCTAACAGCACCAGCAACCAACAGTTTCGCAACAGTTTCGCAACAGTTTCCCAACAGTTCATCATCTAAAGCAATCGCCAGCTCAACATGCGCTACGCTCTGCTCTTTGTGCTCCTTTGCGGCCTCATGTTCGCCTTTACCTCGGCTGGACTCCTCGGTGGTGGCGGCGGTGGTGGCGGTTATGGCGGTGGTGGTGGTGGTGGCCAAGGAGGCGGCTATGGCGGCGGCAAGGGACATGGGCAAGGACAAGGCCAAGGCTGGCAGAAGAATGGAGGCGGCGGCGGTGGTGGTGGACAGGGTTGGCAAAAGAATGGCGGCGGCGGTGGTGGCGGTGGATACGGTGGTGGCGGCGGCGGCGGCGGCGGCAAGTCCCTTGCTGGCAATCGCGGCAGCTCTGTGTCCTGGCAAGGCGGTAACTCCGGCGGTGGCAAACATGGCGGCGGTGGCGGTGGAGGCGGTGGCAAGTACGGCGGTGGTGGTGGCAATGGCGGTGGCAAACACGGCAGTGCCGGTTGGTAAACCCACAAAAACCGCTCTAATACGAGAACTGCAAGACGAAACGAAACGAAACCTAAATACTCCGGCTGCTCCTCCACTTGAAATGTGTTCCACGGCATAGACATAGAGTAAGAGGCGTTTACCCAACGTTCCCTTCAACCGGAACAGAAGCTATACATATGTTCTTTTTTTTTTTGTAATTAGTTACTAGTTACTCCCAAAGTTTCTCAAGTCTTACTTATCTTTCCTAAACTGCTAATTGTACTAATAAAGAAATGTTTATTTTGCTAAAAGAGAACTTTGCAATTTATTGGCTATGAAAGCAATTCCTGGCATTGCTGAGGCATCTCAGTTAAGAGAACTTCACTGTCCTGGCCCGGAAGACACTTGCCACTTGCCTGGCCACAGTCAAATGTTAGCCAAATTGATTGGTCTTTGGCCAAGCTGGCTGGCTGGCTGGCTGGCTGGTGATGATCTTTATGTCAACTTCGGGCTAGAAATGCCGCATTAGAGCCAATTGGACAATTGGTTGCCAATTAAGTGGAACCAATAGCTTCAATGCCTTGGAAGTCCGCCCTCCACTGGCCAATGGCTCAAGACTGGAAGCAAAACAGGAAGCTGCCCAGGTAGACAGACCGGTTCTGCTTTTGCCTCAACTTAAAGTGGGATGCTCAATCGAAGTATGCATGTCTAAATATCTCTGAATCCTTATGAAATGTTTATTAATCAGAGAAGTGTTACAGTTCTGTGCTATTGAGTTGCTTCAATTGTAAGCAAAAAGTTGAATGAACATTAATTGACAAATATGGGAATTAATTATTTTCCTTATAGAAGTACATGTACTATAATTATATAACATCTTATCTAGCTCAAACAGCTCTTGATGAACAATTGACCCAGCTCTGCAAACTTCTCGTCTCTACACACAACTCTCAAGAACCAAACTTTAAATTGCTTTAATGCCGAATTGCTTTCATATTCATATACTTTCTGCAATTGTGTAGCATGTTGAAAAGTTTAGAATAATCACTTTCGGAAACGGATTAATCCAGTAGATCAGCATATGAGTGGGTTGATGTAGTTTCAATCCAGTTACATTGCTCTTTCTAAGAAAAACTTGAACACTGGCAAATAGTTTTTTTTATTATTTTATTACTTAATATTTTTCTAAATAACATTTGCAAGTAGAACAGAATTTATTTTCGATTTTGCAGCAATTGCTTTTCAGGATTTTATACAAAACTTTGATTAATCTGGAAGTTAACTTTGCATTGAATGAAAAGCTAAATTCAAATAATCTTCTATCAATTTGCTACTATAAAATTGATGTACATTTTACTCCGTTTTAGCACATATTTTCCCATTATTGCTGTGTTTTTGCTGCCTCCACAAATGTAAACTATTATTGGGAGCTTAAATGTGCTTTGGAAGCCGTTTTAAGTCATTGGAAGAGAACAGATTTCACATTTCACATTCTTGTAAGAATTTATTCACAAATTAAAAAACAAAAAAAAAAATATATTATGGAATTGTTAAAGCATAAAAAGTTGTTAAGTTTATATATGTACAGCTTTGCAGTTCGTTGTGTAAATGTCGCGTCAGTGTTTCGTTGTCGCCAGAGTGTTACCCGCTCCAGCCGGAGGACCAACCTCCGCCGCCACCGCCGCCGGATTTCCAGCCTCCGCCGCCGCCGCCGCCACCGCCGCCCGATTTCCAGCCGCTGCTGAGACTGGACAATGCCTGAGATTTCCAGCCGGATAAGCCGGACAGGGCGCTAGACCAACCACCAGCACCACCACCACCGCCAGAGCTTGCTTTCCAGCCAGAGCTGCTGCCGCCGCTGCGCCAACCACCGCCACCACCGCCGCTCTTCCAGCCGCTGCCGCCGGAGGACCAACCACCACCGCCGCCGCCGCCACTCGATGGCCAGGCGCTGATGCTAATCTTGCTGGGCCAGACAGAGGCGCTGCCACCACCCGATGACCAGCCACCACCACCGCCGCCACCGCCGCCGCCTCCAATCTTCCAGCCGCCACCGCCACCACCACTTCTCCAGCCACCACCGCCACCGCCACCACCGCTTGGCCAGCCGAAGGAGCCACCACCGGATGACCAGCCACTGTTGCCACCACCGCCACCACCGCTGCTCCAGCCATGTGGCTGGCATAGGCGCAGATGCTGAGCACCGCCAATAGACCAAACAGAACCAAACGACGTATCGATAGCATCGTTGCTCTTGTTGTTGTTGTTGCTGTTGTTGTTGTTGTTGCTGTTGTTGTTGTTGTTGCTGTTGCACTTGCTGCTGCTGCTGCTGTGCAGTAACTAATTTTCCACTGGGCGCACTCTCAGCTATTTATACCAGCAGCCAGAGTGCTGCGCATCTAAGATTCTAGCCGTCGTCGCTGAGGTCGTCATCGTCGTCGCCATCGTCGTCGCCATCGTCGTCGCCATCGTCGCCGTCGTCGTCGTCTCAATGTAATCAGATGTAATTGCCAAATCTGCTTAGCTGCTTGGCCGGGCAGCTTGCTGCGATCGTGGCTTCGTTCGCTTTAGGCCCTCATTATGCCAACTTTCAATTTCGTACGCTTTGTTGTCCGCCCAATACAACCCACCCCTCCCCAAAACCACCCGTCCCAAAACGCAAGTTGGCCACCTGACACCAAATTCTTTGGACTCTCTGATTCTGGCCAAGACCACAATAATGCACATCGATTTATTGGCGCGCCATTTTTATGTAACAAACTAACGTTGTTTTTTTTTTTGGTCTTTGTTTTTTTTTTGTATTTTTTATTTTCTGGGTTTCGGGCCAAAGCAATTGTCTGGCGGGCAATTCTTTATGGCGGCCATTACTCAGAATGCTCTCGGGCTGGCAATCATTTGAAATTGGTTATTGGCGTTGCACACGTGTCGCTGGCAACCAGCGCTGACTACCGTGCAACCAGACGCTTGCAACAGTTGCTCGCGCTGTCCAATGTGCAGACAAATTGGGTCAAACGAATAAAGAGGAAAATATTATGAATTAATCTCAAAAACAATGTAAACTCTGTGCAATATTGTTTGCCAAGGAAATATTATTTGTAATTTATGCCAGAGATTATTTAAAAATTCAAGACATTAGCCTTATTTCAAGGTAATTATTATTACTCTATTTAAAAAATATTATTATTTTATATTTTAAATTATATAATTAAAATTAAATTATATGCAACACTAGAGCATATTTAATATTTAACAAATTCTTTAAGAAATTTCAATTTCAAGTATTATATTTTTAGCCTTATTTCAAGGTAATTATTATTACTCTATTTAAAAAATATTATTATTTTATATTTTAAATTATATAATTAAAATTAAATTATATGCAACACTAGAGCATATTTAATATTTAACAAATTCTTTAAGAAATTTCAATTTCAAGTATTATATTTTTAGCATTTCGTTAGCTCAATGATTGAGTTTTAAATTGGAAGCTTTTAATTCTTTTATGTATTTAAAAATACCATTAAAAATGTATTTAAAATATAAACAGTTTTCCTATTATCAATAATTTTGTAATTGAATTGTAATTTTACAACATTCATAATATTAAGTAACTATTGAGTTACATTTTGCATTATTATTAGCAAACAAATCTTATTGAATTAAACTTTATGGCATTAAACATGTTGTTGTTATTTTTATTATATAACTACAACTTATTTATTATACTAACTTCAACGATTGAACCGTAAAATTATTGGCTTCCACGCTATTCGCAAATGAAATGTAGAATAAACTTTAACGCAACTTTGAAACAATATTTAATTGTTTTCTTGTTAAGCATTCCTTTATTTATTTAAATTCAGATTAAATGCGAAGCAATAATGTTTTTTAAACAATTGACGAATAATTTAAATGTTAATGCTAAATGCTAAATACAAATGACTGTAATATTTTGAGACAAATCACTTATTGAATAGCTGAAACAGAATAAAATGCTTGTAAATTAAGTCTAAGAGATAATCAGCTAATGGCACTGGCTTAAAGTGACACCTAAACAATGCATTAATTCCATTGTCTTTATGTAGCTTAACATAAAAAGAGAATGAAGTGAACATAATCAATAAATTTAATAATATGTTTATTTACTATTCATTTTATTTTAATAAAATAATGTAATAATTATTTTAGTTTCTATATTAAATACAATGTTATTTCAGATTATTTGAAGTATCAGTCAAACCGGCAATTAATTCCATATTTCCCATAAGTTATAGACTTTCGTTTTTGTTTTTTTCCAGGGTATTTTGTGAGCTCAATTTGAAGCATAGAATTTAATAACTGGTTGTGCCAACGAATGGTAAAGATCGTTGAGTGGTGCTCACCACTTGAGCTTGCAACAAATGCCGTGCAGCCGCACAAAAGGCAAGCCACTCATCGAGTGTATGCGACCAGTAGATACCCTCTAGTCAAGTCTTGCTTTTGCTTGCTCACCTCAAAATATTTGAATCATTCTCTTTCACTTCATCAATTTGTAGCGACTTCTACGAGAAGGAAAACTCTGTGGCTCTGTTAATGGTTCCAGGGTATTTAAGCCAAAAACTGAGGCATTTGAACCTCTTGACTTTATGGTTAAGCATTTGTGGTTGCGGAGACTTGCAGTTTTCATGGGCGGCACTAAATCAATTTTGTTGCCTTTGTGCTATCGATTCGTTCAGCAATCGACAGACAGACGGACGGACGGACGGACGGACGGACTGATGGACTGATGGACTGACAGACTGAACTGAATGAATGGTGATCAATCAAATGAGGACTGAAGCAACAACAAAAACAAAAGGGCGACTCCAACAAAGCGTTTAACTGTCGCGCGAGATATTCGATTGCATCAACGGGGCCCAGAAAACACTTGCCAATTGCCTGGCCATTGTCAAATGTTAGCCAAATTGATTTGTCTTCAGCCAAACTAGCTGGCTGGCTGGCTGGTGATCTTCACGCCAACTTCGGGCTAGAAATGTCGCATTAGAGACAATTGAACAATTGGTCGTCAATTAGGTGGAACCAATAGCTTCAATGCCTTGGAAGTTCGCCCTCCACTGGCCAATGGGTCAAGACAGGAAGCAAAACAGGAAGCTGGCCAGGTAGACAGACCGGTTCTTCATTTGTTCAAAGAGTCAACGATTTCAATTAAAAATGGAAATTTCTGTTTTATTTATTGCAACTTAAAACTAAACAAAAAAAATGTTTAAAAAAAAGGAAAAAAAAAAACAAAAAACACTTTGTACAGAATTTCAATTGTTGGCGCTGTTTGGCTCCCTGTTTGAAGTTGTTTATTCTTAGGATTTGGTTATGGATTGGGGGCCATTTACCAGCCCTTGTTCCAGCCACCGGAGGAGCCACCGCTCTGAGCGCCGGACCAGCCGCCGGATGAGTAGCCACCTTGGCTGCCAGACCAACCGCCAGATTGGGAGCCACCCTGACCGCCATAGTAACCACCTTGACCGCCGCCGGATGAACCACCCTGGTGAACCACTTCCACAATGTAGACCTTCTCGACGGGAGCAGCATGACCGCCGGAGTAGCCACCAGAGTGACCACCGGAGTAGCCACCGGAGTGACCACCGGAGTAGCCACCGGAGTGACCGCCGGAGTAGCCACCGGAGTGACCGCCGGAGTAACCGCCCGAGTATCCACCACCACCGCCGCCGCCGCCAAACTTGCCGCCAAGAGCACCGCCAAATCCACCGCCGGATCCACCACCAAGTCCACCGCCAAGTCCACCACCAAGTCCACCCAATTTGCTTTGCAGCAGCTGGGCAATGCCGCCAGCACCGCCGCCACCACCACCACCACCGCCGCCACCGCCGCCAAGCAGACCTCCAAACGATGCCTGGCTGGTGGCCAGCAGCGCAGCAAGGATAACGAAAATGCAGGCGAAGGGTTTCATTGTAGGATCTCGATCACGTTGAACTGTTTCGATGTGGTGCTCAAGACAAACGGAAGCGTTGACTAATTCTACAACATTGATGGCAGCGCGCATTTATACCAAACCTACAAAGTTAAGCCCCTCAAGAAAACAAAAACCAAAAAATCAATATACGACAATCAAGTGGCATCGGTGCAGATGGAGGGAGATGGCAACAGAGAGCGAGAGGGAGATAGAGGTGGAAGTGAAGATGGAGATGGAGATGGAGATGGAGCGAGTGCTACTACAGCTTGTATCTATTGATCATTTAACCAATTAAAAGAATTAATAACCCACATTTTTATGCGTATAAGCAAGTATTATCTATGTCTGTGTGTGTGTGTGTGTGTATGTGTGTGCGTGTGTGAATATCTTTACTTTGGCGTTTTTTGTTTGCCGATCGCCTCTGATAACTATGCAAATCTTTACGCATGCGCGACTTAGTTTTTTGCTTTTGTTGTGTCCCAAACAATTTGGTTGGCAACGCGGCTCGAATGATCCACGATCCATGAGATCGATGAGATCTGTAAGATCTACGATCCGCGTTTTGGCCACAAGTCAAACAAATTAACTGCGTTTAAGTAATCGCACGAAATGGAAAAAATAAAACATGACAAAAAATAAAACATGGCGTCTTCAGGTAACCGAAGATTAAGCACTCTATTATGATATGATAATAAATAATAAATAATAAATAATAAATAATAAATAATAAATAATAAATAATAAATAATAAATAATAAATAATAAATAATAAATAATAAATAATAAATAATAAATAATAAATAATAAATAATAAATAATAAATAATGAATAATGAATAATAATTAATAAATAATAAATAATAAATAATAAATAATAAATAATAAATAAAAAATAATAAATAATAAATAATAAATAATAAATAATAAATAATAAATAATAATTAATAATTAATAAATAATACATAATAAATAATAAATAATAAATAATAAATAATAAATAATAAATAATAAATAATAAATAATAAATAATAAATAATAAATAATAAATAATAAATAATAAATAATAAATAATAAATAATACATAATAAATAATAATTAATAATTAATAAATAATACATAATAAATAATAAATACAAAATTAATTAATAAATAATAAATAATAAATAAATACTACATAATAAATAATAAATAATAAATTAATTAATAAATAATAAATAATAATAAAAAACAAAAAACAATAAAAATAAAAAGTAAATAGTAAATAATAAATAATAAATTATTTTAATATTATTAATATATCTATTTTATATATATAAGAATATTCCCTATTCTCTAGGTATAACTAAACCGGGTATATCTGAGTAGCATATTCTAATAAGTAGAGCCTAGAATTGTAAATTGTAACTATAGTCTAACTCTTCCCAAAGATCCAGTTGAGCGAATGTTAATGCTCTTTGTAAGAGTATATGTATAACTAAATAGAAATTAAAAATTGATCAACAGTTCGTCAGGCAGCAGCAGCACCACCAACAGCAGCACCAACAGCAGCAGCAGCAGCAGCACGAAGCATCGAGTGTTGGTTGCGCGAAGCTGCCGAGTTATGTCAGTGGTGTGATCAACTGATTAATGATGCTTTGACAGACCAAGTGGCTGCTCAGGTGTTCTGCTCATTTGCAGACCAAGGCCCCACGCGATAAGCGTGTTAAGTGCCCTTTGACAAGAGTTGACAAAACGCCGACCACAAGCTGTAATGTTAAATGAGTGGATCAGGAAGCTCCCAAAAAGTAATAGCTAAAACAACTTCAGCTTCAGTTGTTGGCCTAATGTCTGGCATCTAGCAGCGAGTATCGAGCATCTGTATCTGTATCTGTATCTGTATCTGTATCTTTTCCCATCGTCAACATCATCGCTTATAAATAGGCGCAATCGAGAACCGGTTTGAGCTCGGCTAAGTTCTAACATTATGTCTATCTTTTGGCACATATTTGCATAGTCAATTGGCCACGCTATGCATAGCTACATTTATCTGCCATTTAGTAGATATACTTTTATATTGTATGTTTAGAAACCAACATTTTTTCTATGTGTGTTTTGTAGTTATTGGTACTAAGAAAATACAAATAATGCTGCGGACAGAATTCGGCAAGTTGGTAGAGGTGCCGCTGCTGCGATCAAGTTCATTGCACCTTGAGGCCTACACTAAATTTATGTTAAACTCTACAACATACCCTGTAGACCTACGAAGGGTGTAACTGATTTGTGTAACAGTTAAATGAAGCTCAAGGCTAGAAATTTGTTCTCCCACACTGATTACTGATAGAAAGTGACACACATAAGTAATAATTTGTCATTTATATATTGTAAAAATGTCAGATAAATCGGTGGGATGCCCATTTACAGGGTATGTGGTGCTGTATGCTCTGCTTTTCTTTGACTTTCTTGACCTGTGTTGTCTTATAAATATGTATGCACATATATAGAGTGTCAGCAATCAATTGATTGACTATATCTATTAAGGAAATCTTATGCTGAAGCTGACATTCATCAATTAAGGGTTGCATTGTTATAACGTGTGTTTATAAGGTCACCAAAGATTCGAATATAATATTAGAATAATTCTAAGCATCTGCATTTGTTAATAAACCTCTTTGATAATGATATTTATTGTCTATGCATAAAAACCGAATAAATTAATAAATTATATGGCTTAAAAAATACGAATTTGCTACCCAAGACGATCGTGCCAATGATGTGACATACTTATATGGAGTTTTCATTGAAATCGCTGGAAAATATTGCGTATTTTCTAGACTTTTCTTATCAGTGCGTTAATTGTACGATCTCTCCCATTTGTACACACATATGTGTGTGTGTGTGTGTGTGTGTGTGTGTTAATGTGATTTTTGCTTTTATTTCAATCTATTCTTAACTTGTCAACTTGTTTTTTGGGGCCTCACGCGCCACCAACTAACGTCGAGTTGAATACGTTCATTAGATGCGAGATACAAAGTTTTGTAAATAGCTACATACATTGATGAGCTGGATGCTGAAGCACGTAACACGTTTTGTTACAATAGAATAACGTTCATTACAAGCGCCGCATATGCCGCATATTCGTATTTCTAATTTATAATGTATTTCCCATCGCACTGCCTTCAATTTGAATGGAAGCCTTCAAATTATAATATTTAATTATGAAATAACGCAAAGCAAATTAACCAACTTACCCAAGTTACGATGAGTACAAAGAAGTGAATCTGAGCTTGCATTTTATTTTTCTATATTATTGTTTTTTTTTGTTTTTGTTGCTCTCATCTCTACATGTTTGCGAGGGTAGTTCAATAGAACGCTTCTAATTCGAAAGTTCTTGCACAATTTATACTCTTATCGTAATGAGAACTACAGTAAATAGTTTGCCAAGTTTAAGAACAGTGTAAAGCAGTTTAAAAATTCATTAATTAAAAAAAAAAAAAGAAAAAAAACAGTTTTTGCTGAAATCAGTAAAATGTCGTTTCCAGTTGCTCCATTTTCTAAGACTTTCCCTCTGTGTTTTCCAAACAAATCTTCACTTCATCCACAACTAATTGCTACAGGTTTGCTCAATTAGTTATGGAAAGAAAATACAAATTCGCTTATTTTAGAACCACCCTCGCTGCTTGTAATCATTGTCATTGTAGGGTTGCGAAATTGATGACACTCATAAACAATTTGTATAGCCGGGCATAAAGTAATAATTATACTTAATGCAGCCGTGTGGCATAAATTAAAAATAGTGCTCATACTTAAGCCAACGTTCTTGTGGGCATACATTGTACTTATGAGCACGTATGTGTGTATGTCAATGGGTTTGACTTGTGGGGAACAATCTCTAATTTGCATAAGCTGCTGCCGTTAGCTGACTTTCCATTGCAATTAGTCGTGCACATAAATAACCATTCATACATATATATATGTATAGCATCTTCTATGTATGTATGTAAATGTCTTATCAATAAGCAGTCAGATTCTAGTTTAATTGATGGGAATGCAAAACATATAAATTGAAATGGCAATTGAATTGAGGCTGCCTCCGCTTACGTGAACCATAAAATTTACTGGTTAATTACATATTAATTCACCTGAAACGGGAGTAGTCTGAGAAACAGCTGAAGAATCAACTATTCAATTAGATGATGATCAACTTTGCAAATAGCATTTCAATCTGTGGTTGCAAATCCCATTAAATATTTATTTATATATTTGTAAACGAGAAACGTCGACTTCATATTTTTTTTTTTTAAACGAAGAATAGACACAATAAACGAGTTAATATATGTATAAAATTAACCGAATATGCTCAAATATAATTCTATCTTTTTGTTACAGCTCTTATCTTCACCCAAATTCCATTCGCAAACTTTCTTTGATCAAAAAATGCGACTTTACCTTCATTGTTCTGATTTACAGGTAATTCACGTCTGCAGATATTATATATGTAAGCTGGAGGTAGTAATGTTTGATATTTTGTTGCCCCATAAAATGACGTATTATGTAATAATTTGTCTTCACTCAATGCCAGGCGAGGCAAAGACTTGTCTGTGGATTTGAACAACACATGCAATAGGAGTACGGCAAATATTTAGCTACAACAAATTTTAAGCATAGCCAAACCAATTGAAAATCAACAACGAAAACAAAAAGAAGGAAAATACGAAAAAAAAAAGATCTGTGATTTGTTTATGTAATTTTATTTGTCTTATGCACAATATTCAAAATACATAGAGACGAGTTTACGATTTATGCTCGTAGTCACAGCCTTGCCAAGATTCTGTTTGGGCCATCCCAAGCGAGACATAACGACGCCAAACGCAATCGCAGATTGAGTCACAATGCAAAAGCAACAGACACTCTCAACACACTCGAACAAAAATCAAATTCAAGTTCAATATAAAAGCAACAAATACAATAAACAAAGAAAATCAAACAGAAATCTAAATGTCGCGCCGGAAGCGAGTGTCGAACATCAAATGCAAAGACAAAAGACAAAAGACAAAGACAACAACAACAGCAACAACAACAGCAACAGCAACAGCAACGACTTAAAATTGTATTAACATACACGTGGATTGTTGACTTTGGAATCAATCAACAACAACACAAAGCGCATTGATTACGCATTGTTGTTGCTGTTCTTACCAATGCGTTTAGTTATGGTTTCACTCGTAATTCCTGTTCATAGCCTGTCTTATCCTCTTAGGGGCATACCAATATGACACTGAGCTGACAGCTGTCATTCCCATTGCTCAACTTTCGCTTTCCACTGACAGCCGCATCGCACTGACATTGACCCTGACCATGAACTCGCATCGCAATTGAATGCGGTGCACACTTCACGGGAGATGCCCAAGCGAACAGGTTTTGCGTCTGTTCGAAACGAAAGACTTAAGCAACGAACTTGCCGGCCCAACAACTACATTGTGGCGCCATCTAACGCCTGAGAAAGCAAGCTTCATCTTGATAAATTACTCACGCACTAATGCGCCATCTAGCGTCAGCAATTGCACACAATTTTTCATTTAAATGAAATCTTTGCAGCACGCCATCTAGCGTTAACTCGAGTCAACACATGCGAAAGAAATATGCAGCTTTCGAAAGCTCGACAACAGCTTGAAAGTAAGCTTTTCTGCTGATATGGCAACTCTGTACATTTGAAACGCATTTCCTATTGGATTCAAGCAATTATTTATTCGGTTTTCATTTTACAGTTTCTGCACTTAATCGTTCCACCAGCCAGCACCACCACGAGAGCCACCAGCACCAGCACCAGCACCGCCATGGTTAACAGTGTAATCGAATTGGGCTGGTGGACCCCAGGCGCCTGCACCACCGGCTCCTTGCCAGCCGCCAGCCCCGCGTCCACCACCAGCACCGCCCTGCCAGCCGCCAGCTCCAGCACCACCGCCATATCCTCCAGCGCCAGCGCCAGCACCAGCTCCTTGCCAGCCGCCAGCGCCGCGTCCACCACCAGCACCGCCCTGCCAGCCGCCAGCTCCAGCACCACCGCCATATCCTCCAGCGCCAGCACCAGCGCCAGCTCCTTGCCAGCCGCCAGCACCTGCACCACCGGCTCCTTGCCAGCCGCCAGCGCCGCGTCCACCACCACCACCAGCACCGCCCTGCCAGCCACCAGCACCAGCACCACCGCCATAACCGCCTGCACCACCAGCACCACCTTGTCCACCAATATGAACCTTTGTGTTGCCGTGCGCTTGCGAGACATGCGAGACGAGGCCAGCGCCATTTCTGGCGCCACCGCCGAAACCGCCGCCTGGCAGATAGCCACCACCAGCACCACCGCGCTGTCCAGCGTTAACCATAGCCAAGGTGGCGAGCAGACAGACGAATACCTGTGGAAACGGAGAATGTTAATGTCCAGCGGCTGAAGATGGATGCATTGCCTCAAACAGCTGTTACCTTCATGTTGTTTGTTGTAAAGGGTTCTAGATTCTTGATAGTTGTTGTAATTGTTGTTGTTGTGTTGTTGCTCTCGGGGCGCAGCTCCAATTGCTTGTGATGCTTCTTGGCTGCCACACAGCACAATTTATAGCTGAAGAATTCGTTGGACTTTTGGCTAATGATCTTTTGGATCTTGAGCAAAAAGTCAACAGCAAAAGGAAGCAACAAAAAACATTAAATACAAAACATAACAAATTAAAAACTTTAAACTACAAATTAATAGGAAAAAGCTGGAAAAAAAATAGCAAAAATAAAAATAAAAACATTAACAATTTGTGTTGTTTTTGACTTTAAAATTCATCATTAGATTCTATGCGAGTGCCTGGCATTTCCGAGTGCCTTCGCTTCGCGTTGCCTTTAATTAAAATTTGAAATCAAATTAATAAATTAATTGCAAGCAATTAAGCAACAGAATGTTGCCCGCGGCTCTCGCAGCTGAACTTCTGCTTTGCTTTGTTTAAAAGCGACAGCGAGTGGACGCATTGCGTCCAGTTTAACTCTAGTCGATGCTAGATGCGCAGAGTTCCGGCTTCGCGCATTGCGCATACGCCGCGTGGGCCGAGGACAAGCGGCAGCTGCAACCTGCAGCCTTTTCTTTGCAGCTGCGTCAATCTTCTTTTATTCTCCAGTCTTTTTTTTTCATTTTTTGTTGATGTTTTATTTGTTTGGAATGTGAGACAGCAGTAGTTATGATTGTGCAATCAAAACTTACACAATGCGCTGTTAAATTTGTAACAACTTCAACTTGAATGTGAATGTGGCAAGTGTGGCAAGTGTGGCAAGTGTGGCAAGTGTGGCAAGTGCTGCGCATACTTAACACATCCCTGCGACGAGTATTTACAGTGCCACAACCAAGCCCTCCACTCCACCGTGCAACACTAAGGCTGCCACTGCTTCAACTGCAGCTCTAGCCAAAAGTGTTTCACTTACAGATACCCTATAATCGTATTAGCAGCACAGCTAGTTGCAGATTCCTTCTGCAGCAACTACACTTTAAAGTGCTGTCAATGCTGTTAAATTGTCGAGAGTGCAAGACTGATAGCTACCCTGTAATCGTTTCAAATTCGAGTATTTTATTATTCAAATAAATATTACAAATTTGCAACACATGCCAATTGTTTGATTAACTCTATAAATGGTAATTGAATTGCAATTTGAATATGGAAAAGATTTCAGATATGCAATAAATCAAAGACTTCAGCCCGAAAAAGCTTTGAAAGAACTGCAGAATATATATTTTATCAATTTCATAAATATATTTGTAATATTAACAATGTAGCACAGATCGAAGTATTACTAATAGAATAACAATAGAATCAATCAATGTGTAAAGAGAGACATGAATTAATAAATAATAATTAATACCAAATGAAGGTGAAATAATACAAACAATATAGGATACTATACATATATATCTGCAGTTGCTACATCTATTCATCTGTAGATAAAATGACTAAAACTAACTATGATAAAATGGCCAGCAATACATGCTATATACAAGTTATATAAATATAAACTAAAACCAAATCATTATGAGGAGAGATTATCTCTAGCAAAGACCAATTGAAAAGCTTGTGTATTCTTAATGCATTTGCACAATATATGTACATCTGAGCAGAAAGATGCTGCATACATTATTGTCCTAATTGTCCCACAGCTCCTTATCGAACTCCATCTGAAATACTGTACTGCAGTGTCAGTCGTATCACTGCAGTGGAGCAACTTCAAGTGCCGACAAATTTGATGAGGTGCATCTGAAACTGAAAACTGAATGCAAAACAGAAGCTGCTTCAACAGATCTAGCATAGATCTAAATTGTATGTGTTGCTCACGAATGAACTTCGAATCTCCACTTACATCAATTACGAATGCAACCGAGAGGCCAAGAGAGACAGAGAGGGAGAGAGAGAGAGAGAGAGAAAGATCGTGAGAGAGAGAGAGAGTCTTTCTTTCTGTCGCTCTCTTTCACTTTAACTTGCTTGCTGTGAACTGCAGGTGAGCCATGCATAGCCGGCATTGATTTGAAACTCTCCCTCTCTCACTCTCTCTCTCTCCCCAACGCATTCTCTTGCTCCGTTGCCGGCGCCAGCAAACAGACTTACAGTGGCTGCGCTTGTCGCCGAGTGTCTGTGGCAGCTTCATAGCTGCTGCTGCAGATTTGGCCAAATCATTCCGTTGGGAAGTTGTAAGTGGTAAACGTGTTTGACGGATCGCTACCGGCCATCGAGTCGAGTTATCTGCGTCGTTGTTGTTGTCGACGCCGTTGTTTCGTCTTGCAAGCGCGCGCTTTTCGCATGTTTACAACTTATCGCCGTTTATCAAAAAAAAAAAAAAGCAATAAAGCAAAAAAAATTCATCGAATCCTTGAACCCGAACGGCAACAAGTGACTCCGCTTCCAACTGTGTGCCGTGCCTGTGCGTGTTAACTTTTCCATTTTACTATTTCACCATTTTGTTGAATTTTTTTATATATTATTTTCCGATGTTGCAACATCATATTTCATATAACGAATATTTGCAAATTGCGTTTACAAAGTTTGTGCTTTTTTGTGTGTGCTCAAGTCGATAAGTCGATTCAAAGTAGTTGCTGTCGCTTGTCTACGTTTAAGAAAAAAAAAAAAAAACGAAAGAAACAAGAAATAAGTAACAATTAATAGCAACAATTAACTTACGGTTTTTGCAAACATTTGACGCACTGCAAATTATATTAAAAGGTTTGTTAATACATCTAAAAATAGTTGCTGATCAAGTTCTATAAATAAGTAAAGCAAATTAATTATTAGCAGAAATAATTATGTATTGTATAAACTATAAATTTGTCTGGATTTCATTTGAAAATGATTAATTGTTTAGCCCAGTTTCGATTGGCTGTTTATATATTTATATCAATATATATATTAAAATAAATTAAGCTGAAGTTGAAGTTTCATATTTCTGCGAATTTCTTTTCAAGTCGAAACGTCTAGCTCGTGTTCATGGTCTATTAATTGTCGGCCTGTGCATTTTCTTTTTAATAAAATGTATATTTTTGTGAATATACCCAAAGCCTACTAAATTCATCTACTCAACAAGTTAAACGCGCTGCGAACTGTTAAGAGATTGAGGCTGTTTAGGTGGGATTTACATATTTATAGGATTTTTGTTTTTATATTTATGTAAAATGTTTTAATTGAATTCACACATTGAGTTTCCATGCTTGTTGTCAGTTTAGCAAAAAAATATAACAGTTTCTGTTGTTATTGTTTTGTTTCATCTTTTTTTTGTTTGTTTTGTATTTTTCTCGTTGAATTTACCGCATGCAGAACAAAAGACTTAGGCAACGAACTTGAACTAGCATGCAACTTGGAACGTTGCGCTTGCGGTTTTTTGGGCAATCACATTGCGTGGCTTTCTCCACATGACAAACCCATTTTATGGCCAATTCTAAGTGCCAGCGCTAATAAGCCAACAACAGCAGCAGCAACAGCAAGAACAGCAACAACAACAGCAACAACAACAACAGCAGCAGCAGCAGCAGCAGCACCAACAATGTTGTTGCAGGGCTTGCGCTGTAGCTGGAGATGAAGTCGCCTGTTTGCTCACTTGGAAAACAGTTGCTGGCTGCGAAAAGTAACTGAAATGATATTAATTGCCACACACACAGGCACACACGCACACACAGTACTTGACTTTCATTGTCTTTGGCGTTTGTGGTTTGCCGTTTGTAGTAGTAGTTGTTGTTGTTGTTGTTGTTGCATGCTTATTATGCCGCATGTTTTATGTCTAATGCTTTTGTCTTTGCCTTAGACTTCACTGCTGCTGCTGTTGTTGTTGTAGTTGGTGTCTTTGTCTTTGGCTCACAGTTTTACATACGAGTCAAGTTAATCACACTTTTAACTCCATTTCACATAATACTAATTTCATAATTTGCTCTCCCGCCACCCAACGCATTTCCACGAACAACATTGAGTTGTCATTTTCACTTTTTTGCATTTTTTTAGACTATGAACTAAAAGTTCAAAGTCTATTAGGTTTGACGAAGGCGAAATGTGCGTAACAGGCAGAAGGAGGCGTGGCAGACCCTATAAAGTATATATATTCTTGATCAGCATCAACAGCCGAGACGATATAGCCATGTCCGTCTGTCCGTCTGTCCGTCTGTCCGTCTGTATGAACACCTAGATCTCAGAGACTATAAGAGCTAGAGTAACCAAATTTGGTGACAACACGTGTATTGTTTGCAGGCAGATCAAGTTTGTTTTAGATTTTTGCCACGCCCCCTTCCGCCCCCGCAAATCGAAAAAAAACGTATAACTGAAGCTGCCGACTTTAGATTTAATTCAGATTTGGCACATATGGAGAATGTCCCGTAGCGGACGTTTTCTGAAAATTTTAGCACGATCGGATCATAAACATAGAAGATATTAGAATTAATGATCACCATTTTCATGGCACCTCTGCGGCCAAAATTGCCGCACAGGCGCGGGTTCGAATCCCACTGCTGACAATTCCAAATTACATTTTTTAATAATTTTAAATTAATTACTTTCATTTTATATATACATATATTATTAATTTTGCCATATTTGTCAGAAAATGTTAAGAATTTAAAAGAAAGCAATAACCAAATTTCGTTAGAAATTCGTATACATATACATATGTATATATATGACAAATGCAAAAACTCGTGCTGTATATGTATTGACGTTGCTGACTGCGCAGTATGTAAGGCGGTGGCTCAAGCTATAGGACGTACGATTTGCGTGTGAGAGGTCTGCGGTTCGAATCTCGGTGCAACCCAAACAAAATTTTTATGTTTTTAAAATTTTATAAAAGCAATATATATGCACAAGACGCGTTTTTAACCACCAATTGATTTGTCAGCATAGTTTTCATAAGCATCTCAGTAAAAACAGACGCGCGCTGTACAGTTACAGTTATACGTGTATACACAGCAACGCGCAAAAAAAGGAACGGTTGTTTGTTTTCCCTTTCGCTCTTGCGCGCTCACTCACTATTGCTGCTCTCTTCCAAGAACGAACGATAATGAGTTGAACATTGCTTAAGCTTATTTGGCTTTAAATTAGTTTTATATTTGCTTTATTTTTTTTGCTTTCCCCGATTAGTTCATAGTCTACCACAGACGTTGTACGACTGTAGCTGCCTGACTTGTTTATTTTTATTTTTACCACGACGACAGTGATTAATATAAATCTACTTCGCATCAAGTTTGCATTTAATTTAGAGCCTAAGTGCGTCTATTTTATTTATTTATTCATATTTGTATAGATATACATATATATATATATATATATATATTTAGTTAGGGTATATAAATATATTTTGTTGTGCCTCTGTTGCTTTTCCCAGTCAACGCTGGCTGGGAAAACACTTTGGGGGCGGCTGCTGCGAGAACGTTGCAAACTTTTGAGCCCCTTCCTGGGCGTGCAAATTGCCCCAAGAGCAGCCGCAACATGGCAAGCAAAGCTAACGGATCATCATAATTGCGGAGCACCCATTCCAACTATAAAACTATCGTGTAACCATCGACAAGACGCAGTTCAGTTTTGCACTAACCCAACACAGGGTATGACAATTCTTCCAACTAGCTTGCTCGATTAAATAGACTAGATTAGAAATACGCCTGTAATTAGTGAGAAATTTTAATTTTTTTTCATTTTGGATCAACATTTTATATGAGATTCCTTCAGCATTTCTTAATTAATTAATGATTTGATCATTTACCCATACAACAGCTAAAGAGATATGGCATATGCTGATTCTGTTGTCTGTTAACAATGGCAAGGTATTCAAGATTCGGTGTTTGCTTTCTGCAGGCTTTCTGTGGCACTTGTGGTTGAGGTTGAGGTGTCTGTTGTTATTTTATTTAGCTGTCTTGTTGTTGTACGTGCACATCTGTCAGCAAATGAAATACTATGTACCATATAATCAGAGCGCTGTGGCAACCCAAAAAGCCAACAACAAATGACAGGCAACAACAGCAGTAACAAAATGTCTGCAAAGACACAGTTGAGGCAACGCAACAAAAAGGTATCTTTATCAGAGACCAAGAATGAAAGTTAGTTAGTTACTTGTTGTTGTTGTTGTTGTTGTTGTTGTTGTTGCTGCAGTTCACGTTGCTGTCGCTGTTATTGTTGTTGTTGTTGCTGCTGTTGTTGTTGTTTGCCAGTTTGTCAGTACACAAAACAGCCAAACAATATTTGTCACTTTGGTGCCGAATACACTTTCATCATTGTGCTGAACATGGCAGCCGTTTCAGTTTGGTCTTATGGACCTCTTTTGTGTAAAAGCAATGCGACAATTTTATTATAGCTGCACATTTGCCCACTCCACTCCACTCCACTTCAATCCAGTCCACAGTCCCCAGTTACCATGTCGCCTCTGCTTGCCCTTTTCATAATATTCAACAATTCGGCCAGGCAATTAACATAATTATCAATGCTCGACTGCATTTCTCACTTTTTTTCGTTGCTCTTCGCATTTGTCACACAAATTATGCATAAAATATTTATAAAAAAAAAAAAAAAAGAAATAATAATAGCAATAGTAGTTCGTTGTGTCTGCGCTGTTTCTCTGTCTCTCTGTCTCCCAGTCTCGCAGTCTGTCTTTCTTTCTGTTCGCTTTCGAATCGGAATTGGAATCGTTTAGACAAATGCCACAAACTGAATTGTCTGGTGGCGAACGCTTTGTTACCATTTCAACATATCGTCGGCAACAATTCTGGGCCCCATTGTGCTCAACCCTTCACCTACGGCCCCGCCGCCATCGACGAAAGTGTTCAGTAGAAGAATGAACATGTCTTATGGGGCATCATCATCATCATTTTGGGAATTTGTTCGCGCACAATAACAAATCGATGGCGGCCAACAAATAACAAATTGTGCTACATTTATACACAAATTTGTTTGCATTTGTATTTGAATTGGTAACTGCAAAGGCGCAGATCGAAAGTGAAATTTGCTGCCATTGGAATATAGTATATGGCATTGTGTCGATCATAATAATATATATAATACTAATAATAATAAATAAATAAGCTGCGGCCCAATAAGTCAACACAATGCCAAAATAGATGTGCTTCGTTCAGACGGCAAACTGGGGGAACCGCTGCTGCCGTGGAGGAGGGGGACTTAAGACACATATTAAACCTTGGCTTATTATTAAATAAAAAAAAAAAATATATATACACAAAAAAACTTTCCAACGATAAAAATCACAAACACACAAGCCGTAAGATCATTAAATCAGGGCCAAAGACGCGTTCAACCTGTTGAGGGGATTTGCTTGCTAAGCGAAAACCTTTCGATTTCCTTATACAATTCGCCATTAGATAATAAAACTGAGCAACCTCTCAGAGAAAATCAACTGAGATTAATGCCAGAGGTTCATTCAAGCCATTCTGATTGTTGAAGAACATCTTTAACGACGGTTTGTCTAGTGCAACTTATGTGATAGCTCTATCAATATTGAGCATAAACTTGGGTAACTTTCCCTCTGTAAGCCACACAAGACACAAGGCTTTGGGCTTAAGAAGTTTTTCACAGATTCAGAAACTTCAAATGTAGTTCTTCTATAGGTTTGCTTGTTCAGTTAATACTACAAGAGCCGAATTCCACGTGACTTAAGTCATAATCTAATCAATTTTATGAATGTATCAAATTGAGGATAACAAATGCAGCGGGAATTGCAAATCTCTATCTCTCTCTCTCTCTCTCTCTCTCTCTCTCTCTCTCTCTCTCTCTCTATCTCTCTCTCTCTCTGTCTCACTTAATCTCTCATAGTTTTCATTGTTGCTTCACTCGGCGCCTGAAAGGTCTGACGACTTTGGCAACTGTTCATTCAAAACTCAAGTGTTGAAGAGGTCAGCAGCAGTTGATTAGCACGACTTGAACACGATTGAACTCTAAATTGATGGAGCTGTCGATACAGACGCTTGACAGCGGAAAGATGAGGAAGATGTTATGTTTTAGGGGCTGAGACAAAATGTAAACATTGTTACATAATGACCATTTGATTCGATTTGCTTTGTTGTATTATTTTATCGTCGGAAGAAGAAAGAAAATACAAATAAAAAAAATGTTTACAGTTTGTCTTTTGGCATTTTAATGGGCATTCGATACACAAAATAACAAAACAAATTTCGCTGTCAACAAACCAAAAAAAAAAAAAAATAAGAAGAAGAAGAAGAAAAACGATCGCAGATTGACGAACTGACGGGTAAAATGGAAGACCCAATAATGTTACAATCGATTTATATACTTATGCATAAATAATTTGCTTATTGATTGATCGTTATGCGACAGCTTCAGTTGCTTCCGCAGAGCACCAAGCCCCTGCTTCCCCCCTCTTGCCTCATCACCGTCTCCATATCCATTTCCATCTCGAACTCAATCGCCAGTTGTGACGTCTTTCGGGTCAGCGTCACCAGCCATGTAGCTCTTGCATAAGCCTTGTCGGTCACTTCCGGCTCCTGCTTTGGTCTTTTCATTGGCCAAATATGCCGCCGATCAAGGCGATTGCCTGTTTGCCATTTACAGGCTTGTCGTGACTTGTTTCACTGTCTCGCTCTCAATTTCTTTGCTTTTACTTTCGGCCAGATATTTGGCCAATGTGGTTAAGTGGCAAGCAGCTCGCACAATGCTATGCCGCTGCTCTTGTTGTTGTTGTTACTATTGCTGCTGTTGCTGTTGCTGTTGCTTTTGCTGTTGCTACTGCCACGGCTACCACGGCTACTTCACTTTTACCGCCTAAGCCTTTCGTCATGCGCCAACGAAAGCAAACAGCCAACACTTAACAAGGCCCTACACAAGCCACACACACATGCTCGTACTCGTAAGTGCAGTAAGCACTCTCAAGCCAAGTTAACAATTCGTTGGCCCATAGAAAACTCGCGGCATTTGCTGCCCCTAATACTCTGTATACCCTGTATACTCTGTACTCACCATACTGTATATAGTCGACTCGATCTGATCAAACTTAGTCAAGCTATTAATAATTAAATATCTACTTAAATATAACAATATATATTTGTTAATTTTTATATGCTTAGATAACTACATGTAGCTATATCAGATGATAAATATATATTATTGAAGATACCCATAAATCTAAAGCTTTTCTTGCAATATAAATGTTATAATAACGTTAATATTAATGAATTATTATTATATTTTATTAATTTCTTCAAGCATTCAGCTTCAACATACTTTTAGTAGTTTGGGGAAAATATACAAAACAATTATTTATTTAATATTTGTTTTATCAATTGCTTCTTACAGTTTTATAGAAACATCATCGATCATTTTCTCAATGTACATAAGCCAGTTATAGTTATTATAACTCTGTTAACTTAATTATTAAATGTCTATGTCTTACATGTAGTAATTCTATTATTTACAATTTATATATTTAATGCTATATTTACATTAAGTAAATTTCCTCTAACAACTTTATCAGCATATACGAAGCATTGCTTACTAATTCACAAATTTGATTTTCTTACATGAAAAAAACAAAGTAAACAGCAAACGATTTTAAATTATAATTTAAATGAAACTATTATGTGAAGGGAATATTTTAAAATGCAATATTAAACTTCAAATTACTGAGTTTTACAAAGAGTATGCCAAGCAATTGATTGGTGCAATTATAATGCAATATATATAATTGTTCTTATTATTTTAATTGTTATGACTTAAAATTGTATTCAAGTGTTTAGAAATTGACTCGAGAAATGCTAGAGAAATGCTTAAAAATGTAGCATTAATAAATAATACATAAGTTGCATTAATACTGTAAGTGTACTGTAGTACTTTGTAGTGAAGAGAGTGCTTTGCCTTGAGACTGTTGGTCTATCATGGATCAGTGCTTAGATCATGGACACATTGAAGCTTCCCCACACAAAACCTTACACGTTACATGCATGTGTGTATGTGTGTATGTGTGTATGTGTGTGCACACATGTAGTACTTGTACTATAATGAATCGTAGAAGTTTCGACAGTTTCATGGACAGCTTCAACTTCATGGAACGCATAATCGTTGCAAACGCTTTTAATGACATAATTAGGCGTAGCTTTTGGAGGCAGACGGGGGACTGGGTAGGAGAATGTTGTGCAGAAGAGAGAGGAAAAATGGTAGAAACCAAAAAAAAAAAAAAAAAAAAAAAAACAATAACTACAAAATAAAAAAGAAAAATATGAAAAATTAATTAGCTGCCATAGCTTGCCAGTCACATCAAGGCGAAGGAAAACAAAATAAAATAAAGTAAAGTAAAATAAAATGAAATGAAATAAAATAAGATAACAAACAGAAATTATGGGAGAAAAACGAAAGAGCATTTAGCATTTTGGCCAGGTCGCCGCCCAGGCTGATTGATTTGACCCAGGCAAGACTTTCACTTCAGACTCGACTCCGCTCGACATGGCTGTGCTCTTAATGCAACCGCAGGCATGTGTGCCGGCTGGCGTGACAGGGTAAACCTTATGCCCTCTCCCAAAGCCAGCCCCATACCCCCCTGCCGCAGCAGCAGCCAGCCAGGGCATTGTCTGCCAGTCTGTCTGCCTGTCTGCCTGTCTGCCCATTCATACATACTAAGTAAGTATTATGATTATTTCCAATTGGGAATTACCAAAACGCATTTCGTGATGCGGCAACATCGCAGTGTCGTGCCTCATGCTGTGGCCGTTGTTGTTGCCGTTGTTGTCGCTGCTGATGTCATCATCATTGGCGATGGCAGCTCCTCAATTTTTGGGAGCAACTCAGCACCGCGGGCCTGCGAAATCAATTTGTGTAATTATGTAACTGTAACCAAGCACACACGCACACACACACGCACACACACACGCACACACACACGCACACACACACTCACACACATAGACGCAGTCAAACACATGCACCTGTCTATCAATCAGTTGCTGTCGTCTGCTCATCAACTTTAGTTGCCTCATTAGCATACACACACACACACACACACACACACACACACACACACACACACACACACACACACACACTCGCACACTCATACTTGTTCTTCTGCTTCTCCTTCGCCTTTTGCATTCTGTAGCCACAAATCTGTGCGAAGTGTATCCAAGATGAATATGCTTCTATTCGTATAATTTGTTGCAGTTTCCAATTTGAAATACTTGTGTTCATTTAATTGTTTACACTGGTCAACCAAACTAAAGTCGAAGTTCTATGTGCACGCATCACATTGACATAATTATTTGCATTTATTTGTTTGTCGAGAAATCATTTCGCTATCAGAGTAAGATTCAAGTACACATTGAAATGTTGAATAATTTGTGAAAAGTGTTCTACATTTGAATGGAATGATTGCATATTGTGGAACTAAAGTGTGTAGGCTTGTGTTTGGCAATGGAATGCTCAGGTCTTGGCATACAATTTCATGGCCAATAAGCTGAAACTCATCATTGGCAATGGCTCAAATCAGAGGCACATGCGAATACAGTTAGTTGGCGCGTTCATAATTTTTGGGCACGGCTAACGGCCAATAAGTAGAAACCACAAAGCCACAGAGCCACAGAGCCACAGAGCCACAAAACCACAAAGCCAATAAGCAATGACCCATTAGAAAGATTAGATTGATTGGCCAGGAGGAATAGAGGTCTGGCCGTAAGGCCCGGGCCAGCAAGCTGGCCTGCAATTTAGCCAGCCGTCAATCTTGGATCTTGAACCAATCTTCAGGCCAAACATCAATTTGCCACGATGAGTGTCAATTGTAGTTAATTGAACCGAGGCGAGAGTTCAAAATCATTGGCAATTGCCGGTATTCATATACACACACACACACACACACGCACAACATACTCATAAATACTCATATGCATTTATTCAAACAGCATTCAATTGAGTCGTCAATCGCAGTGAACAATAACAGATGTGAATGAAATGCAATGCTCGCTAATGGCTGGACAATAAACTTGGCCAACAAGTGGAAATGGTAAACGGCAGTTGTTGTTGTTGTTGCTATCAAGTTGAATGAACCACTTGAACCACCGCATCCACTTTGAGGCCGACTCGTCGTGCTCATGCCCAGTTATTCAGCTGTGGGCCAGCAATAGGAAATTAACCTCGGCGGATAGAACGAGTCTACTACGTTTAGCCGAAACTTATTTCAAATATAAAATATTGCTTTGGGATGAACTTCAGCTCTGTGAACCGGTTCAAAAATGATTCGTGCTCAATATACATATAATAAAACTAAAATTATACTGATATCTAAAGCAGCATAAAAGATCACTTGAAATGATTTTGGAACTAGTTCCGATCCCAGTTTGGAACAAGTTCTCACATTTTTTTATAACAGGATCATTGTGGCAGCTCCATATGTTTAGCGACATAACATTTAAAATAGCTGACTAAGTTGCTCGAGTGCGAACTAGTTCCACGAATGAACCGATACAAAAACGCTTGAAAGCAGCTTATAAACGATTAAGCCTTGCCAAATTTAAAAAAAAAAATAACTAGTTCTAGTTCCGGTACATATGTAATACATAATGAATAAGTTTAACCGAGAACTAGTTCCAGTGCCAATGGAAAAACTGAATCAGAACTAGTTCGAAATATTGAATTTGTTTGGACAACTAAAGACAGGTGAACAACAATAACAATTTGAATGAGAGTGAGACAGGGAGTGAGTAAAGGAGAGAGAAAAACTGAAAGAGAGAGAGAGAGAGAGAGAGGGAGAGAGGGAGAAAGAAAGAGAAGTTTGAGTTAACCGAAATCAAAGCAGTTGAAAGGCAAATGGCAAGATGAACAATGATAATTATTGTCCATATTTAAGTGGAGCAATACTTGCAACCTGCAACCTGCAACCTGCAACCTGCAATCTGCCACTTCAGCTGCCACTTGCTGCTCATAATTGAAAGGCAGAAAGAGAAGAAGAAGAAGTGAAACAAGTAACAAATTAATTTCACTTTCTTTGCTGCTGTTGCACGCTGTCTTTATTCACACACACACACACACACACACACACACACACACACACACACCGAAATTGCCTGTCTTTCCATTGTTGGAGCGCACAGAGAGACAGCCAGAGAGTGAGTGCGAGAGAGAGAGAGAGAGAGAGACAGAAAGAGGGAGCAATAAGGTGAGGGGGTGGCGGTTGGGCGAGGTTTGCTTGTTGCAACAACCAGCTGCGGCCTGCTGCTCAGGTTTATTGACTGCGCGCATGCGGCAATGTCTGCAACAACGTCGCATCGCATCGCGTCGCGTCTCTGCAATTAGTTGTTATTGTATTTATTAATGCACATACATATATATTTGTTGCTTGAATGGATTGTACTTGCCACTGGAGGGCGGTCGACTGACTGAACCGCGCCCCAAACGCAACAAGTAAATGATCAAGCATGAGGCACAATGCCAAATGCAAGACCAAATCGCAGTTGCCGTTGCAGCGACAGTTGCCGCAGGGTGGCACTGACACTGACACTGACACAGACACAGACGCTGCAACATTCCACTGCACTTGTGGCACACATATTTATTTTCACCCAGCAATTAATAATCAGCCTGCAAGACACAGAAGCAGACAAAGACAACGACAACCGCACAAACTTCAACATCCAGCATAACTTCCAAGTCCAGCGCTTGAAGCACTTGAACAGCCTCCGTTTATTATAACATCAAGAGATCAAAATGCCACTACTTTCTATGTGGATCTTGCTTAAGAACTTACAATTCATCTTATACTCGAGATAGTTACAATTTGGATAGTTAACTTAATACAAAGATGTGAACTAAAATGTGAGCGATTACAAAATCCATCAGCTTCACAATGTTCTTCAATCAAATGGATTTATTTACATAAATATCTTCATATGTACACCAATCCAAATTTCAAAATATAATATTACAATAGGTATAACTATTCTTCTTATATAGGAATGCTGTTATCATTCAAATCATTCAAATTACCCAAAAATTATAAATAATATTTTCTTTGACTCGGTTTTATCACATAATTGCAAAGTAATTGCAAAAATATTAAATACAATGCTTACAAAATGTAAAATCTAATCAAATACGGTCGTAGCTTGATCTTTGGATTTGCTTACTTTGATTTTGCATACGTACAATTATTTCCGATTAAAGCGATTGAAAGTCATTTGTAAATATTATACAACCGCTTAATGCTATTCTATCATACTCAGCATACAGTTATGGATTAATCTTTCGATTAAGCTGATTGAATGTGTTTGTTTGTTGTTGGTTTTAATAGTTATAGATAGAGTGAGGCAATGTTGTCGATTTACCGATCTCAGCGAAATAACTAACAATAATCGATAAATAAATATTCAATTCGATAACTACAAAATGCAAATAATCCGTAAAATGCTGCCAAGTGAATTCTTTTCCTTGACAAATGATGTAATTGAACTGAATAAGAGTGTTAGCGAATGTTCCTTATGTGATCAGAGATGGGCACATACATCAATACGTACATGAATGCACAAATACACAGATACAAAGATGTACAGACGTACAGATGTACAGATGTACAGATGTACAGATGTACAGATGTACAGATGTACAGATGTACCGATGTACAGATGTACCGATGTACAGATGTACCGTTGTACAGATGTACCGATGTACAGATGTACCGTTGTACAGATGTACAGGTGTATTCTATAACAATAACAATACTTATTATAAAATTACATCATTTGCCGAAAGACCTGAATTTACAGACTTCATATCAAGCATTTTGCGGACGCATTCAACACTTGGACAACGATCCGGTTGCATAATGCGACCAGAAATGAATCCATTGAACTCCCTGGCAATGTTATTACGCAACTTGAGCAGCTTTCGGCCCAACTCGGTGTCCACTGTGATGCGTATCCAGGAGTCGAGGCAGAGCACAGACATTGCGGCATTTTTATCATCATTCTCGCCATCATCATCATCATCATAGTCACCATCACCATCATCATCATCATCATCATCATCATCATTATCGTCATCATCGTTGGCATTATTCTGCAATCGGGGTTGCATTGCCACCAATTTGGCCACCTTGCCACATTGAAGTGACACCATAAGAGTGTTGATCATTGTGACATGCTCAATTTTAGTCCCTTGATTGCCTGTACGTGACTTTTCCACGTATATCAGCCAATCAATTAGTGAACTCTTTGACTTCTTCCATAAGCACAAGTTCATGCTCGAGTTTCTTGATAGCTGAACTTTTGGATCGCCCTCGGCGATGAGACGACGTTTCTTAGATTTCGATCTGTCGATATAGACAATTTTGGGATAGAGTCCAGCGGTCAAGGCCAAACGGACCAAATTCAAATTGTTATCGTATTTGGTGGCTGCACCAATGTCACTCAGTTTGATGATGCGACGAAGGGAAACACGCAGTGTTTGCACGGCTGAGACGAACATATCCATTGATTTATGGCACACAAAGTTCTTTTTACAGAATTGATCGCTTTCGCGCCATCCTTTCTTCGCGGCCAAAGTGTATTCATTGAAGAGCTGCAGTATACCAATCGAATCGCTATAACAATCGATACAGAATCCATCTCGAATCTTGCGCTGGTCATTGCGTACAGACTGATCGATGGGCAGAACGAAGGGATCGCGTACCGAGTAGAAGGCGGCGATGATAGACACGCTGCCAACGCAGCGATAGTAGACACCATAGAGCAAGCACTTGGCCAGCTGTACTTCTAGAGGCAGCTCGGCAATGACGCGGCCCAAATCTGTGACACTTTCGTCAACATCATGCAAGACATTTAACAATTTTAAATTGTCGCACGCCTGGGCCACAGCGCTGGTTTCCGGCGGATCCAGAGCAAACGATAGAAACTGCTCAATGGGCTGATGCGGTACGGCAATTTTGGCTAGCAGACAGATCTCGTCGAGCGTGTGACGCCTCATCTCCGGCACGACAAAGCGACTAAAAGTGTTGAACTGCTCGGTGCTATACAGACGATAACAGATGCCATTTTGGCAGCGACCTGCACGTCCAGTTCGCTGTTGTGCATCCGCCTGTGATATCCAGGAGCAGGCCAACTGTGATGCGCCCGTTGCCACATCATAGGTCTTCATCTTCGATCGTCCAGTATCGATCACATACAGCAGATCGGCAATGGTAATCGAGGTTTGGCCAATGTTTGTGCTGAGCACAATCTTCAGCTGCACGTCTGGGTATTCGCGAAAGACTTCCTTCTGCTTTTGCCCATCGATCTGGCTGTGCAGCAATAGAACTTTGATCAGCTCTTTTGGCAGTGTCTCTAGCAGATGTTCCATCAATGCGGTCATATCCTGATAGCCGGGCAAATATACAATCACGGCTCCCTTGACGCCCATAAGCAGAAGCATTTGCAACAACGACACAATCAGAGCATTGTCAATGTTATCCTCCTCCCATCTGTGGTGTGCCTTCAAATAGGCCTCCAACAATTGTTGCTGATCAGCATTCTCATCGTTGTTCAGCATCCGCATCATCTGAGGCGTCATATAGCCGGTCATTGAGAGTATCTGTTCCAACGGATAAATGCGAACATTAAAACTGCGTCCCTCCACATAAAGCACGGGTGCTTGGTCAAAATAGTTGGACAACGCCTGCAGATCCATTGTGGCGGACATGAGTATCACTTTGAGCGACTTATTGCGTTGCAATTCCAATTTAATGGCCAACAGCAGAAAATCCGTATTCAGATCTCGATCGTGCACCTCATCGATGATAAGATGCGTGGTGTTGGCAAAGAACTCTGGTCCATTCATGGCCAGAGAGCGAAGCAAGCAGCCGCTTGTGGTCAACGATAGCACCGTATTGCTGCTGAAATTGCCTGAGATTCGAGCGGTTATTAAAGTTGTTTAAATTGCAGATGCAAACCCAGATACTCACTCTCCATGCGTATTATATAGCCAACGGTGTGGCCCAGATTCTCGCCGCGCTCCTCGGCAATGCGATTGGCGACACTGATGGCGGCAATGCGTCGCGGCTGGCTAACAACAATGCGAACAGGATGCCTGCGAACCGCTGCATAATCCAGCAGATATTGTGGCACCTGTGTCGATTTACCAGACCCCGTGGCACCATTTACAATTAACACCTGCAAATGGCGATAGCGTTTCAATGCGTTTTTTTCCCGATTCAATTTTTATGCAATTTACCTGCGATTTGTTCAACAACTCAACTATTTTGCCACGTTCAACATAGATGGGCAGTTGTCGTTGCTCAGCGGCAAATTTTTTGTTAAATCGTGAACTTGGTGGTACGCGCGGTATACCTACGAGACCGCCGCCACCTTGGGTAGGGAACCCTTGATGGTATTGATACAAGGGCTGCTTCCTTTTGTTGCCCAACTCATTGAGGTCCATGTCAAGGACATGGCTTAGCTCCGGCGGAACTGACAGCATGACCTCCGCCAGCCGTATGTGGTGCTGAAGGTTTTCGTTGCGAGAAATAGTCAACACCCGGCTACCATCGCTGCTGCGACTGCGCGTCTTTAGGCCATGTTGCCTTGCAAATAAATGAATCTCCTTTCGCTGTACATTGGTTAGTCCTTCGAGCTCCTCGGAACACTTGTCGCTTTTTATGAAATCCATCACCTTTTGCTGCATCATTTGTTGCTCACAAAATGACAGCTTCTTTTGCTCTCCCGGATTGACAGACTTTTCATTTGACTTTGACTTGGATTTGTTTTTGACTTTTGCAGTTGTCACTGCGCCAATGGTAGGGTTTCCATTTTCATTCTTCTTATTGCGAAGTCTAGGGCCGCCTCTTCTTTTCCCATTTACCATTATTTCAATTCACTTCAATTCCAAAACCAAATAAGCGAAAACAAAACAAAACAAACGCAGAGATAGCTCAGCAAAAAAATAAACTTCTTTACTTCACTTGGTCGCTTCTTGTGGATGCGAATAACAAAGCAGTTAGCTTTCACACGACTGACATCGATTGAATTCATTCGATTATTCGATATTTCATTTCACAAGCGTTTTAAATTAAAAGCTGCGAGCAATATATGCGAGCTTTCGAAAGCTCAATATAAATACTGTTCCCCAGTCTGCTCAACATCCATCTTTTGATGTAAAAAAAGCATATATTGTATATTCCCTAATTTGCATAGCATATAAAACATATTAACGTTATTTTTTTGCGAGTCGATCCTTTGCACAAATGTTTTGTTGCTCCTCGTCACTGTCGCACTCATCCGAATCAAGATCGGAATCATCGCCACGTTCTTCCCTATCGTCATCGTCATCTTCATCATCATCATCATCCCCAAAATCATCATCTTCATCCTCTTCTTCGGCGAGATTTAGCTGCTTTATCTTTTCAAGCAGCTCCTCCCGTGTATGCCTTACACGCGTAGTCTTCTCTTGTGCCTCTCGCTCTTCTTCATCAAGTGGTTCCTCTGTCTCCTGTTTTCGACCCTTCTCCATGAAGCGCGAAAGCACGTCGTTTACGTTCCGAAAATGATTTAATCAATCTATCCATTTCCACCTGTAGCTGTTGCTCCTCCTGTGGCGTTGGCTCCGGAGCCTCAATTGTCACTTCTTCGGCGCTCTTCAGACACTTGGCGCATACATGATCCTTCCCTGCACAATCTCGACAGATGACATGGTACGCCTTGCGTACTGTTCGCTGTTGGCAGCGCGCACAGGTTTTGGCCTGCGTGAGAGGCTTGTACTTTTTGTACTTAATCTTCCATTCAATCACTTCCTTGCAGCGTTGACAGACTGTAGACACATGCATTTTATTTAATCGTATTTGCTGTGGCGTCTTATCGTGCAAATCATTTTTAAATACATGACGATTTTTGTGTTTTTGTGCACGTGTGCGACTCGCATTTCCGCGTTGTGTACTCATCTTACTGTGTTCTGCGTGGGCAAATAAAAATGAATTGGGTCTAGAAACGAAAATGACAAATAATACTTACATTTTCAATTAGTTTTTATTTCTTTAAATTGTACGCCACTGGTGCTGTTTTGCTTCTCGTTCATAAATATTAAGTTGGTTGAAATAGACAGAAATTTATCGATATTATAGAATGATTACTCAATTTGGTCAAATCCGATGACTGCCACACATGTGCGTTGCTCACGTCTTAAAGCTGCCTGCTATGACCGAATATGGTAAACTGTGAATTCCTGAATGAAATTTTTGAAAACTAATACTATATAGTAAAGAAAAAAATTTTTAAATATATTATTTATTGTTTATACAATTTTGTGTGATATGTTGGCATATTTCATTTATAATTACATATTTATCCGATAAGCTAGTCGATTGCCAGCTCTGCACATGCTTGCAAGCTGGTTGCTACTTACGATTGACAAAAAGCCGCCAGTCAGCTGTTACATGTTATGGCGCCAAACTACTAACCAATATGATTTGTTTATGTATTAAAAAGCAGGAATTAATTAATAAATATTAGATATTAATGTACGAAAGTTTATTTTTAGACGCACGACACCTTGGGAACGCGCTGATGCAGCCGCCATGCGTGATCTCAAGCAGCGCTTATTCGATCTTTGCGATCTGGCGGCATTTCTGTTGGCGACAACAATAATGCCAGCGGCAACAACAATAACAACGCCGTCTCACAATCGCAAATGCTGCAACAGCAGCATCAGCATCAGCTACTGCAGCACCAGCATCAACAGATGATCTACTCGCCACTACAGCCGATGCCTATGGCCAAGCCCAAGAAACTACATGAATACACTGCTGCCGATTGCAATGCGGCGTTTTTGCGTAAATATCATGATCTGAGTATTAGCAGGGACACCGTGAGGGAGAGGGACAGGGACAGAGAGCAGGAGCGACAGCATGAGCTCAATGGCGCTGCCAATGTGATCTACTTTAATGAGAACCTGTCGATGACCAGCAAGTACAATGCTCGTCAATTTCCACTTACACGCTACCCCTCTTGTCCCTTGAGCAGCTTCGGCATGTCGCCACAGCGGATAGAAGGCAGTGCGGGCAGCAGTCTGGCAGAGGACACGGAGAGCGATAGATACAATTTTTGCTCAGATGAGGATCAGAGTAGCAATGCACAAACGTTAAAGCTACGCTGTCACAAATTGCGTATGGATGCTGATGCAGGAGTAGCGAGGGATGTGGATGCAGATGGGGATGTTGACGGCGATGCAGATGCAGACCTGGATGACGATCACGCCGAATCGCAGCTGGACTCATTTTGTACATTGTGCACCTCGACCTTTAGCTACAACAAATGCTGCCGCTTCTGCGACAATTCACTCTGTGGCTCTAAATGCAATTCCGAACGCGGCTCTCATGCGAGTCGCCTCAGTTGTAATCTTAACGGTTATGCTGGCATCGATAACGAGCTCGATTGTAATGCTCAATTACAGTTTCATCACCATCAGAATCAGCAGCGGTTTGCCGTCGGCGTCGGCAGGCGGAAGCACGACTCATGTAATAGGGCAACACAAGCCACAAGTGGCAACAGCGGCAGCAATCAGGTGAGTGTACTATTATATCGATTTGTGTTATTGATTAAGGATATATGTTTTTATTAAATTATTAGAGTACTATCCTAATTTCTCGATAACACGCGTACAAAGTCTTGAGCAGTGGGCCGATCATTGGGTTTAAGTTCCCAGCCCTGAATCATTAGGCTTTCTACATTTTCGGGGCAGATGATGTAACGATCCGTCATGTCAGGTCGTTTCTTGTCATCAAATATTTTCATTATAAATTCAACCTCTGCAACATTCTTAGTTCTTAATTGATGGTATGGTATGCTGCGTGTAAGAGTTTCCGCAAGGGAAATACTTAGACTAAATATATCAGCTGACTCATCATACGAATTATTATGGAAAACCTGCGAACATAAAAAACATGATTAAGAGACAAGATTCGATTAAGAAGATTGATTAGTGTACGTACCTCTGGTGCAATGTAGATGCCTGTGCCCTTTCTTCCTGTCATTTGTGTCGCATACGTTCGAGAACTATCGAGATCGCACAACTTTAAGATATCCCTTGATTTATTGAACAGCATATTAGCGGGTTTGACATCACGATGAATAATAATCTCGGCTCTTCCGTGCAGATAAGCAAGACCCTGGAAATTTAAATAGATCAGATTATGTTTTCTACGACCATTAGGTACTGCGAACCTTGGATACATGAAGAAACCATTGCCTCACATTCTCAAAATCATAGTTTTCGGTGGTGTTATGCAATAATGTGTGTAAGCTACCGCCATCCATATATTCCAAAATCAAATACTTGAAAGGTCGCTCAATGACACTGTGATATAATTTGATTAAGTAATCATTGTCAATATCTTCTTGGATTTTGTTTCTAGCTTCCTCACAATCACTTGCGATCCTTTTTATGGCTACATCAAGGTTATCAAGCTTTCCCTTGTAAACGTTGCTAAATTGGCCTCTGCCAATAATATTCTAGAAGAGTTATCAACGGTTAATTCATAAATATCCATGCGTATTATAGTTTGTAATACACTTATACATCTAATACTATACATACCTTATCAATTATATAGTCCTTTATGTCTTGGAAATGTGCTGACATCTTTATTGTTCGATGTTGTCCGCGCAAATGACAAGGCAAAGGCAAGACATGTGACGTCATCAGCGCAGAGCACGGTGCTCTGCTCGCTATCGTTCGTTCCGTATCGCTTGCTCACATGTGTTAGATTCTATGCAAGATAGGGCGATATACCAAATTGTTGTTAATAATACAACTCAATTGAACTCAACTGAACGCAACTCGACTGAACTCTTTCTCTTTCTTGCGACACATACTAAACTGAACTCAACTCAATTGCAACCAAGCAATTATTCAGAAATACATATGTATTTTCATTAGCTCAATGAATTATTTAACAATTTATTGATTAACTTAACAACGAATTGTTAAATTAATAATAATTAAATGCGATAATGTTTATGCCCTAAGCGTTTCGACAGTTGCCTACTTTCTTATGACGCAACAGATAAACGGTAACACGAAATGTATGTACATATGTACATACATATGTATATGAAAAAGTGAGCTGATAACCCTGGCAGCTAGTGCTCATCGCCATGTAGGTTAATAATTCATTGTTAATTTTCAATAAATAAGAATAAGAATATGAAAAAAGTAAACGAGTATTTAGATAAGCACCATTACAATAAAATTATGTGTATGGATTTGTTGGATTTGTTGTTATGCAGACGAGAATTTCCTTGTTTATATTATATATGTACATATATTTGTTAGCTAGTTTAAATTCTTTTCATTTGGATTATTCTCACGTTCGTTTTTTATACTTTGTGCTAATTATAAATAGGCATGAAATTGTGTAAAAAGTTTGTGAAAATGTATGTATATAAGAGGCAGATTAGATTACCCTATAAAGTATAGTATACATACAGTTTGTCAAGAAACACTTTACACACTGTAAAAAAATTCAATTGTTTGACTTTAAGTACAAAAATTAATACCTTTTATTACAGCTAAAGAAAATTTTGTAATGCAATATTGATTAGTAATAAGTTTAAATACTATTAGTAAAAAAGCATACGCAAATTATGATTCATTGCTGAAAAAAACAACAAAAACCATGTTTACACATTTTTGACACTGTCAAGAAATTCTTTACACACTTCGTTTTCTATTTCTTCTTAGTCTAGTTCTTAAGAATAACGGCGCTTTATTGCATTCTATGCTTTTCCCTTTGCTTCGTTCAGCTTCAGTTTTGCATTTGATTTAATTTGATTATGAAATTCTGCTGAAAAGTTGCCAAATTCGTGCTTTTTAAATTTTTCGATATGCCTGGAATAAGATTGTCCTTTGATGTCAACCAATTGATTTACTATAATCACCAATTGGGTAAATCTGTTGGAGAATTGGTGAAAATGTTTTCCGTTTCAAGGAAAACTATTTATAATGTAATCAACCGTGCAGAAAACGAAGGTAGATTCGAAGCAAAGGGAAAAGGTGGTCGCAAAAACAAGATTTCTAAGCGGGCAGACCGCCTAATCCTGCGGAGAATCAACGAAACTCCTAATGTTTCGTTGAGACATCTTGCTACAGAGCTTGAAGAACAATGTGGCATTGTTGTTTCTCACGAAACCGTACGCCAGGCCATCCTACGGCATAAGTACAGTTCAAGAGCTGCTAGAAAAAAACCGCTACTTTCAGCAGCCAACATTGAAAAGCGTTATAGCTTTGCCTTGAGCAAAATTAATGAACCGCCGGAATATTGGGATAATACCATATTCTGTGACGAATGTAAAATAATGCTATTTTATAACCATGGCCCACCCAGGGTATGGCGTAAGCCATTAACCGCCCTCCAAAATAAAAACATTATACCAACAATTAAATTCGGAAAACTTGCGGTCATGGTGTGGGGGTGTTTCTCTAGCCTTGGAGTCGGCGATCTTGTTTTCATAGAGGACACTATGAATGCCACTCACTATTTGCAAATTCTAAAAAACAATTTAACAGCCAGTGCGGAAAAATTTGGTTTTTATCGCAACAACAGACCTAATTTTCAGTTTTACCAAGACAATGATCCGAAGCATAAGGAGATTAATGTGAGAACCTAGCTGTTATATAACTGCGGAAAAGTGCTAGATACACCGCCACAGAGCCCTGATCTTAACCCCATTGAGAATTTGTGGGCTTATTTGAAGAAAGCGGTCGGAAAACGAAGCCCAAAAAATAAGGCCACCCTAAAAGCTATTATTTTAGAAGAGTGGAATAAAATTCCACTAAAATACCTCCAAAACTAAATTAAATCCATGCCAAAACGTCTTCAACATGTTGTGAGAGCCGAGGGAGGACATACTAAATATTAAAAAGTTCCTAATGCTAACGTTGTTTTTTAGTTTTTAGATTTAGACTAAATAAAATTATTTTGTGTAAAGAATTTCTTGACAGTGTCAAAAATGTGTAAACATGGTTTTTGTTGTTTTTTTCAGCAATGAATTATAATTTGCGTATGGTTTTTTTTCTTATAGTATTTAAACTTTTAACTAAAGAATCGTGCATCACAACAAGAACTCTCATGTAAACAAACGGCAAAAGCTTAAAGCTTTCTCGCCTCAGTCACAACCGATGCTTTGCGCTTTTGAGCGCGCCAACATCGACGTTAACGGCAACGTCGACGTCGACGGCAACTGAGGCTTTTGGCGACCGTTGGCCAAAGTCGGAGTCCAAGACTTGGAGACTCAAACAAGCGTCGACCATTGTTCGCGTAGCACGTGCCACAGCCACTCATTATTTAACTCTTCTTCTTTTTGCTCTACGATTCTCGCGCTGAACTCGCAAGTCGCAGCAGCACCTATAACAACAACATACACAAATTTTTTGTACTTATTTTTTTTTTGTTGTGTTGCACTCGAGTCTTAAATCAGCGTGAACGATAACGGTAACGATAACAATAACAATAGTGCGCGAAAGTTGTGTGTGTTTGTATGTGGATAAGTTCAACAACTTGCGTGAGTTATTTCAAATTAATTTTGTTTAAAAATAACACATAATTAAATTAAGATAAAAAATGGTTGAAAAAAATACTTAAACTGAACTAATCAGAATTAATTTGAAAACATTTAAATACTTGTTTTTTGTTGTGAATAAACTTAAAATAAATAAAATTGTATAAAATAAGTTATACAGTGGGGTGAGTAGCATATATCTGTATGTGTGTATGTATGGAAGAGAGACAGCTTCCTCCCCTTGTAATCTTCTTTAGCAAGAATATATGAAAGTTTTCTTTCAATAATTTCTTAAACTAAAACCATTTGAGTTATTTATATATATATGTGTGTGTTTATTTCTATGATTTCTAAATAAAACCTGTCTAATTGGGATATTTCTTCATATAATTAGTCCACGGGTTATACAATCCGAATTAAAGTTGATCGGGACTGCTAGCTGCGATAAATGGCCCCCCCATAGGAAAGAGAAGGAGAGGAGAGAGTTACAATTAATAATTAATTATTTACGATTTCGGGCAGAAAACTTAAGTCGTACCCCCAATGTGTTGTAATGTGGATACCCATACCATATATTTTATACCGTACACTCTATTCCATTTGACTATGCGGGGCATGATAATAAATGAACGGGCAGCTATCCATATCCATGTTTACTGATGTGATCAGAGTGCGGCCTGCGTTGCGGTGCTGTAGAATTTGAGAAGCGCATTAAATTGTACGAGTATTTGGTTTCGGTGTTGCACACACCTTTTGGGTCCCCCTCTTTGCCTATCTCTCTCTCTCTCTCTCTCTCTCTCTCTCTCTCTCTCTCTAACACACACACACACTCACTCTCTAAGCCAGGCTGCCAGCTGCCTTCTTTTAAGACCGCTTTGCCGATTACTGCCTCAGCCATATACGTTGCTTTAATTATATTTCTTTGCATTTATGTTGCTTTTTCGCTTCTTCTTCTTCTTTTGTTTCTTTCAATTTCAATTGCAGCTTTTGCCATGTTTCGTTAGTGGTTGTTAACGGATATGTGAGAGAATTCAAATCACGCATTCAGAATTCAGATTGAAATATTTATTGTAATCGATCTGAAATGAATTCTCAAAAATATACAGTGGCTCACAGCTTATTTGAACCAAGGTATTTCTCAAACTGTGAACTACTATAATTTCTATACTGTAAGACTCAGGGAAAATATTTAACTGCAAATCTGTTAAAAAAAAAGTACACGTATATAACAAGTAAAGAAAAAAGTAAAATATTTTCTGTCCATTTTCTACAAGACGAAAATAACTGTAATTCTTTATTTCTTGCATTTCTCGCTTCAAATAGCGGTAATTTCTTTTGCTATGCTATCTTCAGAGTGTATAGAATTGTTGGGAAACATGGATAAGACCATGTACCTTAAAATATTACAAGAAAACTTGGTCCAAAGTGCCGAGAAACTGGCAATAAAGGATAACTTCCGCTTCTATCAGGACAATGATCCTAAACACTAAACACAAATCTCCTGATATGAATGTGATTGAAAATCTGTGGACAATTCTTGACCAAAAGATACGAAGTCAGAACATTTCGTCTAAAAGTGACTTAAAAAGGCCCTAATTGAGGAATGGTCTAAAATCACACCAGAAATGACTTTCAAATTGGTAGGTTAAAAAGTGTAGTGGACCAACAGGGGGGCATAAAAAATATTAAAATATGTCTTTATAATTAAAAATATAATATTAAGTAGAATTTAAGTTTAGTAAGAATGTTAAAATTTTTTTTAAAAATATTTGAAGTCTGATTCCGATTACCTATTGCTATCGAAGTTATCAACTAAAATGTTTGGCGAAGGTTTATGAGTCTTTATTGCAATTGATATTTAGATTAAATTAGAATATTAGAGTCTAAGCAAGAACAACAAGAAACTCTGATCCGCTAAATCTTTTGTTCTGATTAAGTTGAAGATTAGATTAGTTAGATAAGTTGGATGAAGTATTTCCAGTTGAGGTAAAATCGTGCAACCTCGCGTTGTACGTTCAACTCGCATGTCTGCAAAAGTTAAAAACGAATAAAGAAAAAATAAGTATAAAATGGGAATTAAGCAAACAGCAAGATAAACGGCCAAAATCGGCAAATGACCAATTGCAATTGCAGCTTATACTTATGCTTGTATTTACTTTTATTTCGCATTCACATTGCGTTAATTAGCGTCGCTTTCAGCTTGAAATCTTTGAGGCATTTAAGAAATGGATGAATCTTAAGTATAAAAAATAAAAATAAAAACAAAGAAAGAAATATATTTATATATATATATATATATATATATATATATATGTATAAATAAATAAAGTTGCTAGTTGCGAGATGTGTAAAAGAAAAAGTGAAATTTCTTGTTAGCCAACTGAGGCAGGCTTCGCTTGCAACTTGCTGCTTGCTGCTTGCAGCTGCAACACGTTTCCCATGGCCAAGACGAAACGAATATGAATATGAATACAAATCGAACTAAACCCGTAACCGAACCCAATAACCAAACCCAATACCATACCCGCTCCCTGGGCTTGTCATCCTTTTGCTTTCGTTAGACGAGCGCAGACTTTGTGGCGCGGGCGATGGCTAATAGCGGCGTTAACCATGGTTAACAAATCTCTCGGTCAACAACCGGCTCAGCATCGGGGCAGTTGCAGTTGCTGTTGCAGCTGTTGTTGTTGTTGTTGTCACCGTAGCTTTTGCAGTTGCAGTTGCCGCTGCAACTTTCCACCAATGTCAATTAAGTATTAAGGCAAAGCGTTTACATACGACATTTTTATCTCGACACTTGACTAGAAATCGCCGACGCGTCTTTTGATTTTCATTTTCCATATTGAAACGCAATGCTCAACAGGTTTTCCAATCTTGTTATTGTTGCTATTGTTTGTGTTTTGTTGTTTGTTTGTTTTATTTTTTTTTTTGCCGTTAATTGGCCATTTGTTCAGTTGGTCTTCATAATCCCCCACTGAACAATATTAGCCGGCTTCAACTCTGGCCACAACCTGCATTCGATTCGCTGCGTTATACTGAATTTAGTTATTATAACAATAATTATCGAAATAATAATAGCAGGAAAGCAAACTTATCTTCGGCATGCCAAGATAATACATCAATTATAATTAACATTAAGTAACATCTTCTGCAAGAAAAAGTCTTCTGAAAACAATTAAGTTTCTTTATTTCAACTTTTATAAAAATGGACAAAGCTATAATATAATTTTCTAGGTATAAGAATAATTTAAATAATAACAGTAAGAATTGTATAATAATATTAATGTTATAAATATTATTTTGTATGAATTATAAGAGTAATTTATATTTTTAATATTCTTTATACTGATTACTAATAATAATCAACATTTATAAATTTCCCTCTAACTCAATAATTATATATATATTTTATATCATTAATATGCATTTTTATGCTAATATTATTTTATATATTTTCTATTTATTTTTATTGATTTATTAAAAAATCAAAACATTTTTTATTATTATTAATATTAATATTAATATTATTTTATATATTATAGTTTGATTATTAATAGTTAGATTTATTAGATGATTCTTTCTGACAAATTTAATAATACTTTTAATATCAATAAATGCAATATTTGTACATTTCTCGTTAATAATATTAACAAGAATATTAGTAATAACCTTTGTTCTGCCTTCTGATAATAATAATAATAATAATAATTTTACATTCAATACTTAATTGTAAATAATATTAATACTACTTAATATTAATCATTATATTGCAATTTCCATTGGCATTGGGAATTTGTTTAGTAAGGTCTGTCTTTCTGCCTCTCTCTCTCTCTCTCTCTCTGTCTCTCTCTCTCTCTCTCTCTCTCTGTCTCTCTCTCTCTCCCTCTGTCTCTCTCTCTCTCCCTCTGTCTCTCTCGATCTACAGTGTTGTTTACTTAGAAATATAGCAGCAACTGTGAGAAATCGCACGGGATTTGAGGGTCTTTACATTCAACAAGTGCCACCAATTGTTGCAGTTGCACATCTGCATTTATCTTATCCACCTTTGAGAGCTGTACGATTCTGCTTCCAATGAACTCCAACGGTGGCAGCCACACATTGGGCTTATTTGCCTTGTTGTTGTTGTGGTTGTTTGTTAGACAAATGTTTTGTTTGCTTTGAACTTTCACGGCATAAACAGATTGAATAAATGAATGCATTAGGTATGAATGATGAGTGTTTGCTTGGCCATGTGAGCGGCGTATTTGCAAGCGATTGTAACTGGCCGCCCAGAGCTTTTGGCCGAGCTTTGAGCAGAGCTTTAATGTGAGCGGAAGCGCTCATTTAAGTTTGGAATGGTAACGGTTTTTTTTTAAATAGAGACAAATCAGAAAGAGAGGGAGAGAGAAGGAGGCAAAGAAGAGAGAGACAGCGAGATGTATAGAGTGATATAGAAACAGCTTCTATTTTGAGCTTTGCAAATTCTCATTGCCGAAAACTTCACGTGTTTTGTGTGCTTCCATCGATAACTTCCTCTTAATTAATTTGTTAGTCAATTGAATAGATTTATGTTTAAGTCGTTTCTTTCACTTTTGCTTTCTTTTCGGACGCGGAAAGTGAAAATTTCCATCGAAAAAATAAAAACAATAAACAGTGCCCGATTCTTAGCGCTCATTTGAATGTGAATGCCAGCCTGATGATCAAAACGATCAAAGCGTAGACGGAAGATGGAAGATGAAAGAGGCAAGAGGCATGTGGAAAGATGATGACTCTTGCGCTTGCAATACCGTTACACATCATCTAGCAATGTTAGCGGTGTTCTGCTTTTGATAACAAAGCAAAAAGTAAAAGTGTTGTAGCCCCAATCACCTTGCCCCGTTGTCACGATTCGGTTCGAATGGAAATCTCCGATGTATGTATATGAACAATTTTTGCAAGCTGATCGTCAATTACCAACTAAATATAACTATTAAATAGATCAACAGCAATATCTTCTATCTCTCTTCTATCAAGTAGCTGCTTACGTTCGAGGTACAACAACGTTTTACGATCATCTTCATCATTGAGAAGATGAAATAAAGACGTTTTAATGAAATCGTTCCCAACGCAACGCAGTTAAAGAAATTATTTTTTTTGCTGCACCCCAAATCACTGAAGCATTTGAAGTTGTTGTTGGTGTTGTTGTTGTTGCTAGTTTACTTTTATAATGATCTTGTTTGGGTTTCATTTTCGAATAGTCGTATCCAAAAGATTATGCGAAGCTTGTGCTGATGCGGTAAAGCTTTTTGTGAACGAAAGCTTTACAAAAGCTCTAATTGATCGTTATTTCCATCTCATATAAATATGTTGATTAACTATTGATGACACTATCGTTAGTATTAGTTGCCCTGGCATCGTTTTTCATTATCGATATTTTTAAGTGTCTATCGATAGTTTGATTCGTATTCAGAACATGTTTGTATATTTCAAGGACATCGATAGATATTGTTGCAGTTTATATAGGTCATTCAAGTCGTAGACCGTACCGATAGCACAAATGTTACTTTAAAACATCGATAGTTACACTTCTGGCTTAGTATCGATTTCTTTGAGATGGATCTTTAGATGGTGTCATGTGCATATAAAATATCCACTTTAATGTTTTTAATTATCGATAATGTTATTGATATTGCAACTTATGTGTATAGTTAACTATCTGCATGAATGTGATACCGATAATACACATTCTACTTTAAAACATCGATAGTTACACTTTCGGCTTAATATCGATTGTCTTAACATGGAACGTTAGATGGTCTCATATGCATACTATATGTTCGTTTTAATGTTATCGATAATATTATCGATTATTATGACTTATGTCGGTAGCTGCTCTACACGCTCAGCATTTTACAACCATGATCTTTTGGCATATATATATATACATATATAGTTGCTGTGTTCACGATCAATAACTATCGATTAAACATATAATAAGCTGCCATCGTAATTGTGCTACTTAGGTATCTGCTAGCTATGACTAATACTTGCCATCATATAATAAACGATTGCACTCATCAATTATTCAGGTAATTACACATATATAAAGGTATACACCCCCATATATATATATATATATATATATACATATCTACGTATATACGTATACACACATATATATATACATATATATATATATATACATATATATATATATATATTTATGTATGTATATATACTTACATATAGTACATATTCCCTTGAACAACGAACTGCACAACTTGCAGAACTTTTGCATGTTGCTCAAGCGTATCGCGGAATCTTCTTGTAGAAAAGAAGTCAGGCAGTTAGTTAGTTAGTCAGTCAGTTAGTTAGTTAGTCAGTCAGTTAGTTAGTCAATCCAATGAACAGAACGAGTCAAGTGGGCAGTTGATGCGTTCCCATTGACTGAGCTGGTTCGGAGTTGGAAACATGGTCTTGAGCTGATTTCGCGCCTGACTCATAAATATGGCCCGGAACTTGGTAGCAGCCCTTCCCCATTATATGCTCACCCTTCCCCCTCCCACCTCTCTCGCTCTCTTCCCCTCCGTCCAGCACTCATGCTCAAGCAGCGTAAAGAGTTTTCGTGATTTCTGGTTCAATGGCTCCCGGTGAATGTCGCCGCCCGCATTTTGTGCCCTGGCGAAACTTCCGCAGCTCTATAACGTATACATATATGCGTGTGTGTATATGTTGACATATCTATGTATGTACAACACAGTCCTCGACCTTCACTGGATGACAATCATTTCATTTTCATCGCTTGCATTTTTGAGTGGCTTCAATTTCATAATCGTTGGCTCATCTCAACTTTGTCGTGACCCCGAAAAATGAAATTGAAATTGAAATTGAAATGGAAATGAAAAGGAAAATGAAACTAAAACTGCAAATGTCAAAGATGACGTCCATTAGTTGAGGGCAATCTGTTGACACTTTAGGCCTGCAATTAACTTCTTTCCCTTTCTCTCTCTCTGTTTCTACCTCCGTCTCTGTCTGTCTCTCATTGTTTCTCGGTTTTGTGGGGCCAAAACAAGTCTTCGCATTTGGCTTAGAAAGGCGACCAGGCCATAAACATTTGCCCTATGCATTTATAATTCAAATATCTATAACAAAGTCTATTATACTTAATAGATTTGTTTTGGTTTCGTCGTCTACCGCATTTCATGTATTTCACGTATTTCTTTTATATTCAAATTCAAACTCAACTCGAAGGTTGTCATCATCATCATCGACATCGCTTGCAGATATTGAATCCAATTCCCATTCCGATTCCATTCCAAATCACACTCGTGACACACATAAATATGGCATCAATCATTCATCTCTGGTTGCCACAAACTTTTGAATATAACTTGGAATATCTAGGAAACATTTCACTTAGGGCCTGCGCTATATAGATGCCATCTATGGATCCTACATCCGATCGAGCGCTTTAATACCCTATAACTAATTAAGACTGGGTGCGTCTATTTATTTGTATTTCTTTCTTTTTTTTGCGGAAACGGAACTGAATATTCTTTTCCTTTGTCACAGAAATCTAAAGCAACATTTAATCTGTTTCTCAAAATATATAATCAATCCTCATAGCCTATAGCGAACCAAAGCTTGAATATATAATATATATATATATATATATATATATTTATTTTAGTTTATTATTGGGAATTATATAAGTGACTCAGAAGTTGTGTGAGCAACTGCAACATTATTTACTACTATTTACAACTAATAAATATTGCATTATAATGCATAAGGGAAATATTTAAATAATATAATTTAAATTTATAGTTGAGAGTTACGCGAAATTCATAATGTGAATACTTTTATTTTAGATATTGTAATCAAATAATACAGTAAAGAGTTGTGTTAAAAACGGTTTAAGAACTTTTAATAACTTAGTTAGCTTGTTGCTACAATATACATTAATAATCAACATTATTATTATAATTATTAAAATTATTAATATAACATTTCATATATAATCTCATTCGAATCAAATAATCTGCTGCACAGTTCTGTATGAAACTTTGAATTCTTAAGGAAGTTACTACAGTAAACTAATAGAATCGTCAGAATCAAATAATTCAGTGTGTAAGAAACTGTTTATGTATAAGGGAAATGTATGACTAGTATAATTTTACTTATATAATATATTAAATAATACTATATTTTATCTGATCTGAATCCAAAGTCTTATGTATATGCATGTGCTTGGAAATATTATTGGATGAACATTTTAATGGGCAGCGGCTGTCAATTAGCTGAGAATAGAACTGTGAATTGTGCATTTTTGAATGGGGCATGCAACAGCAGCAGCAGCAACAGCAACAGCAACAGCAACAGCAACAGCAACAACAACAACTGCAGTAACAGCAACAATAATAATGTTAATCGGCCCCCAAGTGCGGCCCCCAATGAGAGTGGTTGCTGTTGTTTATGTTGTTGCTGTTATTATTGTTGACGCGTGCGCAACCAAGTGAAACATTTGAAATGAGCGTCGACGCAGACAGCGCAGTTGGCTGAGCAGTCGACAGCGCAGTCGCATTGGCCTGGTGACACGGCAGTAAGCGTGAAAATAAATAAATAAATAACAATAAAAGCGCATAAAATACCAGAGCTGATGGGCAAAAGGGAAAGGTAGAGACAGAGAGAGAAAGAGAGAGAAAGAGAGAGAAAGAGAGGGAGAGAGAGAGAGAGAGATAAGTGGTTAGGGGGATGTTGTTGGCTCTGTTGTGACTCCAAAGTTGAGCAAACATGACAACAACAACAACAGCAACAGCAGCAGCAGCTATAATATACATTTAATCACAGCAATGGCGTCGACAGCGACAGCGACAGCGACGTCGACGTCGGCGTCGCAATTTTGCATAGGGCAAAACGCAGAGCCGTCCCCTCACCACTCTCGGCCTGACACCCCTTACTCGTTGCTGCTGTTGTTGTTGTCGTCGGCTTTAGCTTTGGCAGAGTCGGACTCAGAGTCGCAGCCAGATTCAGATTCAGATTTAGAGTCGCAGTCGGAGTCGGAGTTAGATTTGAATTTGGCCAGCAACATTTGCGGCGACGGCGTCACGGCGCGCAGACGTCGGACGGGCAAAAAAAAAAAAAAAAAAAAAATAAAAACACGAAAAAAGAAAACGGAAACCGGAAATCGACGACGACGACGACGACGACGACGGCGACGTCGACGGTAAATATTAAAAAGTAATCAACAAATTGCGACAACGAGAACAAACCAAACACGACAAAACGAATGTGAACTCGAACCCGAAACTCGTAACTCGGAAGCGGGGAGCACCAAGAAGAAGAAGAAGCAGCAGCGGCAGCAGCAGCAGCACACACGCAACTAGTACTTGCAACCTCTTTGTGGCCAACAACTCGACACGATCGGCCCGAGACCATGCCCAGCATTGAGGCATTGTCCGCGGGTCTGTCAACGCGACCGGTCATCGTTTGGAACGGCGCTCAGTATACGGCGAGTAGCAGGGAATTGGAGCTGGAGCTGTTGCGTCGGGATTACGGCTTGGATGAGCGCATGCTGGAGGCGACTCTGGTGCCACGATACAAACGCCACAAGCCGCAGGCGAGCGCCAGGAATGCGCATGTGCGTCAGGCGCCGACGGCACGTGCAGTGACAACAACAACGTCAACGACTCCCTCGTCCGACTGGATATTGCGGCAGGGCAACAGCGTTGTCTCTCAGGTCAATTTCCATCCCTGGACGGAGCTGGGGGAGCGCAAGTTCTCGCACTTTGATCTAGTGCCCTGGCGACGCACACGCAGCGCGTTGGATCTCAGCTCGGCGATTGATTACAGTGGACACGGAGAGGGAACAGCAGCAGCAGCAGCAAAAGCAGCAGCGGCAGCTGCAACGGCGGCAGCTGAGAAGTCGTTGCGTGGCCTGGAGAAGCTCGAGTTGCGTCATAATCGTCGACGCCTGCAACGTGCCCGCTCCACGCAACAAGGCCAGCGGCGTCTGGTGCGTGTCCGTCTTATCTTTTCCATTGAACTGCGGCACAAGCGCATGGAGCTGCTGCGTCAAAGTGCGCTTCCCATGCGGGTCTTCGAGCAGCGCTTCGCTCTCAGCGAGAACGAAAGCGCCGCCTACGAACGCATTCTGCTCGATGCCAATGCCGGAGTGGAGCAACATGTGGGCTACTTCAGCAGACGTCAATGTGGTAGCTCTCAAGACGGTCATCATGATCAGCATGACGATAATGATGATGAGCAGCTGGTTGTGGATTTTGCCAGCGAAACTGAGGTGGAAGCAGAAGCTGAACCCGAAGCAGAAGTAGAAGCCGAAGGAGAAGCACAAGCGGATGCGGATGACGTGCCTGAAGGGGATGCTCAGTATGCCACAATAGCCACAGCCCAAGAAACTGCAAAAGCAGATGAAAAGTCTGCAGAAAAGGCAGCAGTGGAAACTTCAGGACATGAAAACGGAAAAGCGGAGACAGTAAAAGTTAACACAGGAGCAGGAGCCGGAACAGGACCAGGTGATAACGCCACAGAGACAGAGTTAACTACTAAAGTGCCATGCGTCAAGTGTCGCGATGTTGCCATCAAATTGAGGTAAACAATCGATAACCGATAACTGCGCTCTTCTCATATTTTTTTATTGTGCGTGCTAAAAGTGAAAACTATTGATAACGTGAAGCAAATCATTTTGAGTGCCGTTCAAATACTTAGCATTAATCGATTAATACTGTGCTCCAATTCGATTAAGATTTTGTGATTAATGTAATCGATGAACATTGCTTCCAAGTAAGGAACACTTAATGCAACTAAAGTTGATCCAGTAAGATTATAAATTCGATTGCCCAACAGAATTAGAAACCAAAACTATAGAAATGTTTTCAAATACTCTTCAAGTTGATTTGAAGGTGATTGAGGATTCATCGAATCATCGGCCTTTGAAACAGTTTTCCCAATAATTTTTCACACTTTTCATAATCGAATTCACGTTTATATACTTCCGGCATCAACAATTGCTTCACCAATCGTTTATTTATGTGGCCATGAACAATGAAGATATAAAAATAAGGAAAATATGGAATATTATAGGAGTTAGTATTATCGAGTTAGACTTTTATTGTTTCCTAATACCCTATACTGATCAGGTATTTGATTTCAAAAGCTAATTTGTACACTCTTCACTTTATTCTCTTTCATTCATCATCTACATGCAGCGCTACTAGAGATCCTATAGATGTTTAGACTAGGACTGAAAGTCGATCTATATTACAATAGGGTATCTGCTAGTTAAGCATGGCGTGGCGTAAAAAGCATTCATGTTTTTGTGGCTCAATTCAGGTGATTTTTGCACACAACAATTTCTGTTTTGATGTGGCAATCAGTTGAGAAGTTTAGACATTAAGAAGTTAGACCAACTGGCCCCCATTTGAGTGGCCAAAATTGTATTCTCAGCACCTCAGTGTGCGGCACCGGCCGCCCTCTTGTGGCACCTGCTACAAGCGACTCATTTCGGCAAACTAATTTCAGAGCGTTGACGCAATAAATTTAAAGAAAGTGGCTTTGGCATTTTAGTTGCTTTCTGTCTTCATTTAAAACTGTCAGACAGACTAATAACAACAGCAGCTAAAAGTCAACTTTGTCGGTTCGTTAGTTGCGTCTCTCTCACTATATCATTCTCTGTCTCTGTCTAGGTCTCTGTCTTTCTGTTCAGTTTTGTTATTCAATTAATTTGTCGTCGCCTGTTTTACTGTGTGAAGAGTTAAGTTTATGAGTTTTGCTGAGCTTTTGTCTGCGGAAGCGGCACCCGAATTTCATAAGTGTGCGTGTATGTGTGTGTGTGTGTGTGTGTGTGTGTGTTTGCCACATGGGGCAAGTGCCGCACATTATTGAAGTGACTCAGTCGCTGCTTATGGACCTGACCCGGTTAAGTCACCTGCCATGGGCCAAATTAACCAAGCGAAATTCAATCTTTTCACAACATGCGCCATGTGTGTGTGTAAACTTATACCTGTGCGTGTGTTTCCTTATGTGTATGTGTGGCTAAGCTGTCGTTAATTACTTCCATTTTATGTATTGTATTATTAACTGCCAGTAAAACAAAAACTATTGTCTGCTTTTGTGCGCAGCACGCAAGTTCGCATCTGAAGTCATTTGTTGGCGTTTTCGTGTGCGCTCAAAAGGCGGCAACACTTTTTATGCTTGTGTTTTTGACTTGCAGCTGCAAAGTATGCAACATTGTTTTGAATATTAAAGCACATGTGAAAAAATCTTAAGTTAAATTAAATTCAAATTAAACGAAATCGATTTAAAATTTCGTATCAAGTAATAATGATATTGCATTGTCTATTGTTATTCAATAATTAATTGTTAACTTTAATAATTCCGACGCTTGGGGCTTTCGCTCGCAGCTTATGACTCTGTAGTCAAGTTAAATTGTATCGAATTTCAAGAAAATTGAGCTTAAATTATTCTATTATTTTATTTTACAATGATTTTTTATATATATTTATCTAATTGAATGCAATTGTTTTGTTGCAGAACCATTAACGACTATGCGCTTAACTCGAATGTGCACTTGAAGCACAGCAACAATAGTAACAATAACACTAACAGTAAACTGAACAAACTGTACAACAACAAGCCGAATAACAAGATTCACAACAACAACAGCAACAACCAGAAGAACAATCACAACCTAAACAGAATGCATGCCCATCAGCTGGACTCGTATCTAGCCGGGATGCCGATCAGCATGAATATGGTCAGTCCAATGCATCCGGGCAATATTTCTGGTAACGAAAGGCCCAATGGAGGAGCATTGGCATTGCATTATGCAGCTGCCAGGGGATGTCTGGACTGCGTCCAGCTGCTGGTTGCCGCATCTGTTGACATTTGGTAAGTAAACTCACATCTATCTCCAACTAACAACTACAAATGAAGCAACGCTACAAAGTCAATAAATTAAAAGCAAAAGTCGCACAGCTTTCCGTATAATTTTGTCATGGGGTGAAAGCTTTGTTCTTCATCACCCAAGCAGGCGCAGGAGTAGAGGCAGCGAGAGCAGTGGCAATTAAATGGACCAATCCGGTGGAACGGTGCTTATTTAAATGATTGCGACAAATGTCGACACGAAATCAGAGCGACTTCTCCCCATTTTGTTGGCGTCTAGCGTCTAGCGTCTGTCGTCAAACAGTTTGCGTGATTTGCAGCTCTTTAATGCAATTTTATTGCATTTACTCGCATTTACTTGCCCCATATCATTATCGACAACAGTTCACATTTCTCAATTGGCCATTAGCTGGAAATGTTCGCTCCAATGCGGAAAAACTCAATTGGAATTCAAGTATTCGCTGATTCAATATCATCATCTTTTAAATGAGCAACATTCTATTGACCTAACAAAGCTAAATGCAAATCTGTGCTAGAAATGAGAGATGAAATGAATGAAACAGTTGCGACGGAAAGGTAATACATTGCTAGATGTTATTGGCAACTTGTAGAATTCGTTACTTCTACTCCTCATTAAAGCATATTATTATTGTAATCGTATATAATTCTTTTGAAATCACAAGCATTCTACAAAACTCATAGAAATGTTAAAGCTATAGAAAAACATCTACGATCTGCATCAAACATTCTAAGGAAGAAATAGCTATTTTGAATCGTCGAATGTTGATTAAACAATGGAAATCTACGGTCTGTTTTCTATATATTTAATAAACTCAAGAAGTGACACCAATGATAATCAAAATCTGAATAAATATATTAATTAGCGAATTAATTCTGGTTCTAAGTGGCGTTCATAGATCGCAGTTAATAGAGCATAGCTCATTAATGATCATCATAGTTAATAAGCAGCACTTGTAGTCAATTCGAGATGGTTCAGTTTACTAGAGCACTGATCAATCTAATCGATTCAAACGCTGCAAGTGATTCAACTGAAACTAACCTGATTTCGCCGCTCGTTAAAAGTTGTTAAATTTATAAATTGTAAATTTGCGACTGTCAACAGCATGACACACATGTGCTACCTCTCTCTCTCTCTCTCTCTCTCTCTCTCTCTCTCTCTGTCGCTCTCTCTGTCTGCATCTCTGCCCCACTGTTTGTGTGGACTCTTGCAGTGTTGTCTAATGAGCATTGGCCGACTTGATCGATTGCCAGTCAAGGCAATTAACTGCGTATAATTAAATCAGACGAGCTCATAATTAGAGCTGCAAAACAATAAGAAAACACATGAGAACAGGAGAGGAAGAGATGGCCAATTGTGGTGGCAAATGAAGCACAGGCAATTGTGGCATGGGCTCCATGATTGATTGAGATCGCGGTGCAGCTGCCCACCTGCCCACCTGCCCACCTGCAGTGGCATCTTTGGCCAGAGGCTAGGCTGCTTGACTTGGCGTCACCCAAATACCAAAGTAGAGCACGCGTTCTAGCCATTGATTCATTGGCCAAGGCGAGCGAGGTAGCAGCTAAGCGTAGACTGCAACCTATCCAGGTAGCAAGTTAGACAGGTAACCGGGTAACCAGCTAAGCAGATAACCAGATAACCAGAGAACCAGAGAACCACATGGGCAACCAGCCAGCCAAGCATCCAGGCGTGCTATTTTTACTTCAACCCAATGCCACAAGGTGGAGGCTACAAAGCGGCGAGTGGCGACTGGCGAGTGGCAAATGGTGAGTGGCAAGAGTTGGCGATTCCAGCACAAAGCACCGTTGCAACAAGTTGCAATTGCAAGTGGAGCAACTGTGCAAAGGAGTCCACCGACTGACTGGCCAGGTCTTTGGTCTGGTTTGGCCAGCTCTATGACTATGATGTCTCTTGCTGTGGTTCTGCTGTTCGTTCTGGTTCTGCTACTGATTCTGGCTCTGGCTCTGGTTCTGGTTCTGGTTCTGGTTCCCAGCTTAACTCTGACACTGACTCCATATTCTCTTCTTGAATTCATACTTATTAAACACGCCAGTTCAATTGCCAAGCAATGCGAGAGTTGTTCCATAAGTTTTTTCAGTTTATATGAAGTTGTTTTAAGAACTTAACGATAAGCACAGCATAGACTCAACAAAACTCCTTTATCAAAGTATTTAGTGGCATTAATAACAAAAACAATTGTTATTAATTTGTTATAAATTTACACTTTAATATAACAAATGGGATATATCTTATGCAGTAAATGATATGTGAGCTCCGATAGATTTATCAGTAAGATATCAACTTTTTAGTAGAGACATTTCTCTGTGTCCTTCACAAGTTTCTATGATTATTTTGTTGTAATTATTGTTCGGCACATGTAATGTCGTAATGGCTTTCATTTGTTGTTAGCTTAATACCTTCTACAACTTTCTGGTAATGCCAATGAATCGATTATAGAATAATGTAGACTTACTTTATAAAGTTCTTCAACTAAAATCTACAGAATTGAGCAAAGTTTGGAATTAATTTTAAAATTTCTTGCGCATAATATTATTATTTATTATAGTTATTTGTTAGTATGAAGTAATTCAATTTCTTTATATATTTTATATATTTATATATTTTGCGAGTTTCGAATGCTTCGAATGCACTTTCTACAAATACTTAAAGTATTTTGTATATAAATGTTTAGTGCTCTGCTTTTCCTTTGTTGTTGTTTGCTTAGACTAAAAGTATTTTGTGGCGCAAAAAACACACAAGGTGATAATACTGTGTCACAATTTCAATTTCAATTTCAATTTCAATTTCAATTTCAAGCTCTACTTATGTCTAATTAGCTTTTGGGTTATTCTCCATGGAGTTGAGGCTAGCGATTGCCATTGCTTGCTCGAGCAACCCATGTGTTGCCATGTGGGCCATGATGGCGAAGAGTACCAATGTGGTGGGGGAGGTAGGGAGGTAGGGAGGTAGGGGCATAAGCAGATCCATTGGATAATATGATAGGAGTAGACAAAACATTTGATGATAGCCTCTTAAATCTGATGGCAAGCAAACGCTTCTTGTGGCAGAGCTGGTTTCAGCTTTGCTTCTTGGCGTTATCGTTGTCGTTGTCGTTGTCGTTGTCGTTGCTGCTTTCCTCGGTTGTTTTCGTTGCTGTTGTTGCTGTTGTTTGGCTGTGATGTTGTCAGTTGCTTGCTGGCCGCTTGGCCGCTGGTCGCCTTAGCTGTAGCTTCAGCTTCTATTCGCGTTTGGTTACTCGAAGCGAACGGTGCTTTGTCGTGCGGCGTCTTCGTCTTCGTCTTCGTCGTCGTTGTCTACGTCTGCGTCTGCGTCTGCGTCTGCGTCTTCGTTTCCATTTTCATTTCCATTTTCATCTTCAGTGGGCAACGTTGTTACCGTTTCTTGTGTGTGTGTGTTTTTTTCTCGCCGTAACACAACCGTTACAAACGAACAACCGAACAACCGAACAACCGACAACGGCAACAACATGTGGCCATAAATGAATTTGGTTTTTGAATTTGTTTTGATTTTTGGCTTTTGTTGTTATTGTTCGTGGCGCTTTTCGTAGTTTTAACGCTCAAATGCCGCAATTGCCGTGTACGTAGCGTTTGTTGCCGTGCGGCCACGCCCACACAGCGCCCACTCGATGCCGTTGAAAGCCTGCGCCGCGCCGTGTTGGTCAGCAAACACCAACAACAACAACAACAACAACAACAACAGCAACAAACAAAATTTCGCGCTTCAAAGTGTTTCGAATGCAGTTAACGAATCGGAACGCGAATTAATTAACAGTTTCAGTGTACCAAAGAACTGCAAGCCACAATAGCAACAGCAGCAACAACAACAACAACAACAACAACAGCCACAACAACAATATAACAACCACAACAACAGCAACAATTGCAGACAACCAAACAGTGGCAACAACCTGTGTGGTGTTGAAGCCTCAACCATGAAAAGGTAGCCCCACACATCAGTTACAATAATCAATTGGCCAAGCGATGAGCAGCTGCCCCACCGGCCAAAGAACCACACTTGGAACCACTCGGCGGCAATTGTGCTTTGTTTTGCCTTTGCAATTATATTTATTTCATTTCAATGTTTTTTTTTTTTGCGTTTATTTAAAGTTTTTATGGTTTTGTTTTGTATACGTCTGTGAATGTGTGTGTGTGTGTGTGTGTGTGTGTGTGTGTGTGTTGTGCTGGTGTGTGTGAGTGTACACCGGAAACAAAGGGCACACCTACACAAATAAAAGATTTAATAATAATAATACAAATACAAATAATACAACAAATGAATAGCAAATGCAAAATGTGTTAAATTCAAGTGGCAAACCGTGTGGCGTGTTCTACTCTGTGCATGGATTAATTAGTGGAAAACCTGCAAGGAAAACATAAATCAAATACAATACAAATACTACTACAACTAATAAGGAATCTGTGAACTACTTAGCATATAGATATTGGATAATAAAACCACATTAAATGACTTGCCAGCGACTCTAAGGCAATGCTAAGAAATGAATCAAGTTGTTTGGTTTAGTAGGAGTTGGCGAAAAGAAAGATATTATATAGAAATGAGAGGATAGAATGGAATAGAATAGAATAGAAAAGGGAAACATTACAATATTGAGCTAATAACTTAAGCGTATAATAAATATAATCTATGTAAACTGGGATGATCACCTAAAGAGTAATTCGAGGAGAATTTATTGCTAGAATGGGCTTAAGTTTTATTGTCTGTTTTAGAGCAAAGTGACTCACAAGAAGTTAGAGAGCAAACAAATAATGTTGAATAGTTTTAATGATTAACGAAGAGAGGAGCTTAGAGAAATATTGATAAATAAAAGTTAGAGCTTAAATATATGATTATATTTGTACTCCTTAGAAGATTGATCTATTGTGTTTTCCACACGAACTTCAGAAATGATTTACTTCGATTAACATTATTTAGATCATGCAGTGCATAAATGTTAGCAAAGATTAGAATTAGTTCAACTGAATATAGGAAAGTAATCAATATAAATGCGGCAAGTGAATCATCATCAAGTGAATTGTTAACTGTTTGTTGTATTATTGAAATTGAAGCTGCAAAATGTATTTAGTTCTTAGATTGCTCACATATTTGCTTTCAAGTGTGCGCAATTAAAGCACCACAAGATAGATGAAGATCTGCAGAGCACAGATCGATCCACAGCGTTCTCATAAAGATCAAGATAAGCTGGCATAACTGTCAACCATGATCGTAACGAGGCTGCTCTCTACAATTATCGGTGTTTCGAGACTTTGCTTAATGCTAACAAGCAAATGGATATTAAAACTATTGAAGAACGGCAAACAAAGGAGAGAGAAACAGAGGAGAAAGAGAGAAATTATGAAAAATATAATTATTAAATTGCATTCACAAAATGGGCACAACTAAATTGGGTATACTATTTGATACACACTACTCGCAATTTACTGTATTTTCACCTACAAAGCCAACGCTGAAGACGCTCCACAAGCAGAAGAAGCAGAAGAAGCAGTAGAAAAAGTAGAAGAAGAAGAAGAAGGCGTTGAAGATGTTGTAGAAGCTGTCGAGGCGAACAAGAAACACGCGACTGGCCAATCGATAGACGGGGATAGTTGGGGGCTGTCGGCAGGCGAGACGGACAGACAGACATATATATATATATATATATTTATATATATGTGTATATATAAAAAAGAAGAGCTACAAGTAGCAGAAGAAGCCGCAGCTCTATAACATGAAGATGAAAAATCAACTTTAATTGGTTTACAATTCATTTCTATGGCGAAAAGCTGGAAAATGTAACAAGTCGTCAAGTCGTCAAGTCGTCAAGCCGCCAAGTTGCTCGCTAAAGAAAGCAACTGGAGCGCTAGCTTTATTCCTCAATCGTGAGACTCACAACTTGAGACTTGAGAGTTGAGACTTGAGACTTGAGATTTGAGATTTGAGAAACTGAAGCTGTAGCTGGAGCGTCTGGTGTGCAATATCCATGAAGTGGCTGCCACTGAGCTGCTCATTCAAAGTGCTGCCAGCGCCAACACCAGCGCCGCCAACATGAGCTGCTTTAGGGAAAGCACAGTGGGACAAGGTCTGGCAATAAATGCACAAACATTTTACTGCTACTTAAGGCCAGTTGAGCAATGCAGATAACTTAGCGCAGCTTTCTATATGCATTTTCTTAAATTTATTTAATTGTTAATTTGACTTTATAAATTTTAAATGATTTGATTTAATAGCAGAAAGTCAAATAAATTTATGAGTTTTCTATTTTCCATTTGTTAAAAAAATGATTAATTTTCAACATTCATTAGAACAAGTTTCATTAAATTATATTAGCTTTCCTTCTTCTTTTTTAATGTTGATTAAACTAATGTTCTTGTGCTGTTAATTTGATTGTATAAACAATACAATGTTGTTTAAATTCTACAATTAGTCATTAAATTATTATAAATTTACTACTATTTTATTTGTTATTCAACTAAACGTTGCAAATTGTCGCTTAGGAAACTATCAAGAAATAGAAACAGCAATAAGTGCAAACTATTTACTCTAATTATGTAGAACCTAATTGCGAGTCTGATTAATGTAATTGTTAATCAAATCTAACATATGTTGCTCTACTTGAAGCTGGTCTTTCTCTGCTTAATTATTGAACGTAAACGAAATGAAAGGCTGTGAGCATAATGCCACTGTTGCCCCACTGTGCGGTGTCGGAAAACGTTAACGAAAACGTTTACAAATGCCCGCTGACTCAGAGCAGAGACGAGGCGAGACGAGGCGAGACGAGGCGAGACGAGACGAGACGAGACGAGACTTGGCCGGGCGTAACAGAGACACAGAGAGAAACGTCTCCCGTGTGTGATCTGCTCTGCACTGGAGTTCGTTTTTGCCTGTTGCTTGTTGCTAATTTCACCCGAAAAACATAAACAAAACAAAACAAAACAAAACGAAATGAAATGAAAGACAAATGGGCAGAAAATGCGCTAGAAGTTTGCTGAGCCAGATGAGAGATGCTTCAATCGCAAGGCGGCCACATTGCGAGTCAGTTGCACTGACGCACTGCGTCCAGTTACAACAACAGTTGCAACTTTCTGTCTTGACTTGACTTTCGGTTTCCGTTGCGTTCACAAAAGGGAGAGACAGAGGCAGAGACAAAGTGAGAGAGAGAGAGAGAGAGAGAGAGAAATAAGACGATTGATTTAGATCTTCAACAGTGTCCCACAACAAAAGACAAACTTGATATGCAAATAAACGGAAGCCTAAAACAGTAAAAATCCCAACAACAAACAAACAACAAACAAAACTCACACAAACAAACTCGAGGCAAACGAACAACAATTTCGAATATCAAAGTGATTTTTCGTCTCGCTTGTGTGTGCGTGTGTGTATACACACACGCGTGGCTAACGGTATTGGGGAAAACCAGACGAAAGAAACTAATGTCGATTCTATGAACTGTATTATCGCATTGTGAAAACGAAAGTCGCTCAACGTGTAATCTAAAATCCGTAATCTAAAATCCGTAATCCGTAATCCGTAATCTGTTATCGGTAGGTAAGCGAAGGGATTGAAGCAACATTAAGCAAATACTGGGCACAACAACTGCACACAACAACAACTGTATCACATCTGGCAACTATTATAGTTACATTCCCCCCTCCCCCTGATCCGCCACGTTGCACTGCTTGCTGTGGCTTTGTCTTTCCTCTCGTCTCGCCTCATCTCGCCTCGGTTCTCGCAGCGTTTCTTCCGTCTTCCATGCACAGTAAATCACGTCGTTCACAGCGCCACATGTCCAGTCACTCACACCCACTCACACCCACTCACACACAGACACACACACATTCACACCTGCTGCAGTAAGCAAAGCGAAAAACAAAATCCAAATCCAAATCCAAATCCACATCCAAATTCTTAGCTACTTTTCGACCATCAACGTTAAGAAGGGCCTGCTTGGCCGCATGACCACAAGTCTGACCTCGTACCGTCGCAGCAAGCAGAAGAGCAAGTCCAACAATGATATACACACTATCATCGCCACGGAGGTGAACTGTGTGACCTCAGCCATTCTGAGCAGCAGTCACAGTCCCAGTCACAGTCCCAGTCATAGTCACAGTCACAGTCGAAGCAGTAGCAGTGCCAGCAGCAGTAATAGCAACATTAATCATCACGATCCGGATGCGGAGAATGTGACGGAGGCCACAACAACAACAACAACAAGAACAACAACCGCAACAATCACACATAATCCTAACCAAAATCAAAACCAAAACAACAACAACAACAACAAGAGCAACAAGAGCAACAAGAGCAACAGCAACAAAAAGGATCACAACGAAGATCTGAGCCATCTCAGTGAACGAATGATGGAAGCACATCAACGCAAAGTGTCCGCTGTCAACGATGCTCGACTCCATGACTCCAATGACATCGATGAGCCCACGACTCTGATGGCCAGCGGGGCGGGGCAGGGTCGCAAGGAGCAGAACAATCGACGCAGCGTCGTTAGGTGAGACAGCATTGCCAGTCTTTGCCACATCCATAGTTGTTCCAGATTAATCTCTCTCTCTCTCTCTCTCTCTCTCTCGTTCTCTCTCTCTCTCTCTCTATAATCTATTGCTGATTGATCGTTTATCTTGTCTCATTACACAATTTACTAATTGAGGAACTTCTAGATCTACTCTTCCTTAACTACATAGCAATTAATTTATTGTTTATTTACAATCTATTTGAAATAAATGCAAAGTTTCTTCCTTATAGAGCCAATGAAATTACTTCCCATTTTATTGTACTGCACTTAATCTAAGCTTAACGAACCTTACAATTGAGAATTGAGAAGTTGCTTGATTGAGAAGTTCGCAGATTCCTTCAATTGGAACTATTCTCGAACTATTTAGTAAATAATTTATAGCTCATCTGCGATCTTTGCTAGAAAACTGTGGTCTCCTTTAAGAGAGGCTTGACAAACTTGTCAAGTTTCTTGCAGGTTTCAATTTCATTTAACCTATAATCAAAGTGCTTAAGAGTACTAAATCATCTTAACTAGCTTACTAATATCTTAGCTTAACTTGTCTTTACTCTCTTCTCACATATTATCCATCCGAAACTTGTTATATTATATAAATAAAACTAAAATAATTGAAAAAGTGTTATGAAATTAAAGCGGAATTCTGTTGTGTCTTTAGTCTTTAGTCTCTGTAAATTCTAAAAAAAAAAACAGAAATTACTATAATAATAATGCGAAGAAAAAACGCTTTAAGCAGCTCACAATTCAAGTCGATATTATCGATCGATTCGGTATATAGCAATATATCAGAATAATATACATATATAAAATCTGAGCTATCGATTGATAAAGATATCGACTTGAAATAAAACTCACTCTGCAGCAAATCCTAATTTGCTTATCTAATTTCTTTGTCACATTCTCAGTGTTCAGCTGCGAATTAAGTAGTTTAGATTCTATAAATTAGAAAACTGTAGATAATGATCAACTTATTTTTCACTCTGCAACGTTGTGCATCGATCAAAGAGGGAAAAAGAAAAAACAAAAAAGAAAAAAGCAAAGAAAAACGAGTTGACAACCATGGAGAGTTGCGACCCTAGCGCAATCTGTCAACTTGTTTTCTGTGTTTTTTTTTTTTTTTTTTTTTTATCGTTTCTTTTATATTTTTCCAGTTTCAACGTTGGCATTGATGATACTTTAATTAGTATCAACACATATCTTTGTATATGGCAGCGCCGTGAGGGGGGTGGGGGACCATTAGCAATTTGTTTGTTTTTGCTTAGGCTTTGTTGTCTGCGCTGCGTACCGTCTTACAAAATCGTTTTCCCAACTGCAATGCGCTGTGTTGACTTTGCCGCTCATTAACCCAAAATTCCGTTGACTAAATTTGTGACTTTAAACTGAACTTAACTGAAGCAAAGTAAGCTAATTGAATGGCCAAAACTCCTTTCATATTTTGCAGCGCCAATACGCAAATGGACAATGATGTCACGCCCGTTTATCTGGCCGCCCAGGAGGGGCATTTGGAGGTGCTCAAGTTTCTGGTGCTTGAAGCCGGCGGTTCGCTTTACGTTCGAGCACGCGACGGAATGGCACCGATCCATGCCGCTTCACAAATGGGCTGCTTGGATTGCCTCAAATGGATGGTGAGTAGTCGGCCAGGGTTGCCAACATTTGCCAAAGTCCACACACACACACACACACTTAAAAAAATTGAGAAACACACATAAATGTTATACTGCAAGTTCTTATAGATTAATGTTGTTACTCTTGAAAGAGCACATCACATTTTCCGGCTAGATTTGGCCAGAAAAAAGCCAGCTCGACAGCCTCAGGCAATAAAAAAAAAAAAACAGTAAATAGGGAATATTCATTGTGTATATTTAACAATTAGGGTCTGTTGCCAAATGGTAACAAAATTTGCAATTGCCAAGTGGCCAACAAAGCCAAATGGAGGCCAACAACGACAAGCAAGAACAGCAACAGCAACAGCAGCAACAACAACAAGAGGAACAAGAACTACAACAATGACAATGTAGAACAATGTTGAACTCGTTTTAACCGCAAGGAGCATCGCCTTCTGTCAGATATTGTCCTGGTTTTATTTTCTTTTCTTTTCTTTTATTTTCTTTTCTTTTCTTGCCGTTTTCATCTTTGTCGTTCTGCTAACGGTTTGCGGTCATTTGACCAGTTTGTTGCGTGTACTATGCAATTTATTAAGCGGATTAACATTGTGCCGCTAGACGCTAGATGTCACAGTTCCCAATGCAATCTCATCCAATCCGATCCGATCCGATCCACGTTGAGTCAGCGCTCAATCGTAATGCTAACAATCTGTGCTGTGCTCTAGGCGTGGGCAATCCCTCTCCTCTCTCCTCTCTCTCCCTCTCTCTCGCTCTAACTCTCCCCATCTCTCTCGCTCTCTCTGTATTGCATTAAGCGCTGCTGTGCGACATTAACTGAACATCTTGGCAAAGCGACTTTGGGTGCGAGTTGAAAATCACCTTTCTAAATTGAACTAAATAGTTTTGCATTGCTCCAATGCTCAAACTCAAACTGTAGCTGAAGCTGAAGCTGTTGCTGTTGCCGCAGCCGAAACCACTTTCCTTCCATACAATGTGTTGCATGTGGTGCATGTGTTGCTGCATGTGGCTCTGAGAAGTGTCCACTTAGCCAGCAAATGCATCTGCAACTGCAACTGCAACATTAACCATCAAACGATGTTGACAGATCACGATTGACACTTTACAGTTGCTGCTGCTGCTGCTGCTGCTGCTGCTGCTGCTGTTCGCATCCTTGTAGAGCATGTGAAAATGCAGCTGATGACAGCGCTGAGAGAAACGCAGACAGTCCATAAAAGAGCCCACAGATTCGCCTCATTGTTTATGCCAATCATCGTTAGATAACTGCATGACAAGCACTAACAGTTAGTTAATGCAGCCAACTAAGCCCAATTAATGCAGGCAGAATGAGTTTATTTTTATAGAATTCTCAATAAAACAAAAATCAAACTTTTAGAGAAGAGCTGAAGAAATAGAAGAGCTTTGTGGAAATGTATGCAACCAGCAGAAGGAGGCGTGGCAGACCTATTGAAGTGAATATATTCTTGTTCAACATTAATAGCCGCCGAGTCGATTGAGCCACGTCCGTCTGTCTGTCCGTCCGTTCTGAGCCACATTTCTCAGCGTAGACACCTCTAACTTAACAGGTGCTTGAAGAATACCATATTGAAACAATGCTGTAGGTTTCATCAACATCGGTCCATCAATAAGAAACATACTCCGAATAGAAACCTTTGCTCTTGCTTTTAGCAGGCAGCACATGTGTGCGAGCGAGACAGCGAGCGACGGCGAAACGTGCATATGTAAATGAAGTGAAGCAACACTCAGCTTTTGATCGCGTATACTCATATGTATATATGTAAAGCTCACTGCTGAGCCTGTGAAGAGTGCACAGGATTCTTCAGTTCAGTTCTTTTCCTTAAAGTAGAGTATGAGAAGCTTAACAAGAATTTCGGCTTATACTTACATATATTCATAGGGATTAATCTGTAGAGCTCGAAAAGCGCTATGAAAGCACATCAGAGTTACTAGACTAAAGCTTATAGCTTTTTAAGAACAATTCAACAAGTTTTATAAGCCTGTAAAGCGCTTTGAAAGCACATGAGAGTTACTAAGGTAAAGCTTACAGATTTTTAACAACAATTCAACAAGTTTGAGAAGCTCGAGAAGCGCTATGAAAGCACATGAGAGTTACTAAGTTAACGATTAAAGCTTTTTAACAACAATTCAACAAGTTTTATTAGCTTGTAAAGCGCTTTGAAAGCACATGAGAGTTACTAAGGTAAAGCTTAAAGATTTTTAACAACAATTCAACAAGTTTGAGAAGCTCGAGAAGCGCTATGAAAGCACATGAGAGTTACTAAGTTAACGATTAAAGCTTTTTAACAACAATTCAACAAGTTTTATTAGCTTGTAAAGCGCTTTGAAAGCACATGAGAGTTACTAAGGTAAAGCTTAAAGATTTTTAACAACAATTCAACAAGTTTGAGAAGCTCGAGAAGCGCTATGAAAGCACATGAGAGTTACTAAGTTAACGATTAAAGCTTTTTAACAACAATTCAACAAGTTTTATTAGCTTGTAAAGCGCTTTGAAAGCACATGAGAGTTACTAAGGTAAAGCTTAAAGATTTTTAACAACAATTCAACAAGTTTGAGAAGCTCGAGAAGCGCTATGAAAGCACATGAGAGTTACTAAGTTAACGATTAAAGCTTTTTAACAACAATTCAACAAGTTTTATTAGCTTGTAAAGCGATTTGAAAGCTCATGAGAGTTGCTAGATTAAATTTTAAAGCTTTCTAACAACAATTCAGCAAGTATAGAATTGTGAAAATCGCTTTGAAAGCACATGAGAGTTACTAAGGTAAAGCTTAAAGCTTTAAGTGACCATCTGACAATGTTAATGCGCATACTAAGCTTACAATTAAGCTCAAGTAATTGTAGCTTTTAACGGGAAATACACATATGCTAAGCTCTTGCTGCGTTGGCTTGGTCATTACAGGTGCAGGATCAGGGCGTGGATCCGAATTTGCGTGATGGCGATGGTGCGACACCACTGCATTTTGCCGCCTCGCGTGGTCACCTGTCAGTGGTGCGTTGGCTGCTTAATCACGGCGCCAAATTGTCGCTCGATAAATATGGTAAATCGCCAATAAACGATGCGGCCGAGAATCAACAGGTTGAGGTGAGTTCAAATCAGCAAATTTGCAATCAAATTGTGTAATTTACCTAAACGTTGTTCGCGTGTTTGTTACAGTGTCTCAATGTGCTGGTGCAGCATGGCACCACCGTTGACTACAACAACAAGAACAATGCACAGCGTCACAAGTCACAGCAGCAGCAACATCAGCAGCAGCAGCAGCAGCAACACTTGAGCAGCAGCTGCAACTCGAACACGAATTCGAGCAAACAGACGAGCCGCAGCAACACCATCAAATCGAAGTCCTCCTCCACGCTCAGCTCGGATGTGGAGCCCTTTTATCTTCATCCCCCCGCAGTGACAGCGGCTGCAGCTGCTGCCGGCGTCGGCAGCGGCATCGGCATCGGCAGCGGCGTCGGCGGCGGCGTTGGAATCACGCGCAAGAACAGCGATGCTCTGTATTCGCAGCAATCGCGCAGCTCCTCTGAGAAGCTGTATGGTTGCAATGGTGGTGCAGCTGGCGGCATGGGCAGCAGTGGCACGAGTGGCACCAGCGCTGGTGGTGCACTGTTGCCCAATGATGGACTGTATGTGAACCCCATGAGGAATGGGGGCATGTATGCCACGCCCTCGCCAAATGGCAGCATATCGGGGAATCGTTCTTCCTGCACGATCCGCAGGAGATCATCTATAATCGGGTGCGCGATCTGTTCGTTGACTCCGACTGCAGCAGCGTGAAGCAGCATCAGATGCCACATTCGCATCCGCATTCGCATCCGCATTCGCATCCACATGGGATGCAATCGAAGTCGGGCAATGCCATCATGACCATTCAGGCCGATGTCCATTCGAGCTCGAGTGGCGCTGGCAGCGGCTCCGATGAATCTGTATCCATTTCGTCCAGCTTCAATTCGCCAAAGAGCAACAGTCATCATCACAGTCACAGTCACAGTCACACTCACAGTCACAGCAACAATCACAGTCACAGTCACAATCACAATCATCAGCTGCGCAGCCAGAGCTTCAATCGTCACGGCAGCAGCAGCAACATTAGCAACTTGAGCAACAGCGCCAAGAACATCAACAGCAACGCAAGCAACAACTACAAGCAACACAAGAGCATTGCCAACGGCACCAGCAGCAGCAACAGCAACATCAGCAACATTGCCAATCAGAATGGAGACCATGATTATGAAGACATCTATTTGGTGCGCGAAGAATCACGCAAGCAACATCAACACCAACACCAACACCAACACCAACAACATCATCAGCTGCCGCAGCAACATCAACAACAGCAGCAGCAGCAGCAGCAGCAACAGCAGCAACAACAATTGCTGTCACAGCAACAACACAAATACAATGTGGGCAGATCTCGCTCCCGCGACAGTGGCTCCCATTCGCGCTCTGCCAGCGCCAGCTCCACACGCAGCACAGATGTGGTGCTTCAGTACAGCAATCATGTGAGTACACTGAGAGAAATTGACAATTTGAAATTGTTGCGAACTGCAAGAGAGAAGTTTTCAGCACATAAATCATAGAGACCCTAAAAGTATGCTTCACTTATCTATTTGTTCAACTATTTAGAAAATCTGGGTGTTATGGGGTTGTGCTAGCGTATGTGACAACAACTAATTTATACAATGTACTATATATATGTATACATGTATATATATCTATTTTCTTAATTAGTAACGATTGCAATTAGCTATGACTTGCCTGCCTGTCCTTCCTAGCGTCTCCAAACTTTTCAGAAATAAACAAATTTGGTTTCAAGGCAAGAATCTTAAAGTGATTTAATTTCTCTATACTTGACCCTGCTCTTAAAGTACTAAGAAAACTTCCCAACGATCGGAAGCTATGCAAGAAACTATATATCCTTGAGTTAGTCACAGAAATGTGGCATCGCTATATTTAAACAAAGTTATAATAAAGATGCCAATTTATTCGGATTAAGTTTTATATTTATGAGGCGGATGCAACCGATTTGTTTAGAGGTTTTGAGAAGAAGAAGGAGACGCTTGCGTTCATTAAGTTGGCTGCGGCATTCACCCAGGGTTGCAGTTAGCTTTTTGTTATCGACCTGTAGGTGTCCGACAAGGTTGCCACAAAAAAGCAGCTCTGGCGCCATCTAGCGTTCGCAGCTGCATTTGCATGCAAGTGCTTCAATGTGTTGCCTTCTCCAATGTATGCATGTTGAACGAACACATTATATTAGATGCAGGGTATCTCGGGGCCAATCATTTACTTCCATGTGCAGTTGATCCGAGTAAGCTGTGTAAATCATTGTAAAACGAGTGCTCATGTCAACTTTCTCTCATTCCCTGTCACAGCATTTGAACAACAAGCGCAACAACTATAACAACAGCAGCAATGGCAACAACAATCATAGCAATAGCAACAGCAACAGCAACAACAATAACAATAACATAAGCCTGTTAAATCGCAACAAATCGCATTCGATGATTGGACTGCACAGCAGCAAATACGAATCGTCGCTCAAGGACAATTACAGTGCAAAGAATGTGAATCTCAATCAGAATCAGAATCAGAATCAGACTCAGAATCTGAAGAATCAATTGCTCAATGGGGGCATCAAGAGCGACACCTACGAGAGCGTCTGTCCGCCCGAGGATGTTGCCGAGCGGACAAAGCAGACGCATAGGAATTCCATGATACGCAACAATTTGATGGATGCCACAATGCTGAGCAGCACGCCCAACATAGCCACGCACAACAGCAACAGCAGCAGCAGCAGCAGCAGCAACAACAGTGGCAACAGCAACAATAACAACAACAACAACAGCAACAGCAACAACAACCTGAGCAACAGACATCTTAAGCGTGTCTCCTCAGCACCGCCCATGCAGAATCTGTCAGTGGGTAAGTTGTACAGTCAGGTCTCTTTACAACGCATTACTCATTAAGCTACTCTCTCTCTCGCTCTCGCTCTCTCTTTCTCTCGCTGTCTCTCTCTCTCTCTCTCACACAGTTAATGGACCTCCACCGCCTCCCTTGCCACCGCCACTGCGTGCTCCCGTGCAGCGCAACAATCTAAATGCGGAAAACTCCAACAACAACAGCAACATCTACATGAAGAATCACTTTAATGGCCCAACACCATCCATCGTAGGCACAACAACAACAACAACAACAACAGCAACAACAGGCGCAACAACAGCCACAGCGGTAATTGCAACTGCCACACACGATGCCGTCGACTCCGACTCTGGCTTGGAGGTGGTCGAGGAGCCAAGTTTGCGTCCCTCGGAGCTTGTGCGTGGCAATCACAATCGCACCATGTCCACCATATCAGGTATGCACCGTACTTGCATCTCCATATTATATAAGCATTCTACAAACTTACCAACTTATCCAAAAACCATGGGAAACTCAGTTACTCTCGAGTCTTGTGTTAGATCTCTTGTGTTGATTGCAAAGTTTAATTAATTAGACTCTGAACTAAAAGTTCACAGTCTATTAGGTTTGATGAAAGCGAAATGTGCTTAACAGGCAGAAGGAGGCGTGGCAGACCCTATAAAGTATATATATTCTTGATCAGCATCAACAGCCGAGACGATATAGCCATGTCCGTCTGTCCGTCTGTCCGACTGTCCGTCTGTCCGTCTGTATGAACACCTAGATTTTAGAGACTATAAGAGCTAGAGTAACCAAATTTGGTGACAACACGTGTTTAGTTTGCATGCAGATCAAGTTTGTTTTAGATTTTTGCCACGCCCCCTTCCGCCCCCGCAAATCGAAAAAAAACGTATTACTGAAGCTAGCGACTTTAGATTTAATTCAGATTTGGCACATATGGAGGATGTCCCTTAGCGGACGTTTTCTGAAAATTTCAGCACGATCGGATCATAAACATAGAAGATATTAAGGAATGAATGATCACCAGGTCCATGGCACCTCTGCGGCCAAAATTGCCGCACAGGCGCGAGTTCGAATCCCACTGCTGACAATTCCAAATTACATTTTTTAATAATTATAAATTAATTACTTTTATTTTATATAAACATATATTATTAATTTTGCCCTATTTGTCAGAAAATGTTAATGCAAAAACTCGTGCTGTAGTTCAGAGTCTCCCACAGTCGTACCCCGACTGTAGCTGCCTGACTTGTTGAAATATTATTTGTTGAATAGAAATATCTCTTTGTACATTTTGAAACTGTCTATGTCAAGTAATTGGTAATTGACAATCAAAATAGTAAAGAATATTACACTCTTTAGACTCTGTACTAAGAGTACATAGTCTTCTAAGTTCGTCGATAGCGAAATGTGCGTAACAGGCAGAAGGAGGCGTGGCAGACTCTACAAAGTATATATATTCTTGATCAGCATCAAAGGAGCATCTGCCATGTCCCTCTGTCCGTCTGTCTGTCCGTCCGTATGAGCACCTATTAAATTATTATTGAATTTAAAATCTAAACATTTGTTTTAGCGACTGCAGCTGTTGCTTACTATTTATTTGTGCAGATGATTCTACAATATATTTGCGAATTGAATTTTGTTCTTTGAGAAGTCTTGATTTTGTTCACTTGACTTTGCTTTGCTTCCATTCTTTTGTAGTTTCAATTGAAAAATAAGTTTGAAGTTTCGTCTCGACTGACAGGCCGAGTTAGCTTTTGCTTTGTCAATTCACAAAATTCAATACTTTTCCATTTTTCGGCCACAAAACATAATTTTGGTATTCAAATATAACGAAAACACACAAGAGGAAATTCCGAAATTCACCAAAAAAAAAAAAAAAAATAAAATACAATAAATAAAAAAAAAAAGAAAAAATAGAACTGGTTAAGAGCAACGGCAGAGAGATCTATTAGAATAGTTAGCAGTTAGCAGCCATGAGCACGGATGATTCAAGTCTGGGCTGGTCGGATCTGGTGGAGAGTAGGCCAATGAGCAGCAGCAGCACAAGCAGCACGAGCAGCAACAGCAGCAGCAGCAGCAGCAGCAGCGGCAGCAGCAGCAACAGCAACAGCTCCTCGGATGGGACAACAGGTCACATGTCGCCGAAGCAAACTCAGACAGCGCAGTTGAGCGATGAGTTGGGCACCCGCAGTCTGGAGGATCTAATGGGGACGCTGCCCGATAATGTGAATACGAGGAATACATATATCATTTATAGTGCTGGCAACTCGACGCTCTTTATGAGCACATTGGATCCAGAGTTAGCCACAGACCAGCAGCTGGAGTTGCTCGATCGCCATCTGCTGGACGTGAAGGTTGCCGAGCCAGTTGCGCCCCTTTGGCCCAATCCATCCGTGCTCACCATGGGCATGCGCACCATCGGCGATTGCGATTGTGTGCCCAGCACAAGTTCAGCTGCCAAATCCACAACAGCCGCAACGCAAGTCACAAGGCGTAAGCTTCATGCCAAGTCCAGGTGCCTCAAGGTGTATGGCCAGAAGAAGCGCCTCAATAGGTTGCATATCAAATAGCAGCTGCTTCTTTCTTTTCTATCAGATATAGATGTGTACTTCAGTAATTCATACGCACACACACACACACACACACAGACACACACACACACACACACATATATATATATATATATATATAGATATGTACCTATACATAGATATAGTATATATGTATAGATATATATATTCGTTAGACCAGTAAAACCGGCCGTTGACCTTATTCCCCTCTCGCATTCATTATGTCTCTCTCTCTCTCTCTCTGTCGCTCTCTCTTTCTCTGGAGAGTCTCTCGAGGTCTTTGACATTGACATGGCTGCTGGGTAACAGGGGAAACGGGGGCACAGACTGATTGATCAATTAGTGGCAGCTCGACAACTGAAACTGGAATTACCCTCAAGTGGACAACAGCAACAACAACAACACGTTTAGGCCAGACTACAGACAAACGACAACAGTTTGCTTAAGTTTGGCCAAATTGATTGGACAAAAGTGTTTAAATAACACTTTACATGACATAAGTGCCACAAGCTGGCACTGAGCTTCGAATTCGCATGCGATTTCGGACTTTGTCCAGCATTTTCCGCATTTTCCGCATTTTCCGCATTTCCCAACACTTGTACTCTCCTGCATGCTCTTTGGGACTTGTGCTACAACTAATTGATCGCCAGAGAATACAATTTGTCTGAGCACTTGGACCCATCGTGAAATCAAAAGCTAAGCGAGTGGAATAACCTGGCAATGGCAAAGACAATGCTAAATATGGGAGATATTTGACATGCGTTGATCCATAATATACATAATATACGCTCATAAATGCTATATGCACAATTTGTTATTGTTGTTCGCTGTTTATGCCAGAGAATATGGCAAATGGCACATGTAAACAACAGAAAAGTTCACACGAGATAACAAAACATTGTTGGGCTGAACAAAGAAGTGGAAGTTGTTGCAGGCAATAAAAACATAACAAACATTGGGAAAATAAACGGAAAGCTGCCAGACATGCTCGTATGAGAGGCAGAGGGACAGGCTGCCGGACGGACAGACTGCCAGACAGACAGACGAACAGACAGACTGTGTGTCAGACAGATTGCCAGATGAAGTGGCTCCTTCATTGACATCGAGCCTTCAAGCTGCAAATGGGCATGAAATTAAGTGAAATTCAATACACTTGCTACTTGCTACATGCTACTTGCTACTTGCTACTTGCTACTTGCTACTTGCCACTTGCTGCCTGTCCAGAAGCCATTGCTGTTGATCTTTCGACGCGTTGATTGTCCACAACGAGGAAGTGAATTTGTTGGGCAATTTTCTGTCGCTTCCACCCGCCCGCTCTGCACAATGGCGGGTCCAATTATGGGCTTGTGCCTCATGTGGCAAGTGGCATGTAGCATGTAGCATGTAGCAGTCAAAGCCACCCGCGCGTTTGCTGCTGCGAAACTTTTACCAATGAAAGTGAACGTGTTTCGCACAACTCCGTCGACTGAAAGACCCCGCAACTTGTTGCAAGTTGTCGCTGTTGCAGCGACAGACAGTTGCCGCTGTTGCTGCTGCCGCTGCCGCTGCCGCTGCTGTGTGCCGTTTTGGGTGAATAACTTTGGCAATCGCTTGAACTTGCATCAGGCTGCCAACGACGCTCGCCCAGTCAACATCGTCACTCGTCCACATCGAATCAAAGAAATCTAAATCGAAATTCAAAATTCAAAATTCAAATTCAACTCACGCATCAAGTTTGCAAGTTTCTAATAATTATTTGCACTGTTTACATTTTTGTTTTGTTTTTTTTTTTTTGTCGATTTTATTGTCGTGAAGAATGTAACGCTTTATCGATTGTATGTCTCGTTGTTTGCTTATCGATTCGCGGTCCCCCTCTCGCTCTCGTGCTCAGACTGCAATGAATATGCCGGGTTCGGTGAAGATCCATAAGAATTCGCGTCGCAATTACTTCACGCTTAGTTTTCAGCGTTTCGATATATTCCGGTGTAAGTGCTATCGACAATCGAACGATTACCTGTCGGCAATTGGTGAAGTTTGCAATGATAATAAACATATAAATTAACAAGTGCTCAACTGCTTGCTTAATTATTTAACTGACTCGAGGATTTTTATTTATTTATATTTTTTAATAATGTTTATTGTGCAATTATATTTACTAACGATTTGTGAATTGATTGTTATTCTATTTGATTAATATTTGATTATTTTATTTGGATTTCTTCAACGGATCTCATTGCATTGCTCCTTGTTAAATCTGTCGCCCATTCAAGCTGCAATTTCCCTTCATTTCCTCACGCTTTTCCACTGGCCGCCCACTTGAATTTCACCACGAAACCTGCAACAAAAAGCTGTTTATTTTGATTTTGATTTTCCATTTCCATGCCCAGCCAATTCAAACCAAATCAAAAGCAACCAAAACCACTGATAAAATGTTGAAGTTTGCTTGGCATTTTCCAATTTTTCTCTCTCTCTTTTTTGTTGTATATTTTATTATTATTTTTATTTTTTTTGTGGCTATCAAATCAATTGGCCAAAACTGGCTTGACTCGATTACATGCGTTTTGGAGCGAGACTGTCCATATGCATTGCTGTCAACCTGGCCACATAATGGATGCCATTGCCATTGCCATTGCCAATGTCGATTTCCAGATCTGTCTCCAGAGCTGCCTCACACAACAGTTCAAACGAGTTGCCGTGAAAGTTGCCCCAGCGTTGCCACAAGGATTCGTCATGATTTCCGTGGGGGCTGAGCAGAGTTAACTTTGATTTTATCTTGCCTCTCAATCAATCATAATCTGCTGCTAGAATTGCATTAGTATTTGCCTCTCTTTTCAAACTTTTCGACAAACATTTCAGCTCTTGCAGATCAGAGAAGAAACCGCTTCTATTTTATATCCGGTTCCGATAACCTGAACATGACGCGGAACACTTTCATTATTCAAATGATTGCAACAAAAGTAGTTTTTATTTAATATTTTAATCTACTTTAGAATAGTTTTGTATTTCCTTTGCGAAACACTGAAACTTTTAGCTCTTCAGTTATTTTCACCTCATCAATTCTCAATTAATTGTATATTTAATTAACTCATTCGCTTCAGATAATTGCTCTACTTTTCGAAATGTGGAAATAGGAAAGTCTCTTAAATAATTTGTTGATTATTATGTATATATAAATATATATTATTTATCTGTATATGTTATTAAGTAAAGTGTATATTTTACTTATATCAAATATTTATTTATTTATTTATTTATACAAATCATTTGACTTCCATTGAGTTATAGCTGTTGCCAAATCTTGACTCTTAATCTGGAGCAGTACTACTCTCTAATGCTGTGTGTGTGTGTGTGTGTGTGTGTGAGTGTGTGGGTGGCTGTTTGTGTGTGAGTGTGTGTGTGTGTGTGTGTGTTGGGTTCAGTGGCTGCATTGTGGTTGCGTTTTGGATTGCTCTTCAGCTGATTAAGACGCAGTCCACAGCCATTAGCGCCATTCTGCAGACTGGTGAAAGGCGTCGCCAGCATACGCAATGAGTGTGCGAGTGTGCGAGTGTGCGAGTGTGCGAGCGTGTGTATGTGTGTTAGCTCAAGCTAGCGTGACCAAAGAGCTGGGATAACTGCTAACCCACAATAAGTAGTTAACGCAGACAAGGCTAAGAAAATAAAAAGAAACAAAATCTCATAAATAAATTTGTTCAATTTCAGCGAACAAGAAAGCCAAGCTGCTCAATGGCAACAACAACAACAGCAACAGCAACAGCAACAACAACAATAACAACGGCAATGGTAACGGTAATGCAGCTGGCAACACTGATGCAGCAGCTGCCGGCAACGGGGAGGGGCATTATCAGCCAGCTCCTGGGGCAACAGCAAATGGCAGCAGCCTCTACGGCTACGCGGAGGGCAATAAGCAGCGCAGTGGCAGCAACAGCAACAGCAATAGCAACAATAGCAGCAACAGCAACTACTATCAGCAGCCGCAGCAACAACAACAACAGCTACAACAACAGCTACAACAACAATCGATATATGCTGGCAGCATCTATGGAGTAGGCTCCTCCGCCGAGGATCACTATGAGCTGCAGCAATCACAATATGGTGGCAGCTATAATGGCGAGGGCGTTGGCATTGGGGCATCGTCTGGCGGTGTGCGCTCCGGTGGCCCCAATTTGGTCAACAAGCAGCTGGTGCTGCCATTTGTGCCGCCCAGTTTTCCCAATAAATCACAAGACGGCGTCACGCATCTCATCAAGCCGTCCGAGTATCTAAAGAGCATTAGCGATAAGCGTTCGTGTCCATCCTCGGCCCGGTAAGTTGAGAAAGCCACGGCCACGGCGGCAACATGTTGCTCATGGTGCTCATGTTGCTCGTGTTGCTCGTGCTGCTGATGTTGCAAGTTGCAACAACTGTCAGCTGGCAGCAGCTGCTTTAATTTGGCTGCACATCTCGTGCACAGCGGCAACATAAGTAATTACCACCAAAAGTGGCAGAAGTACAGTTGCCTTAATTAAGCCGCAAACAAAGCTTGCAGCTTGTGGCTGCTGCAGCACACAAGGGGGCAATTAACAGGCAGCCCGACAGAGCGGCAGCCCGACAGCCCGACAGAGCGGCAGCCACTTCCTCAGCGACTCAAGTGTGCATGAAATTTTATGCGTGCTGCATGCCACACACTAGCTTGCGGCTTGCGGCTTGCGGCTTACAGCTTAAGCTGGAGACCCAAAGCTGCCTCGCTGCCTCGCACCGTTCAGTTGCAATTCAAAGATGATACTGCGCACACGACACGCCTGGCGCAGGTCTGCCCCACATACAAGCAACCCACAATCCCAAGACCATCCAACTGAATGTGCAGCGAAAGTATTTGTATTTCTTACATGTTGCATTGATACTTGCAGGTCCACGGATACGGAGGATTATATGCAGATACAGATTGCCCAGCAACAGCACCAACATCCACATCATCACCATCAACTGCAGCACCAACATCAGCACCAACATCAGCACCAGCACCAGCATCAGCACCAGCATCAGCATCAGCCGCATCATGGCATGGGCATGGGTGAGCAACCACCGTTGCCACCGCCGCCACCACCACTGCCACATATGATGCCGCCGCCAATGCCAATGATGCTGCCCCCGATGGCTGGCGATGCCACCAACAAGTCACAGAAGCCCAAGAAGCCACACGGCTCAGCGCCAAGCAGCCAGGATACTGCAACACGCAAGCAGCATCAGCCGTTGTCCGCAATCTCGATACAGGATCTTAACAGCGTTCAGGTGAGTTGACAATCGGGGAGCGTAATCGGAATTAATCGATTATTCTTCATTTTTAACATTATCATTTTTTTCGATTTATTTCGATTTATTTCGATTTTTGATGTATCTAAGTGCAATCGATTTCGTTTTGTGAAAATATATCGATTTATTGTTTATCGGTGCATAGATGATATGGCAATCGATTGATTTATATGAAAATATATCAGTTCCTTGAATATTTATGCTCATTTAAAACGTTCTCATCTAAAATATTATTAAATGATATCAAATTAACTTAAACATATTCAATTAATTCGATATATATCGGTTTCTTGGTAATCTTTGTATTTAGTTCTTCAAAAATATTCAAAATGTAAAATATAGATTAATTCGGCTTATTGAAATCAACTAAAGTATCAATGAAATAGATAGATTTAATTTAAGCATATTCCAAAATTTCGATATATATCGGTTTGATGGTAATCTAAATATGTGTCTATATCAAATACATTCCGAATGTTTCAGCTTTAGAAAATTATCTGAAATATATAAATTTAGATTTTTTTCTGTGAATGCGCACTATCGATGCTTAGATATCGAATATTTCGATATATATCGATTTAATTTTTAATTGATTTCAATTGTCATTCAATCCAACAATTGATTAAATTGATGGCTACAAGCAAATCAATGATAATCTGATCATCTGCTCACCTGCTCATCCGTTGACCTTTCTATCATCTCGTCCAGCTGCGTCGCACGGACACACAGAAGGTGCCGAAGCCGTACCAGATGCCGGCACGCAGTCTGAGCATGCAATGCTTGACCACCAGCACGGATACATATCTGAAGACGGATCTGATAGCCGAGCTGAAGATCTCAAAGGATATACCCGGCATCAAGAAGATGAAGGTGGAACAGCAGATGGCCAACCGCATGGACTCGGAGCATTATATGGAGATAACGAAACAGTTCACGGCCAACAACTATGTGGATCAGGTGAGTGGCGTCACATTCGGTTATGCTTTGGCTATTTCGACGAACTGCGATTGTCATGCGATTGTCAAAGATCTACTTGCAGATACCAGAAAAGGATCAGGCCGGCAATGCCATATTCCCGATTGGAAGCGCCAGATGATGGCCAAGAAGGCGGCCGAGCGGGCCAAGAAGGACTTTGAGGATCGCATGGCACAGGAGGCTGAGTCGCGTCGTCTGTCGCAGATACCGCAATGGAAGCGCGATTTGTTGGCGCGTCGCGAAGAGACAGAGAATAAGCTGAAGTAAGTGATGGGGCGGGCGGTAAGTGGGGATCGTGGGCGGGGGCAAGGGCAAGAGGCCAGGGGCGTGGGCGTTTGTGATGGTTGCCCAGCCAGAGAGCTAGTAGCTGGCGGACTCCTATCTCTGACCTGTGCGCCATTTTGCAGAGCGGCCATCTACACGCCCAAGGTGGAGGAGAATAACCGCATTGCGGACACCTGGCGTCTGAAGAATCGCGCCATGTCCATCGACAACATCAATCTGGCCACCTGCACCGGCAGCCTCAACGTCGAGCAGCATTACCAGCAGCTGCAGCTGCTCCAGCAACAGACGCAACAGCTACAGCAGCATCCCCAGGGCAACAAGGAGAACCACAGCGAGTCCAAGGGTCCCGAGCAACCGGAGCAACCAATGTCGCCCCAACAACAGCAGCAGCAGCAGCAGCAGCAACCACAAGACGCTCTCGATCATGGCGAGGAGGAGCAGGATGACAATGACAACATCATACCCTGGCGCGCCCAGCTGCGCAAGACCAACAGTCGCCTCAGCTTGATCTAAAGTGGGCGTGGTGCTCATCCATCTCCATCCCCAACTCCATCTCCATCTCCATCAACATCTCTGTGTCCGTGTTTAAGTCTCTTAAGTTTGTAATGCATTTTTTTTTGCTTGTTTCCCTTTCTCTTCACCTACGAAAACATTTAACTTAACGAATTGTGCAATTCTTAAAGAAAATATCAAAAACATATATATATTCGATACATTCGATATGCGATATGGAATACATTTAAATTATTAAGCTTAAGTAACTTTAAAATGTAATTTGTTAAACGCAGCAGCGCCAGCTTCAGCTCCACATCCAAAAAAAAAAAAAAAAAAAACAGAAACAAAAATATGAACAAGAAGAGAAAACGAATTAATCGAAAGCATATCGAGTGAATACATTCAATCAGATGAAATTGCATGTACTATATATAGAAATGAATATAGATATATATTTAATATATATATTTATATATATATGTATTTTTTTTTTTTTTTTTTTTGTATTTTGAACTATTGTTATTCCTATTGTTAAACAAATAACAATCAATGAATCGAATGAATGGCATTGATATTCATAATTATTTAAATATTATAATGAATTCAATTTTGGTGTTGTGCGAGTATCGATTATTCGATTATTATTATTAATATGCATTAACGATTTTATTTAACTATCGATATGAATTTTAATTTCCATGGATCATAATTAGTTTGTTTAAGCTTCCATTTTTTTTCATTGTTATTTGTTTTTATACTTGGCTCAATACTATTATTAAAATATAAATACTATAATACTATAACACATTAACCATTCGATAATTGCAAATCACTGGGCGGTGCAAATCTTCCAGATGGGGAACTATCAGAACTGTATATATTTGAAAATGTTGAAACAAATTCAAAATTATGGAAATTTTCCACTTCATTAATTACGGATATCAGAAATATTAATTAATTAATTGATTATATATTTTTCTACAATTGAAAATTAATCTTTTGTTCGTCCACCGTCGATTAGAGAGTTCGTACTTATATATGTATAAAGATAGATAGAAATCTGTTTCTAATTACTTTCGCCAATATAAATTGAAATTAAATCGCAGACAATGTCAATGCCAGTGATCTACTGGAGATAAGTTAACCTATGAAGCATACAAAGATCACTTCTTTAAAAAAAAAAAAAAAATAAAAAACTAAAGCAAATTAATCAGAGCACTCAGTTTTCCGCGATATCTTTACATATTCCATGGCGCTGATAAAGTCAACTATCAATTATTGATTGGGACCCACTTTTCGATCAGTTTAATATTAAATTTGTTGTCACTTGAAGTCTTTGAATTTCACAGACTTTGAGAGATTAATTAACGAATTGTGTTTGCATTGTTTTTGGCCAGTAAGTATATATGTTCATATATAAATATATATATATATATATATATTTGTATATGTATATGTAAGCATTCGATATGATAGATTATATAGATATGCATACATATATACATAATTTAATCAGAGTAAATAATGAAATCACTTCAGGCGTGAACACTTCACTGCGATATCACCAAATAGGACAATCTTTATAAAAACGCCGCCCACTTGCTGTGAACGATCATTCAGTAAAGTCAATTCTGATTGTCAAGCAATATGAAAGTAATAACTCTTTGTCTCTTGGTGCTCGTGTCGGCCAGCTGTCTGCTTAGCGCCAATGTAAGTTAAGGGCTTAAGGGCGATACCAAATTGTTGACTTGGTTTGTTCAATGGGTGTGTAATCTTGCAGGCCAATGCCGTGCGTTCCGACTTTGAGGACCTGAGCTTGGAGCTGGAAGAGCTGGAGGCACAGCTGGACGATGACTATATGGATTTCGAGCAATTTGGCTTCCTGCGCTCGGTGCGTCGTCTACTGAAGAAGTTGTTGAAGACTGTGCGTGGCGTCAACTGTACTATGAAGGAGGTGATCGCAGTGATGACTGCCTGCACCGATTATGTGGATGCTATCGATAACTGCGGCACCGCTGTACCCAAGGATGTTGCTGCCATTGTCAGCTCCTGCAAGGCAATCATCGCTCTCTGCGACAGCATCATCAATCTGAACACCAAACTGTGCAATCCCGATGGCGACGCCGATCCCAGCCAGGGTACATCCAAGAAATGCTTCTGGCAGGTGTTCAAGGCCGTCATGAAGCTGACCAGGAAGATCAACACGACCCTGAAGCAGATCGCCAAGCTGCCATCCGATACAAGCTCCTGCTTTGTTGATGCCACCAACGATGTGAAGGACAGCTTCAACAATTTCTTGCCCAACATCAACACTTGCGTGGATCAAATGTAAATTACGTACATATCTATATCTTGCGATTATAATGAACATTAAGTAAAACTTTTTTAAAAAACTGAAAACTCTGCTGGCATTCAAATAACTTGAGTAAGGAAGTGTTGTTCAAACTGTAGAAGGCTTTTATTTCCTCTCATAAACTTTCTTGAAGTAATCAAAACAAAACAAAAAGCGAGCTCCAAATTGGTGAAAGGACATCACAACAGCTAGAGAGGGAAGCTATAAAGTTATCGATAACAGTTTACAGTTTATTAAAAGCAAAACTCACATTCTAAAAAAATTGGAGATGAATTAAATTGAGATAAATGAAATTTCGCTTAATCAAATTAAACTTTCTTGAAGTAAGTAAACAAAGCAACAAACTATGATGATAGAGATGGGAGAACACAACAGCTAGAGCTGGAACTTTTGAAGTTATCGACAGAAGATTACAATTAAAAAAAAAATCTCATATTCTAAATAATTTTAAGCTTAATCAAATTGAGATAAAGAAAATTTGCTTTAATCAAATTAAACTTTCTTGAAGTAAGTATACAAACAAACAAACTATGATGATAGAGATGGGAGAACACAACAGCTAGAGCTGGGACTCATGAAGTTATCTATAAAAGCAAAACTCACATTTCAAAAAATATTTTAAACTAAATCAAATTGAGATAAGAAAATTTGGTTTAATCAAACTTTCTGGAAGTAAGTAAACAATACAAAACATTACGATTATAGAGATGGGAGAACACAACAGCTAGAGAGCGAACTCATCGTGTTATCGATAACAGTTTACAGCTTATTAAAAGCAAAACTTACATTCTAAAATAATTAGAGGTGCATTAAATTGAAATAAATAAAATTGCGCTTAATCAAATTAAACTTTCTTGAAGTAAGTATACAAACAAACAAACTATGATGATAGAGATGGAAGAACACAACAGCTAGAGCCGGGACTAATGAAGTTATCGACAAAAGTTAACAGACAATAATAAGGTTCTTTGCAATCTAATAAAATATCATTGATATCGAAGACATAAATTGAGATAAATAATTACGAAAATGATTATGAAAATTGCGCTCCATTTGTTTATATAATCTATTTATTTTGCTCGCATATAAGAAAGTTTCAAAGGTCAATCTACAACTTCGATTGTAGCCAAATTCCTAGTCATTCTTAACTGAAAGTTGGCTACCAAAAGTATGTCTGAAAGTAAGAATAATCATAATACGCCGGTATATAATTTTGTTAATGATCATTTAATAGATATTTCATTGAAAAAAAAAAGATGTTTTGAATAGATTTGCAGTTTAGTTGCCAGTGAGCTGGGAGCAGCTCTTGATATTGGCGGGGAACTGAGTGTAGTAGTTGGTAAGAGTGCTTGTGGCATCGGACACACAGCTGATGGCATTGGGTCCGGTGGATGGGATCTTCTTGGCCAATTTGATAGCCTTCTTCGTTTGCAAGTAAAGCTTGAACACCTGAGCAAGAGTCTTCACTGTACAGCTCTTGGCGAGGGAGGGGCTTGTGTCATCATCGGCTGAAGCGCAAATGTTTGTCTTGAGGTTGATGATGTTGTTGGCGGATTGAATGATTTGGGCGTTGGCATTGATCAGATTGGTCACATCCTGGTTGGCCTCGACACCGCAGGCAATGATATCCCTGTTATACTGCAAGGCGCTGTCCTTGATGCCCAGAACCCACTTGATGATGCAATTGAAGCCCTTAACGCTGCGGAGTGCCGCCTTAATGGCCCACCAGGTCTTGGACAGGAATCCAAATTCCTCAATTTCCATGAAGTCGCCATCCACATCGGCGAATTCATTGGACTCATATTGCACGCCCACATCCGGCGACATCAGACGTGGCTGCTGGTTGGTGCCAGCATTGACCTGTTTGGAATATCAACAATATTAGAATCTTCTGTCTCATTTTTATCAATATTTTTATTGATTCTTTCTCCAACTGCTGCTTCTACTTACACTGAGCACGCAGAATGCGGCGAGCAGAGCAATTAATGTGAACTTCATGTTGTGATTTCCCAGAGCTTTCTCTATGAAACGCTCCAGGTTGTGCGCCTTTTTATAGCGTTTGCGGTGGACTTCGATAGCGCCCAAAAGTCCAATATTCTAGTATAGCTAAGGTAATCTAACTCAAAAGCTGTTCGCTTCTTTTTTTATCGAACTGTCCATCTATTTGGTTGTGGCAGTTCGATTGAGCTTAGCAAATGATTTTGGGGCCTACCTCGCATTCCCTTATCAGCCGATGAATTGATAGCAGCCCAATTGTGTTAAGTTGGCAAAGTCTTTAATTGCGACTTGGCCAACTTATCACTCGCACATTGTACAAATATACTAAATAAATGTGTACAAATATTGCAAACTTACAATCGATTTATATGATTATGTTTAGTAAGTCTACAAGTTCAAGTACAAGTTGTTCTACCTGACAATCCGATTCTAATCTATGCACAATTTTAGGCTGTACCAGATATTAATTTGCCTAAGACTAAGACAATTGTGTTCCTTATTCAATAAAAAAAACATCTATATGTTAGTTATTTGACTCATTGAAAGCACACTCTGCATATCTTTGCTGAATGTGACAAAACAATATTAAAGTAGGCCGTGGAAAAGTTCAAAGTGTTGAGCCAAAAAGTATGCAATGTCTATTAAAATTAAAGTAAAATTCTAAATTCAAAAAAGATTTATCAGAATTATTATATATTATTACCAAAAAAGAACTTATTTGTTGTATTGTAAATTATTAAAAAACATTCCGATTAGCAACTTATAGATGATAGTAGTAATTAGCAAATCTTTTGTGAATTTATCTAATTTATTATTTAGTTATTAACGTTGATAGCTCAAATGTTAAAAAATATTGTATTTATGTATTAAATAATATTTCATAAAATAAGTTACAATTAATTTTAAGTTTAATAATTCAAAAATGCATTTAATTGATGCTAAATTTGTGGCAAGTTAATAAGTTAATTTGTATTATTATTACACAAAGAGCTTAGATTGACTAACTCGACAGTAGGAAGAGAGGACTCTAAGCGAAGGACACGAAAAGTCAGCACAGAGTTAGTGTAAAGTCGTGAGTAGGCCAAGAAGGAACAGAGACATTAATTTGATTTAATAACTTAGTGCAGTCAATTTCCCAATTGATTCATTTAATGTGAAAGCCTCACTGAAGTCAGTCTGCATTTTATCCTCAAAGACTCGCATCACTGAAGAAGAGAGTTCCAGTCGGTTAGTGGTAGTAGAACTCGATTTCACACAACCATGTTGGAAAGTGGACATGATAGAGCTGCTTAAGTGTTGCATTTTCTCCAACTCGTTAGACAATTTGGAAAGACTCCTATAGTATAAGTAAAGGAAGAGAAATAATATATGATTCCTACCAAATTAATAGGAAAACGCAGTAGTTAATCGAGACAGCAAACAGAGAGCCAGCACAATAATTTAGTATACATCCTGGTACTCCATCTGGGCTTAGTTAATAATCAGACTTGATTCCATGAAGTCCATTAAGTAACGAGCTTTGTGTGATTACAGGACAAAGCTGCAATTGGACTTTAGTAAAGGATAAGGTTGGCTAGATGAGAAGTTGGTAGTTGAATAAGTATAAGACGGGAAGTAGTCCGCTGCCTGATCAGAATATAAGTTGAGAAGCTGTGAAGAAGATTATATATATATGTATATATATATATATATATATATATATATATATATATATATATATAATCTTCTTCATATATATATATATATATATATATAGATGTTTATCTATTCAAACTAGAATCTTAGTTTTGTGGATAGCAAATAGCTGATGTAATTTGTAACCAGACAGAGAGAGAGAGAGAGAGAGAGAGAAAGAGATAGAGAGAGAGAGAGAGAGAGAGAGAGATTTCTATGAGATATCTGAAACCTTGTCTGCCCTTGGCTATGATCAGACAGTTGCATCTTATAGCCAAAACACATTTTGTTATTGAACCGCAGTAAGTTAGTTTTGTCCGGCATTGTCCGTGCTTGATTTTAAATTGGTTGAGAATTTGTTCAACTGCAAAATAAAATGATTTCAATTGAATATTATTACAAATATTACAACTCTTTTAATTTATTATTCGTTACATTGACAATTAAAAAAAAAATGAGGAAAAAAGAAAATGGGGGGAAATGCCAAATGCCAAATGCCAAATGGCCGTAGGAAAGCTGCACATATCAGTCTAGGCGTGTTTTAATACTATGATGGGCGTGGCAGGTGGACGAGTTTACAGCAGACTGTTGGACTCAACAGTTGGCGTGGTATTCTGGGGCTCGACAGCGGCATCCTCTTCGGAAACAGAGGACGCATTTGCATCGCCCTCCTCCTCCGACTCGGCTTCCTCGGATTCCATGTGACGCGCCTGGATGGGGACAATGTTGCGCTCCGCCGTTGGAGCATCTGCAACGGCAACTGTAACAGCCGCAGTGGGGCTGCTTATGGACACTCCTGTGGGTCGGTCTCGATCCGTGCTGGTGGCACTGTTCAGGCCCATGCCCGACAGACTCGACATGCTGGGCATGCTGATCGGACACATGCAGGGCACGAATTGAATGCGTGCACCGCTCTTCTCGGACATCGTGCTCTGTGGCTGATAGTTGAAATAATCCGGATACGGATATTGCGGCCGAGCATTATAAAGGTTGTTGACCCGACGCGTGTAGGTCGGATACTCCGGATTGTAGGCGGCGTAGCGCAGGGATGATGATGATGTTCCATCTGTCGCGCTACTGGGCGGAGGAGCACTGGTTGTGCTGCTTGTTGTCGTCGTCGTTGTTGTGGGTGTTGTAGTTGTTGTAGTTGTTGGTGCCGGCGTGGTTGTTGTTGTTGTTGTTGTCGAAGTTGTCGTTGTTGGGGAAGTTGGCGCTGGCGTTGTGCTGGTCAAAGTGTTGCTACTGCTACTGCTGCCCATTGCGGGCGGAGTTACATCCGCCTTGAGACCGGAAGCGGCGGCATCGTGACGTCGTGCTGCCGCATAGCTGGTCACCGCATACGGATCATAATGGCGTCCGGACAGCAGCGGAGTCTGTGCTGCCCCAAAGCCAAAGAGGGGCACGCCAAATGTTTCGCCCGTCAACGGTTGGTAAGTGTACGTGCGGAAGTAGGTGAGCGGGATCTGTTGCAGCATTTGGGCGCGGGGTGTCTCGCTGCGGTGGCAAGGGGGAAAGCATTAAATAAAAGCTCACACACTTCAGCTCAGCTGAGAACTTACGTCGTCGCCTTTGGCCACCAGAAGGCGCTGCTTTGCGGGGGGTAACTGCAAAGGCTTGCGATCAGCTGCAAAGAGAGTGAGGGAGACAGTAAGCGAAAGAGAGAGAGTTAGTAAAGAGAGGTTGAATTTCTTTAGGCAATCGTTTGCTTTCTTTTCAAACTAATTGAGCTGTGATACTGAAGTATTCATTTCGTCTGCTTGTTAATAATTTTAAATTCAAAAAATTATATTTTTAGACTCTGAACTAAAAGTTCAAAGTCTATTTGGTTTGACGAAAGCAAAATGTGCGTAACAGGCAGAAGGAGGCGTGGCAGACCCTATAAAGTATATATATTCTTGATCAGCATCAACAGCCGAGACGATATAGCCATGTCCGTCTGACCGTCTGTCCGTCTGTATGAACACCTAGATCTCAGAGACTATAAGAGCTAGAGTAACCAAATTTGGTGACAATACGTGTATTGTTTGCAGGCAGATCAAGTTTGTTTTAGATTTTTGCCACGCCTTCTTCCGCCCCCGCAAATCGAAAAAAAACGTATTACTGAAGCTACCTACTTTAGATTTAATTCAGATATGGAGGATGTCCCTTTCCAGACGTTTTCTGAAAATTTCAGCACGATCGGATCATAAACATAGAAGATATTCTAAATTACATTTTTTAATAATTATAAATTAATTACTTTTATTTTATATATACATATATTATTAATTTTGCCTTATTTGTCAGAAAATGTTGAGAATTTAAGAGAAAGCAATAACCAAATTTCGTTAGAAATTCGTATATATATATATATATACGAATATATATATATATATATATATATATATATATGACAAATGCAAAAGCTCGTGCTTTATATGTATTGCGGTTGCCGACCGAGCAGTATGTAAGGCGGTGGCTCAAGCTATAGGACGTACGATTTGCGTGTGAGAGGTCTGCGGTTCGAATCTCGGTGCATCCCAAACAAAATTTTTATGTTTTTAAAATTTTATAAAAGCAATATATATGCACAAGACGCGTTTTTTAACCACCACCAATTGATTTGTCAGCATAGTTTTCATAATAAGCATCGCAGTAAAAACAGATGCGCTGGACAGTTACAGTTATACGTGTATACACAGCAACGCGCAAAAAAAGTAACGGTTGTTTGTTTTCCCTTTCGCTCTTGCGCGTTCACTCACTATTGCTGCTCTCTTCCAAGAATGAACGATAATGAGTTGAACATTGCTTAAGCGCTTATTTGGCTTTAAATTTAGTTTTATATTTGCTTTATTTTTTTTTTGCTTTCCCCGATTAGTTCAGAGTCTCCCACAGGCGTCGGACGACTGTAGCTGCCTGACTTGTTTAATTTACTAATTGTTGCACAACGCAGTTCATGTAGACCTTTAGTCTATATAGAGGCAAAAAGAGCTAATATTGCTGACAATACTCTCAATACTCAACTGTCAAGCTATCCAATTAGAAGACAAATCGTCTCGAATTAGAAATAGATTTTTCCATCTTTTACTTTTAGCATTAAACAGACAAAACATAGTATACTTATGGCACAAGCATATATGCAATCAATGTTGATTAATTAGTTAGCTTTCTATGTGTAAATGCATTTGAGACTGCACTAGTGTATGAGCGCCTCCCTCCCACATGTACATACATATGTGTATATACGCTACATATGTAACGGCACTGCTCTCAGTTGTCAGCGCTCTCACTATTTCCTCTCTCTGCTTAGAGCGAACGATTGTGGGAGAGAATCACTGAAGTAACAGAAACTTGCAGAGCAAACACTGAAAGGGAATGGCGCAATTGATGAAGTGTTGGAAAATCAACCACGAGGTCCTGGGTTCGAATCCCGCACGATCCCATTCTTGTTGCTGTACGCATATGTATAGTGAGTTTCTCACTTTTTTTTTTAAGTTTAAGTATAATTATTGGTTAAGACCAGTGTGTGTTAGTGGAAATGGAATTAATACTACAATAGCAATACACATTTAACAAAACTGCTCTAAATTTAAAATATACGATCGATGTGTAATGATAATAAATAGCTTAACCATGTGATATCAGAAAAAGAAACTTTTTTTACTGGCGAAACCATTTATAATGTATTTCGTAAGAAGCAAGTTGAACCTTTGTAGTTATCGTATAACTAAATATTAGCAACTAACTTTCACTCCAATGAACAACTTAAGACAATTCAAACTCAAATATTTAATTTTTATTTCATTTGATTTGTATTTCATTTATAGCATTAGTCAAGCAAAAACATATTTAATGGGTTTGAAATATTTTCGTGCATTTGGTTACCAAAATCAATTGCTTAAAAGCAGTTAACGATTTTGGCTTAATAGATATAGCGGACCACTCAGAAACAGGGACCAAGTTTCATCAAAATTGATTTCAAATGCCACAATATTTAACACTGAAACAGATCGACAGACGGACCTAATCGTGCTGTCCTAATCAAGCGCATATATTTATATATATATTTATATATATATATATATATTTATATATATACTTCAGGGGGTCTGCCATGTCTCCTTTAATTGATTTTACATTTTTCACACATTTTTTTAAACATTTATATTGTGATTTTGTATTCCAAACTAAAAAAATAATGTTTTTTCTTTAAAACTTTTTGCTAGTTAATTACAATAATAGCCAAATAAGTACTGGCAAAAAGCGCAAAGATATAAATATTTACAACTTTTGTTAATTCAATTGTAAGCACGTTTTTATTTAATATTATATTTATTTATACATTATATATATATTATTTGATTAAATGTTTTCATTGATTTTGTACACTTTGCATTTTTGGGAGCGTTTGCTATAGACATACCACAAAGTATTGCCACATTATTGCGTGTGATTTCGTTTAGCTTCACTGCACTTCACTTGGTTATCCTTCGATCAAAAAGCGCTGATCCCTGACGAGTTTCAATCAAATAAATATTACAAAAATAAAAAAAAATAACTTAAACTCTTCGATTGTGTGAATGTCCGCACGCGTGCTCAGCTGCATTTGTTCTAAACCCAAAAACAGTTATAGGCCAAGCTTTTATACCGTGGACTGCAACAGGCCCAAGGGTCGTGTGTGTGTGTGCGTGTGTGTGTGTGAGGGAGGAGGGGGCTTCAATTGTCTGCTTCTCTGCCTCGGCATCGGCTTCGGCTTCGGCTTCGGCGCTGCATCTGCCCCAGAGCAATGTTCGTTAAACATGAAAGATGCCACGGCGCGCGACTGCCCATTGTTTCGCCGGGTGGCGGGAAGGAGAGGCACTGGAGGCATGGAGTGTGTGTGTGGGGGGGGGGGGGGGAGGGGAGATAGAACAACGCGAGAAAATTAATTGCAGGTCTAAAGAATCCCAAAAGTCGTAAGAGCGAAAAAATAAGTTGGTAAATCAATAATAATAATGAATGTGCGTTTAGAATAGAAAGCAACATCATTGACAAAATGATTGAATGAACGATGGGGCCACGGGGGCGGAGTCTATCTTGAACATGTATTTTTTTTTTGTTTTCCTCTATTTCTGTTGTTATTTTGTTATTTTGTTTATTGCCTAAAAGGGCCACAACCCATTGAATTAGCCATAAACATGTGTAGATGACTATTTCTTGGTCTTCTGTTCGTTTATTTTTCTTCGTCTTTTCACACATTGAAATTTGGATTTTCTTTTGATTCTGGAATTTGGGTCACTAACGTCCAAGACTTGTGATGCTTTTCGCATGCAGCACACTTATGTAACTGAAGTGCTCTGCATTTTATATTGAGATCTATGGACTCGCCTGCATCATTAAATCTCATTTTTACGACAACTTTCTAGCCAATCCCTTTTTGGGGATCACAGCCATTCCTTTGTCTCCGAAATGGAATTTATTGCCATTTCTTATGGCGTATCAATTGACCATATAATCCTATGAAATACTTTTACCGAAACCAGAGTCTGTAAACAGCCATTGAAGGTGTTAATGTGACTGCAGTTTTAGTGCCAATGCTGAGCGGCTCATGTGTCGTTAAGCAGGTGATCATGGTCATGACATGATCAGTTCGTCACACAATTTGAACAACTCAATGAGCTAATTGTAATGCCTCTTCTAGATCGGACTGATTAGATTAGACTGTCTGTGAGAGCAACTGAACAGACCAATGAAGTCAGGCAGGGAAGATCGGAGGAAACACAAGCAGAGCAAGAAGATCACTTGAATATGAAATGTAAATCTTAATGTAAAAATTGGTAAACATTAATAAATGGCAATCAAATTGTTTAGTATCAGAGCAGTAGATGAAGTGATTAAGCAATTAAATTATTAAATGTGAAACTAAATTAAATTATTTACTTACAAACTCTTCACAGAGATAGCAAATAGAAGAGAAGATATTTACATAGAGACTCTTCTTTAAATTATAATAATCCTTTAATCAATTTAATATTGAGCAATATCAATCCAAATCAAAGCATTAACAACATTCGCAAGATCTTCAGCTCATATAATAATCGTTTATTTCTTAAAAGTATCAAAAAAAAAGAAAAAAAATTATATATATTACTTCTATCATAATATAATCACAACAATTAGCGGAGGTTTTTTGGAATCGCTACCTTCTGGTTCCCCTGGGATTCTGCACATACTTCGACGTGAAGTACTTGTGCTGACCATTGTGATGGAGTCCTTTGTAGCTGCAGAGAGAGAGAGAGAGAGAAGAGAGAGACGGAGAAAGACAGAGAGAGGAAGAAACAGAGATAGAGAGGGAGAGAGAGCGAGAGAGAGACACACAGAGAGAGACAGCGAACAAGATAGAGAGACAGGGACAGATAGAGATCGACAGGGAGAGAGCAAGAGAGAGAGAGACAGAAAGAGAGAGAGAGAGAGAGAGAGAGAGAGAGAGAGAGAGGTGAGAGTGAGAGAGAGAGAGACAGGAAGAGAGAGAGACCAAGAGAAAGAGAAAGAGACAGAGAGAGACAGAGAGAGAAAGAGAGAGAGTGACATAGAGAGACAGAGAGAAAAAGAGAGAGACAGGGAGAAAGAAAGAGAGAGAGACAGAGAGACAGAGAGGGACAGAGAGAGACAGATAGAGACAGATAGAGACAGATAGAGACAGAGAGAGAGAGAGAGAGACACAGAGAGACAGAGAGAGACAGGGAAAGAGAGACAAAGAGAAAGAGAAAGAGACAGAGAGAGAGACAGAGAAAGAGAGAGAGAGACAGATATAGACAGAGAGAGAGAGAGAGAGAGAGACCAAGACGTGAGCTAAACAGAGCGAATTGCGGGTAGTTGAAGAACTTACCGGGAATTCAATATGAACCAAGTGTCTCCATGCTCAGCGGACTCATCCAGCTGGACAATGTGACCCATTTTGATATGGTCGCCACTCGGCTGCTGCAGCAGTTTACCCAGTGTGTAGACGGGGAAGGCAAAGTATTCACGATTCATGGAATAACGTGAACTCTGGCGGTGCACAGGTGGCGCCACTGTAGTGCTCGCCAACGTGTCGCTGGGCGGCTCCAGGCTGTCGTCCATGTAGACGATCTGTAGGGAGCCACTGCTGCTGCTGCTGCTGCTCTCGCTCGTGGTCTCCTCGAGTTGTTGTTGCTCAGCCAGCTCAATCTCCTCGCCGGGCTCCTCGAACTCCGCGTGCAACTCCTTCTCCAGCAACGCATGCTCCAAGCTCTGTGTAGAGCTGGCTGAGAACTCGGTGGTGGCAAGCACGTGATGTCGATGATTGTCGGGTGCTGCCAGAGCGGACGAGCCACGCAGCACAGGCTGTCGCTGCACCACCTCCTGGGGCGAACGGTAGGCATTGTACTGCTTGGTTTTCTTGGGATTCCTTCGGCGTTGGCTGCGGGGCAATTGAGTTTCGTAGGGTCTGGGCAAGGGCGTAGTCAGCGCAGGTGGCACAGGAGCAGTAGCGGTACTAGCTGCAGCGTCGGTGACAGGAGTGGCTGCAGGAGCAGATGCAGGAGCAGAAGCAGCAGCAGATGCAGGAGCTGAAGCAGCCGCTGATGCATCAATGTGCGTCGGGGCGGGGGCAGGAGCCGAGACAGGAGTCACAAATGTTGTAGTATATGCAGCTGAATCTGTGAACGTTGTCGGCATCGTTGACACGGGCGCCGAGGTGATAGCCTCATGGGCATAGAACGGGATCAGCGTCAGATTGAGCAACTCACTCTGGCCGGGCAGTCGGAAGCGCTCCACAATGGGCTTGGGACGAAACATAGGCGTCGAGGGCGGATAGAGAATTTGGCCAGGCACCGGCTCCTGCATCGGATAGCGTTGGGCACTCAGCATTGTGTTGACCAGTAGCTCCCCTTTGGTGCCATTGTAGACAAAGATCGGGTAACTGCTAGCCGACAAGGCATTGTCCCCTGGTGCGCTGTCAAATATGGGCAACGACTGCGGCTGGCGACGTCGCAGCTCCGTCCTGGGCTGTCGCCTGAACATGGACTGACGGCTCTGCTGGACGTAGTGGGACGGCAACTGAAGGCGGTGGGGCAACCACGCATTTTGCTGAGAGTGCGCTGCCATCAGAGCAGGAGGAGGCGGTATCAATGGATGTGGTGCATCAGGTCGCACTACAATCCGAATCGCCGGTGGCTGCAGCTCCCGTTCCTGCCTCAACCGTGTGGCACGTGTTGTGTGTGTTGTTCCATAGTCCAGCTCGGATCTATCCACACGCTGACGCTTCATCAGCTCATCTTCGAGTATCCACAGCGGTCGCTGCGCCGCATTTAGATAGCTGTGCGCCGGGGAATACGGTGCCTTCACTGGCGTCCACGTCCAGCTCCACTGCACAGCGCCGAGCAGACGGAGCAGCGCCAAAGTCCAACTGGCCATTGTCTCCATTCGCATGCAAACCACCCAATTGACTGGCCAACGGAGCGCTGGCAACCACAGTCTTTATAAGCACCACTTGGCTTAAGCTTGGATTGCGGTTACTCGTGCTTTCATTTGGTGACCTGCAAATATCGCCCAACTTGTTCTCAGCGGGTCAACGAGTTCACTGGGCTGTGCCGGTTGCAAGTCTGTCGCTCAAGCGACTCAAGTGGTTCTGGGCCATGTTCATGCCCAGTGTGCCCTGTTGTGGTGCGTGTAACAGCTGTTCCACTAACTCTAGCACAACTTCCTCAAGAGCTAAGCGTTTCATGACCAACTGAAATTTCCTGAATTTCTGCGTGACAGTTGAGCTTCGCTATAAAGAAACTCAACTAGATAACATGAGTATAATGCTGTGACATCTGCGATCTCTTCTCTGACTCTCTGACTCCTAATGGAGCCAGTTCTCTGGCTGGAACTTGCAATGCAGTTCCTGAACCTGTATATAATACGATATAGGGGAAGGAGACCCAAAGGGGAGGGGCTCGACATGAGCAGCTGTCAAAACTGACATTAATCAAAACACTCTAACTGATTTGCTTTCTTATGACTGCAGTGGCTGCAGTGGCTGCAGTGGCTGCAGTGGCTTGTTGTTGTGGCTCTTAAGGCCGCTTCTTGTGGTCGATTCCAACTCTGACATGTTATAATATTTTGGCTGCCATCCGATGGCTCATCAAAACATGAACGCGTTGCATGCGGCTTCAGCTCTGATGGGAACATGTGCCTGTTGCCGTTGACGGGAGGGTCCAACGGGCCAACGGGCCAACGGGCCAACCGTCCAACGGTTCAGCTGGTCCGTCAGTTTGACGGCTAGAACCAAAAGTGCTTTGCTGCTCTTTTGTTTAACATTTGGCGCTTCGCTTCCACTTTTTGTTTTTTTGTTTTTTTTTTTGTGTTTGGAAAAACAATTTGAAACAACTTAAAGGAGAGAAGCAAAGCAACAGCAGCAGCGAGAGAGAGAGAGAAGGAGAGAGAGAGAGAAAGAGGGGGACAGGCAGGGAACCAACATGACCATAGTGAAGTGGAACAAGTGGAACGGCCCAGCGCCAAAAACGGGGTTAATAGCCTTTGACAGACAATTGGACGGCCACGGGCGGTCGTGAGTTCTCACTTTGGTAGAGGTACTCTGGGCAAATGGAAAATGAAAATGGACAGGGAAATGGAATTGGGAATTGGGAATTGGAAATTGGAAATGGGAAATGAGCTGAGATGAGAATGGAAAAATGATTTATTAGCCTGTATCGCAGCTTTGATCGATCAATCGGCGCTATCTGCTGGTCCCTGTTCCGCTGGCTAATTACAAAAAATTTCCTAGATTACCTGATGACCGCTGCCTCCGGTGTGGCAGCAACTCAAGAGATCAGACACCAAATTCAGAGTTTCTCTCTAATCAACAAAATTGCTGCGTGAAAGAATTTAATACGATTTTCATTCATTCATATCGATTATTAAGTGCTATGTTTAAATTACAATTTATAGCTACAATTCGATTGGATTCCGCTTCAGTTCCATCTCCATCTCCATCTCCGCTCGTATCCATTCCATTCTGGTCAATTGCGTGACTTAACAACATAATTACGTCAATTGAAAATGGCACGCATGTCCCTTGGCCTTATGAGGTTTTAATAGACTCTAATGCGTTTTAAATGCGCCCTTAACAAAATGTTGCTGCAGCCCAAAAGAGCCGGCATCATCCAACTGTATGTGAGAGATGCATCGATGCATGGATGCATCTGAAGATCTGTAATTCCCTCTCTATCTGCCGTAAATTCCACACATCTATCACTCACGCTAACTCGTGCCTATAATTAACAGCTAGAAATATTTGGTCAGTCATAAAACACACACACACACACACACACACACACAGGTACACATAGAAACGCGTTCGCATAGACTCACATGAATTGAATGGCATCTAAATCATAGATTTTAACAGCCCATCCGAAAAAAAAACTCGTATCTCGCTTCGGGTCGTGAGTCGAAGAGGGGCAGGGGGATGGGGGCGCACCGCATTTTTGACACCAACAATTTGTTCTGTCAATTGATGTTATAGAATGCATTTTATGCAAATGAAAGTTGTCCTCAATCTATCTGACAGATACCACAAATACACTCAGAGCCACTCATATTTATGTTTTTGATATTTCTTCTTTTTTTCTTCTTGGTTTTTGTTTTGTTTATATTCTTTCTTCTCAAACTGATTGATGCACCGCATACGACGAACTATGCACAGCTAACAATAAACTAATCAAGAGCCAGATGAGCAGATGCATCTGTCAGATGCAGATAAAGATGCTGATAAAACCATAGATATGGATACCACTTGTCAAATGCCAAACGATTCGTTTGGCTTTTATCTCATTGTGCACTTAATTCCCCCTCGTTTCCCTCGTCACGTTTCAGGCTGTGCAAAAATATGCACATTAGAATATTAAATCAGATAAATATAGAATGCGAATAAAGAGCATTCATTACTAAATTACAGTAGACCTCAACCATGCACTGAGTCGATCCAGGGTATGTTTAGAGCACATACCCTTTGTGGTCGATAATAATTATCGAATGCGTAATTGTTCATTTGTACATATAATAGGTCTTCCTATTTGTCTTCTATCGACCGGCTGACTTCTTCTCGAGTTGTCAGTCCTCTGTCCGCGAGAACAACCTCTCGCTTCCTCTTCCTCCACAAATGCCGCTGAACTAATTAGCTTCCTCAAACATATGACGACGTCACTGCAAGCGTCAGCATTAAAACACAGTCGGGCGTGTGTTTCATTTCATGTCAATCGATACATTAGCAATATGTGTGTACACCAACCCAGGCGCAGCCCTCAGCCCTTGGAAGCAAAAGCTTTTAGGCTTGAGCTTACAGCTGGAAACGCAGTAAAGCTTTTGCAGAGCTAGCTTGCCACCACCAAAAATTATATTCTACGCAATAGTAAATACAAAATGCCATTAGTTGTGAAGACGTCGCTGTTGCTGATGATCGAAAGCTTTTGACTTTTTTCAGATATGATCGGCTGCTGCTGTGAGCAATGACCGACAGCAGCATGAAGCTTTTCCAGCAAACGTCAGTCTTATTTGTCGCCAGCTGCGCCATTGAAAGCTCTTTCAGCAATTCGGCATATTTCCCCTCATGTCTCTCATTCCCCCGATTCCAGCTCATGGGCTGGCTCGTATCGATGCCCGCTGCTGCCCGCTGCTGCTGCCCGCTGCTGCTGCTGCTGCAGAATTCAATTTGCCTGCTCGGGTTCAGTGCGAATTGAGTTGTCGAGGCACGCGGCGGCTACGTTTGGGGAACGTCGAATTTGTTTATCTTTGTTTTTGTTTTTGTTTGTTTCTTTCTTTTTCGAGAGTGTGGATTGTGGAACTAGTTGTTCTTGTTGTGGCAATCGCAATCGCAAACGCAAACGCAAACGCAATCGCAGTCTCATTTGCAATCGCACTTGAAATCGGAACGAATTATTAAACGACCCAGTGAGCATTGCGTTAAGCTTCCCATACAAAATTGTTGGTGCTACGATCTCGTCAAATATTGATCTGGATTGTTTTTTATCTCAAGCGCATATCATTCCTCTCTGCAGACATAGATACTCAACTTCACATACACACACCCATACGTATGCCAATGCATATTTAGATATATACATATATAAATATATATATATATGCATATATATGCATATATATGTATATATGTATATATATATGCATATATATATGCATATTTATATATATATATACTTATACTTAATATCATATGTATATGAAATCAGTTTTTATTTTAGCAGAAAGTATCACAATCACAAAACATGAGCAACACTCACGATATATCGCCGGCGAGACGAGCTGCCTTCCAGGTGCTGGCTGGCGGTTCAGCCGGATTCCTGGAGGTGTGCATCATGCAGCCCCTGGACGTAGTTAAGACGCGCATGCAGATCCAGTGCACTACCGCGAACGCAGTCACAGCCGAGGTGAGTCTAAAGAGTCAATTCCCATTATCATCTAACTCCAATGTGTAACCAGCTCACGTCGCCCTGTTATTCTATTGTACGTGTAGCGCTTAGCTTTCAGAGAATGTCAACAGAGAGGCTTGGAAAGCGAGCGAAATCTTAAGTCAAAGAGAGCGTACACAGAGCTTTCAAGTGGTTCGGCTCAAGTGGTTTCCCCATAACCTTCCCAGACTGATATAATCAACTCACTCTCTTATGGTAGATAAAGTAATTATAAGACTTAGGGTGTTGATAAGACCGAGCAGCTTTTATGACTACACTAGCCAGCCAAGAGTGAGAATGTGAATGTGAATGAGGAGAACGGATAGCCAACCAGCTGATTGAATAGATATTTGGAAAGGTCATGTCAAGGTCAATTCGAATTCTTTCTTTCGAGATGCGTGCTAAACGCGAGCAAGTTAATATGTATATATTTAGATAGGCCAAAACAAACTCACAGCTGATGAGTGTGTCTGTCTCTACACGTGTGTCTGTATATATTATCAGCACACATACATATGAACATATGTTTGTTGTCGTGCTGTCTACATATACTTTGGTTATCAGCTGGTTTAGCCCATTAGAATCCATTATAATAATCTGACAAGCGCGTGTCTCAAATTCTTTAAGAAACATTTCAAGTGAAAGTGTAGACTTTTGTTTCTCTTTATCTTATCTCTTAAAAATTAAACTTTAGCTTTTTTTAATGCATTTCCCAACGTTTTATGAGGCTCCCGACCATGTTGAGTCTCTATAAAGCAAATTATGACATTAAATTCATACTGCTCTACTCTGTTCACTTCTGTCTGGCGATGGAATTTAACCAATTTATGGCGTAATATTAAAATAGCTACAACATGCAAATTAAAATTTGCTTTTATGTGCGTGTACACGCACACACAGTCGCACAACACAAAAAGATTCTAGTTAGCAGATTCCAAAATATTTAGCACAATGCACTCAATTTTCAAGACAACGAAAAGGTGTCAAAGTGAGAGAGGTGTCATTGAAAGAGAGCTACTTTTACTTATACTTATACTTATACTTATACTTATACTTATACTTATACTTATACTTATACTTATACTTATACTTATACTTATACTTATACTTATACTTATACTTATACTTATACTTATACTTATACTTATACTTATACTTATACTTATACTTATACTTATACTTATACTTATACTTATACTTATACTTATACTTATACTTATACTTATACTTATACTTATACTTATACTTATACTTATACTTATACTTATACTTATACTTATACTTATACTTATACTTATACTTATACTTATACTTATACTTATACTTATACTTATACTTATACTTATACTTATACTTATACTTATACTTATACTTATACTTATACTTATACTTATACTTATACTTATACTTATACTTATACTTATACTTATACTTATACTTATACTTATACTTATACTTATACTTATACTTATACTTATACTTATACTTATACTTATACTTATACTTATACTTATACTTATACTTATACTTATACTTATACTTATACTTATACTTATACTTATACTTATACTTATACTTATACTTATACTTATACTTATACTTATACTTATACTTATACTTATACTTATACTTATACTTATACTTATACTTATACTTATACTTATACTTATACTTATACTTATACTTATACTTATACTTATACTTATACTTATACTTATACTTATACTTATACTTATACTTATACTTATACTTATACTTATACTTATACTTATACTTATACTTATACTTATACTTATACTTATACTTATACTTATACTTATACTTATACTTATACTTATACTTATACTTATACTTATACTTATACTTATACTTATACTTATACTTATACTTATACTTATACTTATACTTATACTTATACTTATACTTATACTTATACTTATACAGGGAACTTACACTGGCGTTTTCGACTGCTTCGCCAAGATGTACCGCCAGGAGGGCATTTCATCGTATTGGAAGGGTCTTATGCCACCCATTCTGGCCGAGACACCCAAGCGAGCCATTAAGTTTCTGGTATTCGAGCAGACAAAGCAATTCTTTCAGTTTGGCTCACCGACACCCACTCCGCTGACATTCTCCCTGGCTGGATTGACGGCGGGCACACTGGAGGCTATTGCAGTGAATCCTTTCGAGGTTGTGAAGGTGGCACAGCAGGCGAATCGGCAAAAGAAAATGATAAGCACTTTTGCAGTGGCCCGTGAGATTGTTAAGCGAGACGGTTTCGGGTTCAGGGGTCTCAACAAAGGCGTGACAGCCACAATGGGCCGCAACGGTGTCTTCAACATGGTATACTTTGGCTTCTACCACAGCGTGAAGAATGTGGTACCAGAGTCTAAGGATAGTACGTGGGAGTTCTTGCGCAAGGTCACCATTGGCTTCACGGCCGGCACTCTTGCCTGTTTCTTTAATATACCCTTCGATGTTGCCAAGTCCCGCATCCAGGGTCCACAGCCAGTGCCTAACCAGATCAAGTACCGCGGCACCTTCAGCTCAATAGGCATTGTATATCGGGAGGAGGGATTCCGTGCCCTCTACAAGGGTCTGGTACCCAAGGTTATGCGTCTCGGACCCGGCGGCGCCATCATGCTGCTCGTCTTCGACTACGCATACGAATATTTATTGTTGAATCACTCATAGTACCCGCCCAGCTCAACGCTAAGAAATTATCAGTTTTTTATATTATTATTAATTTTTTTTTTTTTTATTTTTTTGCCTTCTTTCTGCTGAAGTTTGTACCCCTTCATATGGTATAGATATATATGTACATTCACATACACACATTAAATTGACTGTAAATACATATTAATAGAAATGCATGTTTGTGACAACGTTGAAAATGAATGCAATTTTTATTTCAATGGCAGCATGGCTAGAATATAAATCGATAATTTTAATTGAATTGAATTGATAAAGTTATTTCATACAATGATTTTTATGATGTACCTATGAGTTCTATTGGCGTTGATCCGCTTCTTAGGGACTTGATTATATTGAAGCAGATAGGCGATGGCTATACTAACTACAAGACTGTTCCAGATAACTTAAGATTTCTCTTACAGCGTAACGCCTTTAAAGATGTTAATTCTCTCTTGAAATATAAAATATCAAACTTGAAACGATAACTGAATAAATGTTAAGAAAACAAGGTTGTAGTAAGAGAGCTCTAGTCGAGAATACACGACCAAGAGATGCCTTGCACCAATTTTCTTGAAATATTGTTTTGTGAATATCTTTCTAGTTTAATTTGTTAATTCTACAGACAGATACCCGTATGTGATGATATATTTAGTGTAAAAGGACAGAGATACCGCTTTATGAATGTTACATACATTCAAAAAAAGCATAATACACTCTTTTCACTAATTATAATGGGCTTCGTACATAAAAAGCTCTATGCAGCTTTTATTTAGACACCTTTCAGTGTCCGTCTACCACCACACTTAACGAATTGTACTCACTCAACGAATGGTACTCACTTAACGAAGCATTGCCTACCCGTTACAGCTAAGCCGAGACATACACCCGCAATACGAGTAGCAAATCTTAGGCAAGATAAGTCAACAACCCTAAGTTTACCAAGCAGTATTACTTTATAAGGAAATTCTTATATTTTCGAATATGATATTGATTTGTAGGGCTACAAAATTCAAATATATATACAAATTTTAATTATATTATATTAGTTATGAAATAATAAAGCTACATACTAATTTTTATTTATATTTCTAGATGACTAGTTAATGGATTTATCGGTCTATTACCACTCTAATGTAAAGTTTTGAATATTGTTGTCATTTTGTTAGATCGCTAACAGAATTCAATGAAATAAGAGATTATACAAAATTATTCATTAATTAATTTAATTTATTATAGTATTTTATTTTTGGTAATGAATATATAAATATAAATTTATGAAATATATAAATTTACAAATGAATTTCATTATTCATTCAATTCAATTCATTATTTTAGACATATAATACGTTGTATAACATTCAAGGAAATTTATATTTCGATATTTCGATACATGGAGTGCTATCGCTAGACTTTAAAAGGAACTAGAACTGGAACTGCTTGAAAGGACGAGCTTTCGCAATTGTAGCCCTGAAAGCACATAGCACCTGCTGCTGCTGTTAAAGCTCCACTTACTTATGCACACACACACACCCACACATACCCGCACACATGTCACAGCTAAAGCCACCCCCTTGTGGCAGGTTGCAACCGTCGCTTCGCACTTGATATTGATTTCGGGACAGACGCATGCGCAATCGTGTCACTGTCGAGCTTCTGTTCGAGGTCGAACCCGATGACGAGTTCAAAGTACCGAGTCCGACTCCGAGTCCGAGTCCGAGTCCGAGTCAGCGACCGTGTCCGAAACTGAGTCCGAAGCCAATTGGAGAGTCCAGAGGCAACGAGTTATCCGTGCAGTCATCGTCACTTGCAGTCGTTTGTGAGCGTTCGCAGCGCAAGGTACTCTTCAAGTTTCCTGGCGCATTCGAACCATAACTGTGACTGAACAGCACAAGGTTGTCAACCTGGTACCGAGAGAGGGAGAAGAGAGAGAGGGAGAGCGAGAGAGAGAGAGAGAGAGCGAGAGCGCACAAGCTGTAGTTGTATACCACACAGAGAGCGTTGCTCAACTTTTTTTTTTACTGTTCTTCAAGTGTCGGCGTTCAAATTGCTGTTGTATTTGGTTATGTTTTTTTTCGAGTGCGTGTCGAAAGCAATGAAAGAAACACAAAAGAGAAACAAAGTGCAAATCAAGCAAAGATATAATTAAATATAACGGACGGCTTACATTGTTGTTGTGTTAAATATTAGCGAACGTAAAAGTGTTTTCAATATTTGTGCTGCCTCCAATCGTAAATTGCTTCTTCGCTTTTTTTTTATTGTGTCTTTTGCGCAATGCAAGGAAGAGAGAGAGAGAGCGAGAGAGAGAGACATAGAGAGGAGTGTTGTGCGTGTGTGTGTGTGTGTGTGATGGCTTTGCAATTGTGCGTGCGCAGTTGTTCTACAATCGATGTGGAACGAGAGCGGGAGAGAGACAGTCAGCGCAGAGCGAGAGATAGAGAGTGAGAGAGTGAGAGAGAGAGCGAGCGAGCGAGACTCTGAGTGGAAGGAAGAGAGTAAATATATGCGAAATGCGGGCGGGGTGTGGACACACGCAGAAGCTTCGCAGAAGCACTCGCACAGAACTGACTGCAGCTGTTTTCTATTCGATTCTTCGTACTCCCAGTAACCTTTAAAATACAAATTGTCCTCCCAACTTGATGGAAAACAATTGAAGAACAACGTTCAATCGGGTGAATGATTATCTGTCATTAGGTTGCATTGACAACACAGCAAGTCTCCGTGGGGAACTACGGTTTACTTGGTTCATCAGTGCTTTGAGCACGACGCGTGCCAGTGCCATAGCGACGAGTACACTGCAGACAATAGCGAGTAACGAGTAGTTCACTGTTAGCGGGTAGCGAGTTGTGAGTTGTGGGTAACTAGTGAGGGGGACATAGCATACGCTCAGGCGTATGTTCGCTACCCTTTCTCTCTCTCTCTCTCTCTCTCTCCCTCTCTCTCTCTCTCCTGCTCGCTTACGCGCTTGCCCTCTCTCGCTCGGACAGTAGCTTCTACTACGTTCTACAATCAAATACTACTACGCACACACACACATGCACGCACACACACACACACACACATGTGTATACGTTATAGTTGACGCTTTTCGTTGCATAGTTTTTGGAGGCAGCGCAACGGAAACACGACGCATCAACTTTTGGGGGCAACAGCAGCCACAGTAACAACAATCAAATAGTGCTCCATTTGTTAACTTGCAACTGTCAGTTCTCGTCTAAAATAATTGTTATGATTGTTGTTAACATTATTATTGTTGTCTGCTGTAGCCAAAGCAAAAGTTAAAGCCAAGTCAATAGACCAAAGCAAAGACACAGCCAAAGTGCAAACGAAACGAAATCAAACAACAAATTAACCAAAGAATATATACATATATATTAATAAAAAAAAAAAACCAACAAAGAAAACAAAAGGAAACACAAGTTGAACAAGCAACGTGCAGAGCAAAAGAACAGAGCGAGACAAAACAATTGGACAAAGCGACAAAGCGACAAGCCAAAAAGTGCTAAAAATGTGCGCCTCGTTGCGTCGTAATTTGTTGCTGCGGAGCCTTTGGGCCGCCGTCGTGCTTCTTGGCACGGTGCAGGTGAGTCATACAGCCGAAATCCTATTGCTTGCTACCCTACACACACACACACACACACACAGAGAGAGACACGCACACACACACACAAACACACACACACGCAGACGAGGTCTAAGCGGACCCCGCAAAGTATGCTACGAAAAATGTGCCACGGCAAAAGAGACTCTGGCTTCAGGTCTCGCACACACACACACACACACACACACACACACACACATACAACAGCATACGCGAGTGTGCGCAAATATTGGCTTAATTGAACAGTTTTTTTCCCTGCTCTTTTTGGCTTTGTTTTGGTAGCCCAAAAGCAGGCGCAACACTTACACAACACGCACCCAAACCAATTTGCATATGAAAGTAGCAGCCCTACACTGCCACCTGTGTGTAAATAGCGGGTACGAGCGGGTGTTGTGCGAAGTAAAAGAAGAAGACAGATAATAAACATCTTAACTAATGATATCGCTCGAAACGCTTAACCTGAACTCAGTCAATATTCTTAAGTTAATGGCAAAGCCAATGGCTGTGCTGCCTCTCTGCACTGACACAGTCACCTGTTCACCTGTTTACCTGTTCACCTGTTTACCTGTTTACCTGGCCTGTGGCATGATCATGAGTTGATCGAAGCATGCGATAAACAATTGTATTTATTCAAATGAATTCTAAAAACAATTTGCCCTGGCAGAGCTGGCAGAGCTGGCTTTGCTTTATCAATTTTACTGCACTTAAATAACTCAATGCAATTTGTTCGAATAGCAGAGCAAGAGACAGCAAAACGGAGTAGGACAATGCACACACAAACACACAAGCACACACACAAGCACACACACACACACACATGTTGTTAAGAACTTTCAATCTGAAGCAGAACAAACAAAAAAAAACAAAAACAAAAACCTTATCAAACTCATACACACAGAAAGACAAGCATAGATAGTCGTTCGCAAGGGGTATTAAGAGGGGAGTTGGGGGGGTACGCGCTGAGCGGATAGGATACCGCACAAGCACTTAAAGGAGCCAAGCAGCAGGGGCAGCAGGTAGTGGGAGCGAGTTCAGATTTAGCTTAAGCTGCTTTATAAGCTAGCCTGCTTCTGGTTGTACGTTGCACGTTGCACGTTGCACGTTGCAGGTGCTCGGACTCGGATGCCCCCTCCTATGTCCCCCTATGTCCCCTATGTTCCCTATGTCCCCCTATGTTCCCTATGTTCCCAGTGCTTTGTATGCAACCAACAGTTTGCCTTGCTTCCAACCAACTTGAATGTCTTTCTCCTTCTACTGTCTGTTGCCTGATACTTTAATACGGCTATTCATGTAAGTTGTTGTTGTAACTGTTGTTGTTGTTGCTGTTGCCAACAATTTATGAGTGACCCATGGCAGAGGCCTGTGGCTGTCACAGTCACAGTCACAGTCACCTTATGCAACCACAGCCAGTCGCAGTTGCATATGCATCCCCGCCTCCAACTCCAACTGCCTCTGCCACGTTCCCCTCCATCCCTATCTGCCTCTATATCCTTATACCCTTATCCATAGCCCCCTCCTGCTCAGCTCACCCTCGGCTCGTCAGCGACCCATCAACATTGCCGTGCACGTTATCAGACCAACGCATCGCCCATCATCGTTCTGTGGTTGTTGTTGTTCTTGTTGTTGTTGCTGCTGTTGTTGTTGTTCTTGTTGTTGCTGTTGTTGTTGTTGTTCTTGTTCACGGTGGTTGCTTACATTCGTTTCATTCACATTGCTTTTGCCTCCACGTCTCCCCCCGCCTTGCCTCCTCTCGCTGGGGGGTTTTACGCTTTTTTCTCCGGTTTTTTTTTTATATTTTGTTACAAAGGACTCGTCGCACGCGTGTCTGACTCATGCGCCATGCAGACAGTCACGAACTGGCAGCGGCCAAGTACAATATGTCCAGGCAGCAATCCAGCAAGCGAACCACCATCAGCCGATGCCGGCCTGGACGGCGTTCTTGTTGTGCACAACCCATACAAAGTCTAGTCACATATTTAAGCCCTTATAGTTACGAGCGTGCCAAGCCACAGGGGGTTGCCATGGCAAGGGGTGAACGGAGGGAGGGAAGGAGGGAGCGGGAGTGATTCAGGGGCCATTTGATTGTCGGGCCAACAACTGTAAACTGGTAACTGCCAACTGCCAACTGCCAACTTCCAACTGCCAACTACCAACTGCTAACTGCCAACTGGCTGGCCAGCAAGTTGTCAATTCGCTGGTCGCTCAACTTTAGCTACCCCTAAGCCATGTTTACAGCAGTTCGACTTAACTCAGCCATCGGGGGGAGGTGGACAATGAGAGGGAGAGACAGAGCGTGTGGCGAGTGGGGGAGTTACTTAAAGCCCATTTACTGAGCCCACTTAACCAAGCTGCCGAGCTGCTTAAACCGCTTTTGAAATTCCGCATTCTGCGCTTTTTTCGCTCGACTTTCGATTCATTTGGCTTAAGCACAGTTTCCTTAGCAAGTCTGCTTCACATTCCACACTCCACACTCCAAACTCAAACTGACTCATCGTCCAACCATGGAACGAGTTGCTGCTTTAAAACGATGCAAATCATCGTAAGCCGAGAGGAATTTGCCAAGAGATTCGTGCTATCAATTGAGTATTTGCTGTTGTTTGCTTTCGTTTCTTCGATATCCTTTGATGTCCTGTAACAACATTGTAGAGCTACAAATACAACATTCAATCGCATCTCTTACTTGAGTTAAGCATCATTATAGCCGCAGTTTTACTTCCGTTTCGATAAATAGACCTTATGACTCAACTATCGATCTGAATTGAGGTTTAAAGATTTATATATAATAAAACTGAGAGCAGTTGCTCTCCACATTTAAATCTTATTCCAATTTCTCGCTCTCCCTTCTGTAATTCCCTTCCTTTCTCAGCGATTTGATATTTCTAAACTGAGAAGAGTTTCTCGTTTCCCATTTCTTTGTGGCTTCCACTCGCTTCTTGCCGAATCGATTTAAATATGGGAAAACTGAGAGAAGCTTACGTATTTAAGTCTCAATTGTCTTGTATTTTTTTACTTATCTACGTTCCGAACATTTACTTAGTTATATTTCTATTGCATTTCCCTAATCTCGACACTAAGCTGGGGTTAGTCTTCAAATTATTACATTTCCGGAACTGAAATATAGTATAATTTCCTAGTTTTCAGGAAGTCTTCAAGTCTTCAAGTCTTTCAAATGTTTCTATCCTGTTTCATCTCAATTCCATTTTCCTAATCTCGACCCTAAGCAGGGGACAGTCTTCAATCTAATGCATTTCAGGAGCTGATTGAAAGCACTTTGGTTTTCCAAATGTGCATTTCAATCATAGTATAATTTCCTAGTTTCCAGGAAGTCAAGTCTTCAAGTCTTTCAAGTGTTTCTATCCTGTTTCAATTACCTTCTTTCCTAACATTTACTTACTTTCATTTCTATTCCATTTCCCTAATCTCGACTTCAAGCTAGGTCTAGTCTTCAATCTAATGCATTTCAGGAGCTGATTGAAAGCAGTTTTGTTCCTCAAATGCTCATTTCAATCATAGTATAACTTCCTAGTTTCCAGGAAGTCTTCAAGTCTTACATACATTTCTGTCCTGCTTAAATTAGCTTCGTTCCTAACATTTACTTACTTTCATCTCAATTCCATTTTCCTCATCTCGACCCTAAGCAGGGGCTAGTCTTCAATCTAATGCATGATTGAAAGCATTTTGGTTTTCCAAATGTTCATTTCAATCATAGCATAATTTCCTAGTTTCCAGGAAGTCTTCAAGTCTTACAAGCATTTCTGTCCTGTTTCAATTACCTTCTTTCCTAACATTTGTTGAGTTTCATCTCTATACCATTTCCCTAATCTCGACTTCAAGCTAGGGCTAGTCTTCAATCTAATGCATTTCAGGAGCTGATTAAAAGCACTTTGGTTTTCCAATCATAGTATAATTTCCTAGTTTCCAGGAAGCTTTAAAGTCTTCAAGTCTTTGAAGTGTTTCTGTCTTCTTTCAATTCATTTCTTTCCTTAGATTTTCCTGGGTTTCATTCCTCTTCCATTCCACAGATCCCAACATATACCACAGATAACTATTACACTTATCATCGTCATAACATGTCTTCAATCTTTTGCATTTTATCAAACATTCTAGAATTTCCTTCATTCCTTGATTATTTCTGAATTCCATTCTTTGGCCAGTCTATTGTCCTAGCTGCATAATCCCCTTGAAGGCCTGTGACACTCATCAGTGCCATGTCATGGGCCAGTTTGCAATCGAATGTAGTGTTGCAATGACTGACCCTTCGCAAGGGTTTTACTGTGGGGTCAGCACTGTGGGGTCTTCACTGTGGCTACCAAGGACTCTGCCTAAGCATTTCTCATAAAAACTCGGTTGCAGTTAATGCTTTGTGCGTGTCTTGTAGCTGTAGTTGTAGCTGTAGTAGTAGTAGTTGTGGTTCTGATTGTTGTTGTTGTTGTTGCAGTTGTTGTTGCAGTTATTGTTGTTGTTGTTCTCGTTGTTGTTATCTATATATCTGTGCTTGCTCCTCGATGCGGCTGCCACTTGCATTTAATCAAGGGTGGACGTTCGTTCGCATTCATTGCATGCACTTAGTCACTTGCAGCGGTCCCCCATACACTGGTTACCACTGTACGAGTACGAGTATGCAATGCCATCACGAATCGAAGCAGCCCTTATCCCTTACCCCTCAACCTGCCACCCCCATCAGTCACTGGCCACCCTCGCAATCCTTCAGCATTTGTCAGGCTTGGCAATGCCAAACAACTTGGTCAGCGTTGTCGTTTGCTGCCTCACTGACGATTGTCCTCGCTCTGCCTCGCCTCTTCTCGCCTCTCCTCTCCTCGCCGCGTCCTCGTCCTCGTTCTCATCCTCGTCTTCGCTCATGTTCCCATCGATTGTTGTTCCTATTGTTAGTGTTGCTGTTGCTGTTGCTGGCGTTTGCTGTTCGTGCACATTCATTAGTTGTGGTGTCATAGCCCACACATCCACAAAGTGTATGGGGCTTAGAGAGGAGGAGACACACACACACACACACACACAGACAGCCACACATGCAGACAGATAGATAGACTGTGCACTGACCCCACTTCCTTTCAATTTCCCGTGCCACAACTGAGAAATCCTTTTGCTTGTGCTCGTGCCTCGTCTTCTGCCTTTGGCTTTGTTTGCCGTGTCCTTCAGCCATGTTTTGAATCCTCAACTCGACTCGACTCGACTCAACTCGAATCGACTCAACTCAGCTCGTTTCGTTTCGTTTCGTTTCGTTTCATTTCGTTTGGTTTCGTTTGGTTTCTTTTGCTTTGCATTGGGGTTCGTTCCGCCGTTTCTTTTCCCTTTCTTTTCCCTTTCTTTGTTTCCTTCTACTTGCCTGCATCTCTGTTGTTGTTGTTGTTGTTTTTCCTGCTGTCACTTGGTTTGTGCAGCTTTGGTTTTATGTTAGCATGTCCAGCGGATCGACTGGGGTCTTATTCATGCTGACTCTGTGGTCGTAGACCCCCTGCCCTCCCACCCTTCCAATGTCCCTTTATCGTATCACATCCATACCCATATTCAGTTACAAAGCGTTTACGCTTCAATGATTTTTTCGATTATGCATTTTGCTCATTTCAACGTTGACAAAGGCGCATATTGCCTCCCCCCAGTCACCCGCTCCCCCCATCGAGCAACCGCCACCCGCTTTGCTACTGTGGGTGACACAGTCTCTGCCCCCTATTTGCCAACGCATTGCCTTTGTTTTAGGGCTAATGTCACTCGCTGACTTCTGGGTCGCTGTTGATAGCCAAAGTCTGAGCCACAAACAAAAAAAGAAATGATGGCAGATAGCGGCAAATTCAGGCCCAAGCCAACGGCATGGAATATTAAGGTTAAGTGCTGGAATTGCTGGTAAGGTGTTCATATAGATTGTATAGGTATTGATTGAACGATAAGTGGGTGGTGGCTGGTGGGAGGTGGCTGCTGAAGCCAATGTCATGCCACATGGGTCAACAACACTTATCCCGCGGCAACTGCAAGGTGACGACGCGCCAGTTAGTGCCCAGCCACAAAAGGATGCAGGAGTTGCAGCAGGACAGGACATAGCACATGGAGTTGATGATAATGATGAAGAAGTACGAAGATTGGCAGTTGGCAGTTGGCAGCTGGAGCATGATTATGTGCGGCACTGATGACTCACACAATTGAGCAAATGAAGCAGCAAAGCAAAAGGTGTAAAAATATGTAGACGGCAAAGCGGACCGAGAAATGCTAGAGACAAATATATAAAATGGAAGACATAAAAAGCAAATCGGCGTCACAAAAGCCACGGCGAAAGCCCTTTCACACACACACACACACACACACACACACAGCGTTTGAAGTGCCAAGAGAGAGAGAGAGAGAGAGAGAGGGAGGGAGAGAGACAGAGAGACCGACACAGAGGAAGAGGAAGCAATAGCGATAGCGATAGAGACAGAGCGAGCGCCACGTCGCCATTTTTCCAGGCCAACAAAAAGGGTGCACGAAACTCCAGCGAGGCGGCTTTAACTAATGCAAACAGAAGTAGGAGCTCGGTAACTCGGCTAGCAAGGCCGACGTCTCATTGATAGCCTCAGCCAGAGGCATGCCAGAGGAAAGCCAGAGGCATGCCGGAGGAAAGTCGGAGGAAAGTCAGCAAGATGCCCAGAAGCAGTTGAAGGCGAAGTTGAAAAATAAAAGTTCGCGTGCTTTGGTTTGTTTGTATTCCACGTCTTGGCACAGCCAATATATATGTATATATATATGCATATATACATATACATATACATTTACATATACATTTACATATACATATACATGTATATAGTATGTGTGTGTCTATGTAACAGAAAGAACGTATTAGGAATACCAGTTCTCGCAGAGTGCCCAGCTTGCGGGAGCGTGGCCAAGTTGGAAGATGCGACAACGTGCCAAGCTCAAATTGTGGCAGGTGCTTGAATTTGGCATTTTGTTGACTGAGCCTGAACGACTTTTCTTGTTATGGACCCCTCCCCCACCTGCCTAACAGCTGCACTCTTTAGTCTTTCCCACTCCTTGCCGCATGCATTATTTGTTCAAGTGGCTTGCAGCGGGTAGTGGGTGCGGCCTGTGTTAGTCTCAGGGTCGCTAAGGTCCCCTCGGTCTTCAGTCTTCCATCTTCCGTCTTCCGTCTTCGGTCTGCAGTCGCCAGTTGCCAGTTGCCAGTTGCCAGTCTCCAGCCTCTGGCATATTCAGTAGCTCGTCGCTGATTTCATTTGAGTCGCAGGCGCCTCACACGAGTCACGTGCCTCACAAAGCAGCGGAGGGCAGCAGCCTCTAAGAGTGGGGGAGGGGGATTGAATCTAATGGCAGAGCAGCTCACTGAAGTGGGAGCAACAGGACGAGAGCGAGTACTCGTAGTTGAAAGACAATCCGTTGCATACGGTTTCCAAATGAAGCTCGTCTTGACTTTTCCAGGCGAATTGTTTAGCCGAAACCTTTTGTCAGATTGGCAAATGGCAAACAGCGAATGGCAAACAGCGAGTAGTGAATAGTGAGTAGTGAATGCTGAGTAGCGTATGGGGAATGCCATCATTATCGATGGTGTCATTAGCCATGTGTCGAGTGTCGAGAGTCGAAGCACCACTTGAACCACCACAGAGAGTTGGGCTAGGAAATGGTCGCACTTTGTCTAGCTCGAGATAAATAACCGAATAGATAAACGATGTGGCGCACAAGAATAAATGAATGAGTGAATGACTGAATGAATAAACGAATGAATGAATGAATGAATGAATGTATGAATGAATGAATGCATGAATAAATGCATGAATTATTAACCTCTTGCATACAAATGCTACAGTTTTATCTAATTCGTTCGCATTCTGTTCCATCTCAAATGGACAATCAAATACTTACATATGTGCATAATTCTTTTGTGATGCGAAAACCCCATGCCACATGCATTCACTCTGCGCCACAATACTTTGTGTTGCACAACTATCAGTTGTCGTCTACATGTGGCAGCATTGCGTACTCTGAGATTTCTATATAACATGGAGTCATTCTTATATAAGATATGAACAAATACAATGAATACAGTTTCAATGCATGCTAAATCAATGAGTTGCCATTTGTCGTTAAAGCAACCGCAACAGTCTGGCCACACTTATCTACCAACTTCTCAGCAGGGTGCTGCCAACTTGTCAACAGAGTGCTGCCAATCTAATGCTTTAACATACTGAATTGTAAAGGTTTACATTTCGAAATCACCAGATTTGATGGATGCAAAGTGAGACATATCTTTGACAAGCTCTGCCAACTTGTCAGCAGGGTGCTGCCAACTTAATGTCCTAACACATTGTATTGTATAAGTTACAATTTCTACATCTTTCATTATTAGATTTGATGGATGCCAAGTGAGACAGATCTTTGACAAGCTCTGCCAACTTGTCAGCATGGTGCTGCCAACTTAATGCCTTAGCACATTGAATTGCATAAGTTAAAATTTCGACCACTTTTATTAACATCAGATTTGATAGATGTCAAGTGCGGCAGATCTTTGACAAGCTCTGCCAACTTGTCAGCAGGGTGCTGCCAACTTAATGTTTTAACACATTGAATTGCATAAGTTAAAAGTTCGGCTACACTTATAATAATCAGATTTGATAGATGTCAGCAGGGTGCTGCCAACTTGTCAGCAGGGTACTGCCCACTTGTCAAAAGAGTGCTGCCAATCTAATGCTTTAACATACTGAATTGTAAAGGTTTACATTTCGACATCATCAGATTTGATGGATGGCAAGTGAGACATATCTTTGACAAGCTCTGCCAACTGGTCAGCAGGGTGCTGCCAACTTAATGATTTAACACATTGAATTGCATAAATTAAAATTTCGGCTATTTTTATTAAAATCAGATTTGATGGATTCCAAGTCAGATATATCTTTGACAAGCTCTGCCAACTTGTCAGCATGGTGCTGCCAACTTAATGTCTTAGCACATCGAATTGCATAAGTTAAAATTTCGACCACTTTTATTAACATCAGATTTGATAGATGTCAAGTAAGACAGATCTTTGACAAGCTCTGCCAACTTGTCAGCAGGGTGCTGCCAACTTAATGTCCTAGCACATTTTTTTGTATATGTTAAAAATTCAACTACTTTTATTATCAGATTTGACAGATGTCAATTGAGACAGATCTTTGACAAGCTCTGCCAACTTGTCAGCAGGGTGCTGCCAACTTAACGCCACAATAAAAGGGAATCGCAATTTACCGCAACATGTCTTCGACTTCAGCTGTGGCATGCAAATTTTGATTAGATTTAATTCAGCTGCTGTCATAGAAATACGAAAAGTATTTTCATAATTTATTCCAATCGAGTTTTATCCACAGCATCCAATTGAATGGCATACTGCTTCTTCTTCGTCATCTTCGTCATCTTCGTCTTCTTCTTGTATTTGGCTGTGAGGCGCAGGAAATGAGAAAATACCACAAGCTGAAGGTACGAGAGCACATTTCCGTCGAGTCGTGTAATTCGAGGCATTTCCAAGTCGATTTGGGACTTGGGGAGCCTTGTGAATTCCCTGGTTCAGGTTGTCAGGTGCGTTGTCGTTGTTGGACAAGTTGTTGGCCAGGTTTTTCCACATAAAATGCTTCACTTAAATGCAAATAATCAAATTTCTACGCAGCACACACACACACACAAACACACACAAACACACACACAAAGCATACAAACAAGCTGCTAATTACGTGACCCAATTAATTCTAAACTCACACACAAACACACACACACAAGCACAGACCAATAGAGCAATAGAAATAATATTTGTTGGCTTTTAAAATTTTTGGCTTTAACTGGAAAAACATGACCAAAAAAATAAACAAAAATTAGGATAAAAAAAAAATGTTGATGATGATAACCAAAATGTTTATTTGAAATGTGCGCCAGGAAATACATTTGGAGCAGCCTCCCAGCTCCGTTGCCCCGCAGTCCCACCCAGTCGCCGCCCTGCACTTTGGCAGGAGCAACAACTTTTTATTTAGCTGGCTTTTTGTGCGGCACGGAAAATCCAATTTTATTTGCATTTTCATTAACAGCAAATAATAAAACGGAAATATGATTTTTATGCCATTCCCATGCAAAATGGGCAACCCGTGGAGCTGTTAACGCAACAGCAGCTGCTGCTGCTGCTGCTGCTGCCATGGCACGCCCCCCCCCCCTCCGTAGACACCCAGCCGTTGCCTTGCCTCACTCAGCACTCGCCCGCCAGTCACATTGCCGCGCTGCAAACTGCCCAGGGCCACGCCTTGTACGCCCACTTCCAGGCCATTACAACGTGCATTTCCGCTTTGGCATTTTGCTGCTGTTGTTGTTGTTGCTGTTGTTGTTGTTGTTGTTTTTGGGTGATTATAAGCAATTTGTGTTATAAAATCGCAATATTGCATTTTTGGACTATGCTGCATTCCTTGCCTTGCCCCTGCTCACTGCTCACTGCTCCCAGCTTCCTCCTTCCACTTTCCTCTCTCTCTCTCTGCCACTTGCCACTCTCAATTCCATTTCCATTCATTTTCTACTTTTTTGCATTTTCTTGTTTGGCTTATTTTTCAATTGGCATAGTTTTCGCTTGCTTGCATTTCCTACTCCTCCTCCTCCCACTTCCACTCTCTCTCCCTCTCTCTCTCTCGCTCACTGCCCGTGTCGCTCTTCTTCTTGCTCGCCTTTCATTAGAATAAATAAATTCTTGTAATGAAGCTTCGTGCTGAAGTGCGTTAAGCAAATGTCATTAAAAAATACTGCGAAATGGATTCATTTGATGCTTGAATTGGGTTTGTTATTGGATTGGATTGGATTGGATTGGATTGGATTTGAGTTTGAGTTTGAGTTTCAGTTTGAGTCGTCTACATTCCTGGGCAGTTAGCAGTGCCCTTCCTGACTCCAATTGGCCTCGAAACAATGCTCCATCACATCCAAATCAAAGGGCAATCCCAACTTTCAACTTTCCGTCTGAACGCCAGTCGTCATCAGCCTCGACAGAATGCCCGACGTATTCCCCAAATCCCATTTGGCTATCAGCACAACGGGACTCATAGGTGGGTAGCTCGGCGGAGTGTGGGGAGCTTGTCAAATCGAAGAGCAGCAGCATGCTCCGAAGCCATTTGAGGGCCATAAAATTGGGTAATGCACACCATGTGGGGGACCAAGCTGTATTCGAGTTGTCTGCGTGAGTGTGTTTGAGTGTGCGGGAGTGTGTGTGAGTGTGCGGGAGTGTGTGTGTAAGTGGCAGCTTCAAGTGAAGCGCAATATTTGTGACATAAAATTTGCTATTAAATTAAATTTTATTTACACATTCATTCAAAATACTCGTGCACCCAACAAAATGATACTGCAAGGGATGAAAGTAAACGAATTCGACAAACATTTGTGCCTGACATGGGCAGGGGAAATGGAGAAATGGAGAATTGGAGAGAGGGAGAGATAGATAGATAGAGAAAGAGAGTTGGGTTTGTGCTACAAAAATTGAGTTGATGTCAAATTTTATGACCGCGTTTGCAGATAATGAAATTTATATACGAAGACAGATCGACAGAACACAGATAGACGAACAGACAGAGACAGAAAGATAGACGGAGAAACAGACATGCAGGCAGACAGAGAGACAGACAGATAAAGAGAAAGAGATAAAGATGGAAATGGAAATGGAGATGGAGATGGTGGCGGGAAAAGCCGCCAACAAATGAGCCAGCAACGTGGCCAGAACTATGGAAGAACACAATGAACAATTGAAAATCAATTTACTGCAGACAATAACAACAACAAGGACGACAGCAACAATGAGTAAGGACAATTAAGCAGCACGACAATAAATCAGAAATTTGTATTCATATCAAGTCATATCGCTTTCGGGTCATTAAAGTCACAGCACTGCAGTGCGAGGTAATGTTAAGTTGCGTTAGGTCAAGCAAGCTATCGATTTCAATCGGAGAGTTATCGACTCAGTGTCACAATTAGCAGGCATGGGGATATGCTAAAGGATATCTAAAAGGATATTATGTTAAGTTGAAAGTCGTTAGTTTCGATCTAATAGTTACCCCTTAGCGCAGTTGATAATGGGTAATGTCGATCGATAACTTAATTACAGAGCGCTTATTACAGAGTTTATGCTGAAAACAAGGGACGACTTAACACAAGCATATTTTATAGGACGTATAACAGTCTCCAGTCGAAAGCCTTTAGCTATAAGAGAGAGTTCCACTCAATTAAGACTTATCGATAACTCTCGTTTTATCGCTCATCAATATGATTTCATTTGAAATGTCATAATTAGCTAAGTATTTTGATTATCATAAGAGCTGTTTACTGAGAGATTTACACTCAATTAGGACTTATCGATAACTCTCGTTTTATCGTTCATCAATGTGATTTCATTTGAAATGTCATTATTAGCAAAGTATCACAAAAACAGTTTACTGACAAATTTACACTCAATTATGATTTATCGATAACTCTCGTTTTATCGTTCATCAAAGTGATTATCGCCTTCACTCGAAATGTCATTATTAGCTAAGTCTTTTGATTATCACAAGAACAGTTTACTGTATGCACTCGATGTCCTGCTGTGAGCTTGTTTCTAATCGATAAATCTCTGTTTCCACTGTCATCACTAAGTGTGTGCTGTAAATGTGAATGGAATGTTGTATCAAATATGCATTCATTTAGCATATATAGCATTCATTCGCTTTGGTATTTCAAGGGAGAGTGATGAATGCTTTTGAATTGTCTCTTTTAGTGTTCTGGCCACAAGTCTAATTTGCCTCCGACTGAGCTGGCCCACTCACTCGCCCTCTCTATATCTCTCTTTCTCTCTCTATCTCTGTCTCTCCCAGTCTCTCTACGTATGTCTCTGCCTTGCTCTCTCTATCTCTCTCACACGACTCACCACAGCAGCAGCTCAAAATTCTGACTGTGAATAAGTGCCAAAAAAAAAGAAGAAATTACAACAAAAATTGAAACAGATTTTCAAGCTGAGGAATGTGAATATCCATATGCTTGTGTGTGTGTGTGTGTGTGTGTGTGTGTGATGTGTGAGTGTGCGTGTATCGCCTGTGGCATTTGCAGTGTCGCATGCCACGTTTCACTTCCCCTTTCTTGCCGCGCTGACTTTGCGGCTTGGCACTTGGCACTTGGCGCTTGGCTGACACATAACCAGCCATGTCCAAAACGAGCCAACGCACATTGTTCTTCTTCTTCTTCTTTGTCTTCTGCTGCTCCCTCTCCCTCTCATACTCCTTCTGCTCGCCCTTTTGCCCTGCGTTCTTCGTCCTGGCTCGCACTTAATAAAATAATGTTGTATGCGTTGCGGCGCATAATAGCTGCGAGTGTTGTTTATCTATGTGTGTGCGTGTGTGTGTGTGTGTGTGCGTGTGTGCGTGTGTGTGTGCTCGGTGTCAAATGTAATTGTGTTTGTTGCCTTGTCACTCGCACACACACACACACACACACACACACACACACACACGCACACTCATGCATACACTCACATGCTCGCACTGTTTGGCTGCTGTTGTTGCTGCTTCTGTTGTTGTTGTTGTTTTTGCTGATGTTGCTGCTGTTGCTGCTGTTGATGCTGCTGCTGCTGCTGCTGTCGTTGGCATCGCTGTGGTTGTTGTTGTTAGCATGCAAGTGAGTTGGCTGCGTGGGCGGCTCTATTAAACTCTACTGTTTGTGGCTAAAATTAGCCAGCTATGCACAGTTGTGGCAAAAAGTTAATGGCCAGAGCCCAAAACAACGAGACGACATCTCCACCAAGCACCCGCCCGTCTCTCCCCCTGCCTCTGCCAGCCTGCTCTCTTTTCTCTTCTCTCTTGTTGCCCATTATACAACTCGTCTCATTCGCTCTCTCTCTCTCTCTCTCTCTCTCTGTGTCCATGCATGTGTTTTTATGCCTTTGTCACTTGGGTTCTATTAGGCACAAGTACACAACGCACACTCACACACACACACACACACACACATACGCACTTACACACACGCACACACATTTACTTTATCGTTTAAATATTTCAAGTGTGGCACAGACACAACAACAACAGCAACAACAAGAACAGGGAAAATATCGTCATGTCTCGGCATGCGGCATGCAGCGCGTGGCATGGCACATTATGTGCCACTTGTATGCGACAATGACTAGAGCAGACACAGTCACCGACACAGACACAGTATACCGCACCACAGCACTGACCCACCACCCCCTCAGCCCTTTACTTACCACCACGCTGGGCAAAGACAAATTGTTAGTGATGCAGCAGCACAGCCAAAGTAATGACATTCTCAATGTTGTCTACTCTTGCTACTACCACATTGGGTGGCGCCCTCTGGCGAGCGAGCTCATATAACAACGACAGCGTTGTTCGCAAGGTAAGAGCGCGTGGCACAGGGGGAAGTGTGGATGGGGGGGGAGTCAGCTAGGGGGATAGGTTGGCCATAAAACTCAATTGCCATTTAAGCGCTGATTTGTGCGCTCGATTGATTAATGTAGGAGAATGCGCGTGTATTATCGATAAGTGCATATCGATAACTGTATGAAATAACCCTGTGCACACACACACATATCGAGCACGTAATCACCAATCGAATTTCATATACATATATATATTATTTTTATATATATATATTTATATAAACACGCGTATGTAACTTTTTGGCTACTTTTGGGCACTTGGGGGCAACTCAGGCGTTAAATTTGATGACATTCAACATTTGCCCCCACACACACACACACACACACACACACACAATGTGCACACTGTTCCCCTACCTCTCGCACTCCCACTACCTCACTCTTTCGCTGTCTTTGTAGCTGTAGCTGTAGCTGTAGAGTTTCATTTTATTATTATTAAATGTTGTTGTGCCCTGGATTATGGTAGAACGTGTCGTATGACCAACCAAGCAGCAAACAACTTCTGTCGCCAGGGTCATGTGCACACCCAAAAAAAAAACACGACGCCTAGAGACACCTACACACACTCACACACAAACTACCAGCGAGCAGCATCATAAATTTACTAAAATCGAAAGCCTCTTGGGTCACGGGCACAGGGGCAGGAGGCTGCAGGCTGGTTTGGGGGGCGTTTCCATTCAATTTCTTTGTTCGTTGTTTTTCGCTTTTCGTTCTTTTTTTTTTTTTTGGAAACCACTCGAAAACTGTCCAAATCAAAGACTGCACCCCATACCTTTGCCAGTGTCCCCACTTGCCGCAGCCGTTGTGCTGGCACGCCCTCAACACACTGTGAAAAATGTGTGTCTGTATGTGTGTGTGTGTTTGTGTGGGGCTGACGTATTGGCAAATAAATAAAGCGCCAAAAATAAAATACTTTTTGCGAATATAGGCAAAAAGCAAAGCCAGCAACAGCAACAAGGAGAAAAAATATTCTGATTTTTATTTTAGTCTGCGCTTAAAAGTATGCTACAAAATTGTTTATAAGTCCCTTTGCCCAACTCTCGCTCGCTTTATGCATGTGTGTGCCTGTGTGTGCGTGTGTGCGTGTGTGTGTGTGTGTGTAAGTGAGTGAGTATAAAGCATGATTTTTAACGTAAATAAAGCGCTATTGATATTGAGTGTTCGACTTTGCCTGAGAAGGGGCTCAAGGGGGGCAACTGAAAAGCGAGCACGCTGTCATATTATGAGCTCCGGCCAAAGGCATAAAAAGTGCTTCTTTTTATCGCCAGTAATACAACCCTTTGCCCACACACACACACATGCTGAGAGAAAGGGAGAGACACACACACTATGTTGTTTGCTGCTTTTGGGGTCGGCAGCCGCTTTAGTTTTCCTTTACACACACACACACACACACACACACACAACACACGCACACTTCCATACACGTAGCACTTGATGCGTCACAAATACTCACACAGTGATTGAGTGGCGACTGCATCTGTTGTGATTTTGCGGTTGACAGTTAAGTTAATTTGTTTGCCGAAAGAAATAAACGAGTGTGTTTTATATGTATGTGTGAGAAGTACATGTGTGTGTGTGTGTGCGTGTGTGTGTGTGTGTGCCAGAAATTGGGAATTGTGGAGTACTTATTGGCAATCCTTTTTAATGTGCCATCTCAATGATACGGAAAATTAAGTGGTTAGCACTCATGGACTGGTCCGTTTAACAGACTAACCCCATCACTCTATCGCTCCATTGCCCCATCAACCGCAACAGCTACGCCACGCCACGCCACGCCACGCCACGCCACGCCACGCCACGCCACGCCACGCCTACCACACCAGCCGCCCCGACTCTCTATCCGTTTGTGCTTTGTGGTAACTGTACCGTACACACAATGTTGTGGCCCAATCAATAGTGTTGTATGTGAGAGCGCATTAAAGTCTGACGATGACAACTGAATGGATATTTGTTGATTATCGATTGATCGCCAGCATTTATCGATAATTGATTGTAATTAATAAGACTGAAATTCGTTGACTCACATGCAAAATGAAGTTCAACGTGTTTAATAAGTTGATTTAGTAGTAGCACAAATTAATCGATTAATCGATAACATAGTTTAATACAATTAGAAATGGTTTGTCCTATCGAAAATGTTGCTTAGATAAATGTCTTCTATTAAATATACCCATATATTATTCACTAAAGAAATACAATTAATTAGCAAAAATATAAAAAATGTCTTTCTAAATTTTATATAATATATAAAACTTTCTTAAATATATTTAAATTTGTAGATTTAATATTTAAGCAGCATCAAAGTTAGGATTGGTAATTAAAGTTGGCACATAAATCGAGATGCTAAAGTCAACAAATATGCGGGATTAATTACGCAATCATTTTGACCCACTGTGCCACGGTGACAGGTTGAAATAGCACGTCCAGGCAATAGCTGTCTTTACCTTTAACGACTGTAGTTGTTGTTGTTGTTGTTTATGTTTATGTTTCTGTTTGTGTTGTCGCAGATGTTGTTGTTGCTGTTGCTGTGGCTGTTGCTGTTGCTGTTGCTGTTGTATGTTGACGGTTTGCAGTGACCTAAGCCAAGGAAACGGCAGCTCACGAACAGCTTGGCCAGTGGCTATGTCTGTGTGTGTGTGTTTGTGTGTGAACGAGTCTGTCCTGCTGTGTGTGTGTGTGTGTGTCTCTGTTGGCAAAATGTTTATGTCGACGTCTTTTTAATTTAAATTTTCCCTTTTATTTCGAGGATTCGTTTCGCACGATTCGCCATTTTATTTGCTTGTATTGTTGTTGTTTGTATTGTATTGTTGTTGTTGTTGCTGTTGTTGCTGTTGTTGCTTTTGTTGCTTTGTGCTTTCTGTTTAGTTATTTCGCCTATTTGCATTTGACTTGATTTCCCTTTTTTTTCGGACCTTTTTCTTTAGGAGCCTCCGCTCGCAGCAAAGGAAATTACAAAGCAGAAATAATTTTTGGGCAGGAAAATATTTCTCATGTTTATTGTGAATGGTTCAAACGGCAAAGTGAAATGTGAATTGTGAATTGTGAAGTGTGGCAGTGGCAGTGGCATAAGGAGGGAAGAAGAGCAGGCACAACCTAAAGTGAAGAGCAGAGCGAGAGAGAGAGAGAGAGAGAGAAAGAGATAGAGCTGGTAATGTGCACATGGAAACGGGATTTCCCGCTTTTAGTTTATGATCTTTTTGGGCCCTTTCCACTTCCACTTGCGCCATAATTGAAACGAGTTTATTTGTTAGCGGGCGTAAACGGGGTGGAAAGTGATAGGGGTCAGGGGTCAGGGGTCAGGGGCTCTGTGGAGAAGGGATTGCGAGAGTAAACTTTGACTCGTTTCATCTCTGCTCTGTTTGGTTGTTGTTTTTTTTTTTTTTATATTTATTTGTGTGTCAGTTTTCAGTTGGTTGCTAAAGTTTTATGGCTTAAACGAAATCTTAAATGAAGTCAATGAAATGAAAATTCATCCCAAAAGGGGGCTACTATTTGTGGGCGAGGGGCAGGGGACGGGGGATTTGAAGTATTTTGGGAAAATCAAAGTGCAAATGTCATGTGTATGAAATATGAATGCAAATGAATGTCCTTGTGAGTGTCAGTCAGTTAGGCAGCCTGTCTATGCTACAAATACACACACACACACACAAATATATGTGTAAATGTGCGTGGGTGTGTGTGTGAGTGTGTGTATACTTACCTCAGCGCCTTTGGCGCAGCACAACTTTCTCAAGAGTTGCTAATGCCAGCGCTTTATCTGTGCCTGCTTATGAGCCTCCAGGGCTTCAGCTCACACTTGTTCTCTGCCAACAAACAACAGTGCCAGCTCTTCCACTCTCTCACTCTCTCACACTCCTTCTCTTTCTCTCTCTCTCTCTCTCTCTCTCTCTCTCTCCATTTTTCTCCTACTGTCTCTTTCCTTGTGGCCTTGTTGTGAAATACATTTTGGGGCAGCCTTGTAACGTAAGGCGGTTTGGCCTGAGTTGGATTTCAGTTGGCATTACGCTTTGTGGTAGATTCACGTAGCCGCCGGCAAACTCACCACACGCCTCGCTGTTTTGACCACGCCAGCAACTCACCAACTTCAGCGCTAGCTGCGACTCCAGCTACAGCTACAGCTGCCTCCAACTTCAAGTTTGCTTCGTCTATTTTACACAAATTATTTCGAATTTATTTCGGGTTACCTGTCTGCCCCCCCCCCCCCTACTGCCTCGCACTCCTTTTGTATTTATGTGTGTGTGTGTGTGTGTGTGTGCCTGTGAAATATTTTGTAGTATACTTTTCTGCTGGCAGCAGCAGTGCTTGTAATACAAAAAACCAATTTCAAGCATTCATTCAAGGCGCTACGGGATTTCCTTGTTGTTGTAGTTGCTGTTGTTGTTGCTGTTGTTGTTGTTGCTGTTGTTGTTGGTTTTGTTGTTATTCTAGCATTTTGCGTTAGCTGAAAATTGTATGGTGTTCGCTTTCTTGTTGCTGTTGCAATGTCCTGCTTGTGTGTGTCTGTGTGTGTGTGTGTGTGTGTTGTTGTTGTTGTTGTTGTTGCTTCAGGCATTCAACGCTGACAGTTACGTGGCGCTTTTGCATAGCGACGACAGCGCTACACACACACACACAACGCCTGCCTCGTTCGCATTCTCATTCTCATTCTCCGGCAGCTACAACTCGCAGTTTCTGGCCAAAAACCCAACAACTTCCCCTCTCCACTTCGCCACCAACCCCCCCGACACACCCAGCCAGCCAGTTAGCTACCCCAGTTGGGTCATTGTATAACTGCGTTGCGTGGGGTTGTTACAGTTGTTACAGTTGCTGTTGTTGTTGCTGTTGTTGTTGCTGTTGTTGTTGCTGTTGTTGTTGCGTGGTTTGGTTTTGGCTGCGGCTGCTGTTGCTGATGTTGCTGCTGCTGCTGCTGCCGTTGTTGTTTATTTTAAATACGCTTCAAATTTACTTTTATACGCTTTTAATTTGTGCGCACTTTGCAGCTGCTGCTGTTGTTGTTGTTGTTGTAGTTGTTGTTGTTGTTGCTGCTGTTGTTGCTGCTGTTGTTGCTGCTGCTGTGTGTTGTGTGTGGTAAGTGTGCCAGTGTAATGTTCAATGCGATCATTTTGCTGCTGTTTTAATTAAGGAATTGACACAATTTACTCGTATTTAGCATTTCACTTTGTACAGTGCAACCTGCTTAGCACGAACAGCATTATAACACATTAATTAAATATCTTACAAGAGACTCTCTACTCTCTCTCGCTCTACTTCTCTCTCTCTCTCTCTCTCTCTCTCTCTCTCTCTCTCTGACTTTCGACTCTTTCGTAATGACTTTGATGGGATGTTGGCTCTAGGTGCTTCACTGTAGTTGCCATAGTTGTGGCCATTGTTGCGGCATGTTGTGGCTACTGTGGCTCGTCTATTTAGAGGGCTTTGACTTACGTGACTAAAAGCGCTCTATGTCATGTTCACACACAGACATACCTGCTTAACATTCTTGTTGCATGTGTGTGTGTGTGTGTGTGTGTGTGTGTGTGCGCGCTTTGGAGCTGGTTTAGGTCAAGCGGCTGTCGTTGCCAGACAAAATGCGACTTCGTTGCGGGCAAATTCGTGTATGTGGCACAATGTTGTTGAACTCTTTCAATTGATATAGCAACAACGACACCAACAACAACAACAAGAGCAACAATAGCAACAACAACAACAAGAGCAACAGTGAAACAACAATCGACGCGACATGGAAAATATCGATTTTATTTTATTGACACAAAAAATTGCGCCTTGAAATAAGCAATGCAAAAGTGGGAAAACACAAGAGGGGTGTGCGGAGTCTAAGGGCTGCAAGTGGGTGCAAAGGGATGGGGGGGGGGGGGGTAGAAAGGTTGGCTCAAGCACTATGTGTGCCTGATGACGAAGCTGAGCTGAGCGGAGCTGAGCTGCGCTTGGGAGGGGAGAGTGTGGTGGGAGGCGAAGTGGCAGCCTGCTTGCTGGAACAACAAAGCAGATAAGAGTCATAAAAACGCACACAATCACACGCAAACAGACACACACACACACACAGAGAGACAGGCAGACAGACAGAGAGACAGATAGAGAGATAGAGAGAGAGAGAGAGAGAGAGAGAAGGACACAGAAGATGGAGCAATGTTTTGGGGTTTTTCTTAACTCGCAAGCGGCGTAAGGAATGAGACTTGGGTGTCGCAATGAGTGCGACTGAAAGGCGAAACTAACGATTATGATGATGATGACAAAAGCAGCAGCAATAGCAGCAACATCAGCAACAGCAGCAACAACAACAGCAACAACAACAGCAGCGACAAACGTCACTGGCAAAAATGCCAAAATAAATGACACTGCGACAAAGTAAACTTCCTTTCGGCTGTACAAAGCGGCACGCCCATCAACGCCCACTCTCCACTTACCCTGCTCCCTTTTGCCCTCGCTCAACTGTCGCAGTATTCATGAAATGAGCAGCAGCAGCTAAAAAAAAAAAAAAAAAAAATAAAGAAAAAAAGAAGAGAAACCCAACAACGAGCAAAGGAAATTACGCGTTGGTTTGAGGCGTTTGTCTCGGGTTTGGGGTTGTTGTCTTCTCACGAGGATATCTCTGAACACACATATATATATATATATACACATCGCTCTGTATATATATATATATATATATATATATATATATGTATGTATGTGTGTGTGTTTTTCCTTTGGATTTTGAAGCAATGCAGACTTTACGGATTACAACAAGAACAAGAAAAGAGAAAAAAAAAACAGAGGCAAAGCACAGAAGCCGCAGTCAGATGAAGAAGTTACAACAAAGCCAATTTGAGCTTTGTAATGAATGAAACTGCGCACAGAACGACAAACAACAACAGTGAACAAGCAAAATGACAAGAGGCAAACACAAAAGACAAAGGCAAAGTCAAAGGCCATTGCAAGCAGAAGGAATATTAAGACACAACTGAGAGGCTGTCAACCCTAAGAGTCTGAACTGAGCAGCGACACACAAAAAAAAAAAAGCCATATGGCATAATTATGGGAGTTGCATGCTATCGATATGTTATCGATAAGCGCAATAGGTGCATCAATTAGCATTAACTTTTCTCTGAGATTTCTTTACTAAGCATTTTGAATCAAAGCAATGTTATTTTTTAGTGCTCATATCAGTCGATAACATTTATCGATTAAATGGAAAAGATTTTACTTTGTTTTTCCCGAGTCAATCAAAGCTAATCGATCGATATCGTAATGTTGTATTACTCACACTTGAAATTTGATTGTTCTTAACACATAATCAAACTAAATTATCGATTATCGATTAGCAAATATGCGATTAAAGATGTGATTAAAGAGCGCTGCTCCCAGTATTCTCATTATAATATTGTTAACTAAAATGAATTGCATTAAATTATCGTTTGGTATAGCTACGTTTGAATGTCTATCGATATATGTATATCGATATATCGTTACTTTTGCGCTGCTAACTTGCAATACTTGTCTAGCTTCTATCGTAGAGTGCTGATGTAACTGATGTAGTGGAGTGTGGTACTCCACTTTGCCTTACTCTCACCACTCCCCTCCCTACCTTGCCCCCTCCCCCATCAACCCACGCTTTCTCTATCACACACTCTTTGTCATGTTCGTCAAAGAACTTGCTGCCATAAAACGTGATAACAAAACACAAATCGCTACTTTGCTATGGCATCCCTCATATCATATCATTGTAAGTACGACCCCTTTCCTTCTCTTTATTGTCCCACCACCCTCCTCATCCGCATGCAGCACACAGCACTCCCATTGGGTAACTTTGCACACTTTGTAATTGGGTGCCATTCAAATGTCCAACTGTTGTTAAGGCGCACAGCTCAAATTGCATATTTCGCCATTATGAACTTGTAAATGCCCCAATCCCAGTGCCAGTTCCAGTACCAGTTCCACTACCAGTACCAGTACCAGTACCAGTTCCAGTACCTCCTCCCAACAGTGCCAACAGTTTTAGAACAGTTGCCCCACTGTCTTCTGCTCTTCTGGTCTTCTGTTGCTGGCGTCACTAAAAATTACGTCAATTAAACTTAATTGTACTAATTTTTAAGTTTTTCTCTCTTTTATTCCCTTCATTTATTTTATTTTTTGCATTTTTTCTGCTAAATATGCACAAATATTTAATGATAGCGGGAGAGAGAGAGAGATAGAGAGAGAGATAGAGAGGAAGAATGAGAGTGTGTAAAGAAATAACTATAACGGTAAAGAGCGTTTAAATAGGGAAGCAAAATGGCGTCCAGCTGACAAAAAGTAAATAAAATGACAGAAAATGAGTTTCAAGAATGTTCAAGAGAGTCGAGAGTCGGAGTCGAGAGTGCTCGACAAGTAAATACCTTGCAGCCCGCTTTAGAACAGACCAAAGAATGCAGACCAATGGCATCTAGATGTTTCCGCAGCATTCTTTAATAACTTTTGAGTTGATTGCGTTTACATTCTTGTGAGGCATTCAGAGTAGTCATAGCATTTGGTTCGTTTTGCAGATGCAGTCGCTACTTGTTTTTTTTATGTTTCATTTGCAACTTTACTTCAAGTCTCTGAGATGGCAAAGACTACAGTTATTTTCACTGCCTCTCTCCCTCTGCTTCCTCTGTCTTCTAAGTAGTTTCTAAGACGCAGAGAAAGCAACATGCTCATGCTTATTTATTCTCTAAACCGAAGAGAGAGCAGCATACGAAATTTACCCTCCAGCTCATAGAGCCTCTAAGTTCGCAACGAAGAAGTTTCCCCCAAACTTAAATCTTCAGCTCATACAGTCTCCAAGAGGCAAGCGGAGAAATTGATGGAGACAAGCATCGACAAATTTGCTCAGTTGCTCAGTTGTTCAGTTGTTCAGTTGTTCAGTTGCTCAAAGCGTCTCCTCTCAGTTGAGCAACTTTATGCTGCCCTCTCCTGCCGCCTGCCAGCTTATCAAACCCCTTTTACCACTGCACCTCTAATGGGTAAAAAAAAGCGAAGAAAAAAGTGCAGAAATTAAGAACGAAAAAAAAGTTTCCTGTGACCTTTGTGCGAAGGCGCTAGAAAGATGCACTAAAAGTTCTTGCAAGCAGGTGTAAAAGTTCACTGCAAAGTTCACAACAACAAGAACACAAAAACACAAAAACACAAAAAAAAAAACCAACGAAAGCAAGAAAGAGGTGCAATTTTAATTTACTTATTTGCCACACCTTGGAACGTGCAACACCAACACCAACACCAACACCAACACCAACACCAACACCAACTGCAACTGCAACTGCAACTGCTGCTGATGGGGTCGGTCAGCTGGGATCGCTTAAGTGTTGCGACGCTACTTCTTTGCCTTCCCCACAAAAAAAGAGAAAAAAGAAAACCAGAATATTTAACTTCCTCTTGCTCCTCTCGAGCTCTGTTCAGTCCCGGCTCATCCTTTGCTCCTTTCATTTCAGAGCAGTTGCCGCTTTATAATGGCATTGTGCGAGCAACCAGAAAAAATGACGCAAAAGCATGCATATAAAGAATTTAATTAAAGTTCATTTGGTTGGCGCACTTTGGCTTCTGCCACCTCCACTGGCAATTCCACCTCCTTCTCCATCTACATCTCCTCCATTTCCTGCCTGTGCCCCTCCAAAATCTGCTCCTGCTGTCGAAGACGCAGCAACTTCTGTCACTTCCGCCTCAAGTAATTGCACTCCATCATCATCATTTTGCCTTTATATATGGTCTGTGTGTGTGTGGGTGTGTGTGAGGGTGTATGTTTTGAGACTTAAGATGGTAACGCTGACTTCGCCCCGTCCCTCCCCCTCCATACGCCATACGCCCCTTTGACGACCCATTAACATACATAGAAACCAAGAAACGCAAAGCGACGCCAACTTCCTGGCACAATGGGCAGCAATCGACAAATATTGAAAGTAATTGATGTTTCACATACAATGTATCGATAAATATCGGAGCAGCATCGATTAAATAGAATATTGGCTGCGAGTAAAGAGGAAATTTACATATTTTCTCTTATCAACTGTGAAATGTGAAGCTGCAAAAATTGTGAAAATTATTAGCTAAATTTAAATTTACTAAATATACTGCTTAGTTGTGCTTCAATTGTTTACAACTTAACAATATTTATATATAAATATATATCAAAATTTAGAAATGCTTTCAATTTGATATAGGGATATATTTATAATGAATGTAGAAAGCTCGACAGAAGTCGCAAATGATTAGAAAAATGTAGAAAAATATGTAAAGAGAGAAAGTGAGAAAAAGAGAAATAGAGAGTGAGTTACTGAGTTGAAAGTATAGAGGAATATAATTATTTTGTTGAAGAGATCTCGAGCAATAAAGAGAGAGACTTCGCTTAGTAAAGCACTAAGTATTAATCAGTTTTCTTGACATACTTTTCCAGTCTAATGATGATGACTGTGGCGAAGCGTGACTTCGCCTGGATTCTGTTATTCCTTATTAAGTGCTTTCGCTTGGAGTGGAGTTGAAAGTGAACATTTGACTGGGGAATGATCCCATTGTCCGGTTGGCTGCTCATTTACCATGTGATGTTGCTTCGTGTGCACTTTTTACACTTAATTAAGACGCCTGGGAGACAACCTCTGACACTCTGGCAGTAAGCACTCCCACTCTACCACTCTCCCTCTCTCTCTCCCTCTCGGTCTGCCTCTGATAATCCGTTGTACTGCTTTGCAAGTTAATTCGATACGCAGCCGCAAAATTCAATGGCAAAAGTTTTGTGGCCTTTGCTACGCGTGTAATCTTCATGCCACCGATGTATTTGGTATTCACATGTCTTGCAACAAAGTTGCATGTCTCTGATGCTCTCTTTCGTTCGTTCGTTCGTTCGTTCTCGTTGCCGCTATCTCGTTCTCTCTCTCTCTCTCTCTCGCTGGCTGGCTGTCTTTGTCTTACTGCCAACACCTTGTCGCTGTCGACATTTTTGCCAAATTGCGCATACGCCCCATGTGCCAGTTGAGGTTTTTGCATTCGTTTTGCCAGTCTGTTTGTAATTTATGCACGTAAGCAGCATTTACCTACCCTACACTCATGTGCATGTATGTGCCTGTGTGTGTCTCTCTGTGTGTGTGTGAAATTCATTGACAGCACTTCACAGAGATAATGAGAAAAACGCAAACAGTGGCCAAAGTAAAGCGTTGGCAAAGAGAAGAAAAATCGAAATAGCGCAAACAATGTGAAATGGCAACAGACCAACTGACGAGCAAATAAACATTTAAACAGTTAAGCAGATATAGATACAGATACACATACAGATACAGATACAGATACAGATACAGATACAGACAAAGATACAGCTACAGATACTTTGGCAAAGTCTTAAGCGAAAGCTGATTTAATGAACTAACTCGACCCACTGCCAGGCAATTCAATCATGGCTTTTAACAGCTTTTATCTGCTGCCAGCGTCAGTGCCATGGCTGAGCACCTCTCTATCTGTTGGTGTGTGTGTGTGTCTGCTTCAAGTGTGTCTCTTTCTCTCATTCTACATAATGAGCGTGAAATGCTTAAAGCTTAAATCACCGCTTATCAAAGCCACTGCAATGGCTTCTGTCTATCCTCGTCTTCTGTTCCTGCTTCTGTTGCTGTTGCTGTTGCTGTTACTGTTTCTATTTCTACTTCTGCTGCTCTTTGCGAACTTCTGTGCTCTTGTCTCCTATCTTCCAACTCCTGTATCCCATGGCAACTCCAGCACTCTCTCTCTCTCTCTCTCTCTCTCTCCCTCTCTCTCTCTCTCCTATCCAACTTAAGCTGAGCTGCAACATCATCTTGTGAATGGCGGGTGCAATGCAATTAGTAGCTGAAAATTCGTTGGCTCAACGACTTTGACTTTGACTGTGGGCGGAACAGGTGAGAGGAACAGGTCACAGCTTATCGGTAGCTCGTTTTAAGCTTAGCAAAAGTTTCAGGCTTATGCATTTATATGTAGTTTGTGTGTGTGTGCAGAGCAAAACTCTTCGAGCATTTTGTTCCAACGCAAGCCTCAATATTCAGCAATTCGCTTTAATATTGTAAAGAGCATAAATTATGCCAAGCGTTTGCATTCAAATTTCAACATTTTCATCTTCGTTACCCTATTGTTCAAGTTGTTCGTGTTGTTGTTGTTGTTGTTGCTGCTGGTGTTGTTGTGCGATACACAGGATATTAAGTGTGGCAACAGCAGCTTGAATCTAAAGTCGAGAAAACTGCTCCTCAGCCATGCCAAATGATTAAGCATCAAAGGTTTACGGTGCCTTCTGTGCTGCGCTAGGTAAGCCAAGATGTGAGAAAATAAATTGAAATAGCTTTTCATTTGGCTTACGCTTGCGATTAAAATGAAAATGAGTGGAGCGTGGGGGGTGGGGAGGAGCAGAGGAAGAGAGACAGTGGGAGAGTTGGGAGCAGAGAATGCTTGTATGGAAATGGATTTGCATGTGTGTGTATGTGTGTGTGTGTGTGTGTGTGCGTATGTGTGTGTGTGTGTGTGTGTGTGTGTGTGTGTGTGTGTGTGTGTGTGTGTGTGTGTGTGGCGTGTGTGCATCAACTGAATGTGAATTAGTCGCTGTCAGGGCAAAGTTTTTGTTGGGCTGCTTGCCTGACTGTCAGACTGCCATTAGGCCCAAGTGTTGTCAAAGTCGCCATCTTGAAACACGCACAAGCTGCCATCTCTCTCTCTCTCTCGCACACACACTCACTCAACTTCTCTCTCGTTTTTTACTTTACAAGCGTATGTGTATGCCTGTGTGTGTGTGTGTGTGTGTGTGTGTGTGTGTGTGTGCGGCTGTTTCCGGTTTCAATTTATTTTTGACGCACGCAAAAGTTTTACCAAAAAGTGTGCAACATATATAAACTCACACACACACACACACACACACACACACACACATTCAGCTGGCTTGCAAAGAAAGCCTTAAAAGCATCGTTTTTCCAGACCTCGATCCATCGCAGAGTCACTTAATTAGTTTTTACACTTAATTGAATTGCAATGCCTCGTCATGGACGCAAAGCCCAAAAGCATGCAGCACTTATTTCACTCTCTCTTTCTCCCGCTCTCCCTCGCTCTATCGCTCTGTATACTCTACTTTTTCATTATATTATATTTAATTTGATTATTGTTTAATGGCTCGACCCTGGCGCATCCATTCGCTGGCATCGTGTGCCACTTAGTTTTTCATAAATTTGTTCATTTCAAATTTCATTATTCGACCGCTTTTTGTCTGCAATTGTTCCTGCTCTCCTTTGTGGTCAACTGTACCCCACATTTGTACATACATATATACATATATACATCTATACATATATCATTTATTTATACAGTTATATATATATATAGATACATGCTTAGATAGCCGAGTTGAGCCTGTAAAATTAATCATATTTAGCATTATGAAACGCTTTTGTTTTGGCCCAACAGCGCTTAAGCCCCAACAATTTGTGGCCAGCTTAAAATTTTGTTAGCCCCCTTTTAATGCAATGCATTGCACTGTTCAGCACATTTTAGGGCCATTAATGCCCCGTATATCCCATATATATATTTATTTATATATATATATATGTATAACCATAACCAACTCTGAACCGCACACGGAGCATTTGCGTTACGTAATTCTGCTGATTGGTTTGCTGATTCAGCATTAATTTCTGTTTTATTTTGTTTGGTATTTTTACCAGGCCTCCCAGTCCTCTGCCTACCCCTTGCCTACCTGTGAGCCTGGTCACTTTATGTGGTCAGTTAATCATTGTTCCACCAACAACAGCTTATGCCTCGCTTAGACGACCTAAACTCTGACAACCACAAAAAATGCTGTGAAAAGTATTTAATGCTCTGCGTATTTGATAAGTCGAAATATAGCCCTGTTTCAGCTTGTATTTGATTGAGTTTGCCATACGGCAATTCAGTCTAAAGTTCAGTGTTGTAAAGTGCCTTTTGTAACACCTTTATGATTACTTAGTCGCTGCTCTGTGCTTGAAATGCTCAGTCATCCATTGGGATATTCATCTAGCATCAAGTTGCTACTTTGAGTTGAAAATGTTTTTATAATGGAGTAAAGTTAATTGTGTTCTATCTGAGTTGAAATAAGTTACTAAATGGCAGCTTTAGGTTGATCAATGTGATTAGTTTACATAGAAACTGAACTTGTTAATTTAGATATTTTTCACATTGTTAGTCACAGCTTGAGTAACCTTTTATCTATATTAAAATAAGCTAAACAATTCTTATTGTTTACTAGATTTTAATAACATTTCACTTGACTAGTGCTTAGTTCTTCTTAGTTTTTTAAAATGTAATTAAAAATGTTACAATAGAAATATTTCTAATCTTCTGAGAACAAGTTGTCTATAGCTAAATGTGTGGGTGTGTGTGTGTGTGTGTGTGTGTGTGAATGTTATAGAAAAAGTACAAAGTCCACTTAGCTTTTGCGCTTGCTATTAGTGAATAATAATTCGATTGTGCTGTAAGAATCAATCGATAGCTCATTATGCTTGCACTGCGACAGCATCATTAGCACGTTTCTTTCATCATCATCAAAGGACTTTATAGAACATTAAACGCACATGAAAATTCCATCTAGCACTGCGCATATCCTCGGTCATTCGAATCACACTCAATTAGCTCAAAAGTGTGCTACAAAAAATTGATAGAGATAGAGAAAATGACAGAGAAAGAAAAGGAAATCGAGAGGCAATTTGGGATGTTGGTGACCTGCGCCAAATCGACAAATAACGAACTGAAATATCATCTCAGTTGCAGAAGGTGGTAGCAGGGGGTGGAGAGAGAGATAGAGAGAGAGAGAAGGGAGAGACAGAGAGAGAGAGAGAGAGAGAGAAAGGGAGAGAGTATAACCCATATAATCTAAAGAGCCGCACTGGGCAAATAGAAGTCAGCATCAAATACGATTCGAAAGAGGACAACTGACTCCACTGCGAGTCGTTGCCAGTTTTGGGCACAAAAAACAAAAAACAAAAAACAAAAAAAAAAAAAGAAGAAAAGGTCAACAGGACTTGGGTAATTTCATTTGGCCCAAAGTTGGATAATTGAAGAGCTACTGCTGCTGCTGCTGCTGCTGCTGCTTTTGGCATTTCAGCTGCGGATGCTGCTGCCTAGGAGGCTATGCAAAATCAATTAGATGAGCGCAGTGATAGCTGCAAGTGGAGAATGCAGTTGACTGATAAAAAATGTAATTGAAATGCCAACGTGACTACGATAAACTGCCATCCAGGGCACACGCAATGAACATGATGATGATGTTAACTTAGTTAATGCTGCCTGTGACAAGCTGGTTATGAGAAGCATGCAAAAAATACTATATATATATATATATATATATATATATATATAGAAAGTGTATATATAAAGTGAGGCAAGTATCACGGCAAGGCATGAGCAGCCTAACCCGTGAGCTGCTCTGCCTCACCTCAGCTCAAGCAATGTCAGTAAATGTAATTAAAACTGCTTTTTGCAACGTCAATTAGAAGTACAGTGCATACTCATACACACTCACAGCGAGAGACACTTACACTTACACACACATACTACATACTACAGTCAAGCAACAAAGTTGCCGAAAAAATTGTTGCATACTTTCAGGCTCTTGTCGGAAAATTAATTTAAATTTGCATGTGTGTGCGTGTGTGTGTCTCTGCTGTGTCAAAGCAATCACTTGTCTGACTTACCTGCATACCACACACACGCACACACACGCACACACACACACACACACACACACACACACACACACACACACGCACACACTTGCACACAGATACCAGCAGAAGTGGAAGAAGAAGATGAAGCAGTAGCTGAGCATTTTTTGGATTTCACTTGGCACAAAAGTTTTTGGCAAAGTTTCAGTTTTCGAGTTTTTCGAGCTTTCGAGCAGTTTTCAAACATTTTCCAACCCAACCATTTTCTTTAGCCGTCTCTTGTTTACGCCGCCCCAAGCAGATCTCCTCAATATGCCTCTGAGCTCGAAGCATTCCATTGCCAAACAGGCACGCACAAGTATGTGAGCGTGTGTGTGCGTGTGTGTGTATATGTGTGTGTGTGTGTATACACACACAATGAAAGCCTGCTCTGAATCGGATTGTACAACAAACGGGGCAAAAACAAAGCGCTGAAATTTAATGGCAAATGCCAGAGGCAAACCATAAACCCCAACACAACCAACAACCTACGCAATTGCAGGCTGTATCTGTGTGTGTGTGCGAGTGTGTGTGTGTGTGTGTGTGTGTGTGTGCGTGACATGCTGAGTCATCAAGTGGCAGGACAACACAACTACGACTATGCTTTGACACTTGAAATTGAGCCGCAACACAAAAAAAAAAGAAGAAAAATTAAAAGCCAAAAAGCGAAAAATGCACAGAAACGCAAAAACGTAGAAAAGTCATAAATAATAGTCACAGTGTGACAGTGTGTATACGTGTGTGTGTGTGTGTGTGTGTGTGTGTGTGTGTGTGTGTGTGAGAGTGGGTGGCAGTTTAAGTGTGATTAGGTATACATTCATGTGTGTGTGTGTGTGTGTTTGTGTGCGCTTACTGCAAACTCAGTGGCCGAAACTTTCAACTTTGACTTACTTTAATTTCAACCAAACGAGACACGCCATTTCATCCAGAGTTGCTCACAAAAAGCATTTGCCACCCACGTCATGGCACACACACTAATACAATACAACAACACACATACACCCATCCATATACACACACACACACTTACGCCCCCCCGTAGTCCGTTCTCTGCCCATTTTGCTGGCTATTTTTCACTATTTGTCTTGCATTTGCTACGTGTTGTTTTCATGCCTGTCCGCATTTAACATGCACAACATAATTTCCATTCTTTCTCCTACTTTTTGCTCGCTTTTTTCCGCCTTTTTCCGCATACATTTACTTTTTTGGGGCGACTCTGCTGCTGCTGCTCGGTGCGGCGCGGCGCGGCGCGGCAGCTCTTTGAGTCGCCTCTTCAGCGACTTTGGCAAACAATAAATTGTTCGTTTTTTGCACAGTTTTACATACTCTCACCGTAAAACAGGCACTTCCGACCCCAATAATGTGTGCACCTTTATGCATACAAGTTTGCATATGTGTGTGTGTGTGTGTGCACATGCACATGTATCTACACCATCTTGATTGACCCGGTTCGATGTTGTTATCACGCTGGAAGAACTCTTTATGACACACAACTTCAATTCGGAATTTGTCCAATTTTTATCATGGCATTTGCTAAATAACCTTTATATGTGGAACAATTGTAGTCGCGTCTTGCATTTCACTTTTAACTTGTGTTGAAAGTAAGACTTCTCGGATATGCAAACTGTTATACTTATAACAGATATTAAGCTATATTCTACATTGATTATTGAATTCGCTAAGTAAACTGTTGAATTTATATCAATTGTCACATTGATTCGCTTCGATTTTGACCATTTTTATCACAAAATCTGGTATATTTATAACAGTTATTAAACTAAATGTTAATCTACATTTATTATTGAATTTGATAAATAAAGTGTCATAGAATTTCGAATTGCATTTCGCTTTAGAGTCACGTTTGATACTTTTATGTTGAAAAGGGTACTCATAATATATTCTCAGTATTATTCAAGCTGTTATACTTGTAACAGATATTCGAAGTATTTATATTCTATTCTTAATTGATCTAAAATGAATTTGCTGAGTAAAGTGTTATATTTATATCAATTGTCGACTAATTTAATTTTTCATTTACCTTTAGAAATTCTTTCGCTTCTTTTATGTTGTAAATGAAACTCAGAATACATTTTCTATATTATACAAGCTGTTATATTTGTATAACAAATATTAGCCTATATTCTGAATTACTGATTTGCATTTCGTCTGAGATTCTGTTGTGTTTAAAAATGAAATTAGAATACATTTTCTATATTATATAAACTGTTATACTTGTATAACAGATATTAGCCTATATTCTGAATTACTGATTTGCATTTCGTCTGAGATTCTGTTGTGTTCAAAAAGGAAGTTGTAACACATTTTCTATATTATACAAACTGTTATACTTGTATAACAGATATTAGCCTATATTCTGAATTACTGATTTGCATTTCGTCTGAGATTCTGTTGTGTTCAAAAAGGAAGTTGAAATACATTTTCTTATTATACAAACTGTTATACTTGTATAACAGATATTAGCCTATATTCTGAATTCTTCTTTGGATTTGCTTAATTAATTGTAATATAATTTCTATTTGCATTTGTCTTAGATTCTTTTGTGTTCAAAAAGGAACTTAGAATAAATTTTCTATATTATACAAACTGTTATACTTGTATAACAGATATTAGCCTATATTCTGAATTACTGATTTGCATTTCGTCTGAGATTCTGTTGTGTTCAAAAAGGAAGTTGTAACACATTTTCTATATTATACAAACTGTTATACTTGTATAACAGATATTAGCCTATATTCTGAATTACTGATTTGCATTTCGTCTGAGATTCTGTTGTGTTCAAAAAGGAAGTTGTAATACATTTTCTATATTATACAAACTGTTATATTTGTATAACAGATATTAGCCTATATTCTGAACTCTTCTTTGAATTTGCTAAATAAATTGTAATATAATTTCAATTTGCATTTGCCTTAGAATCTGTTGCATTCAAAAATGAAATTAAAGTACATTTCCTATATAATACAAACTGTTATACATATAACATACAATATATACAATCATAAATAAACAATTGATTAGAACTTGTATGATATCTCAGTCGCATTTGAATTTGACATTTCAGTGAAATGAAGTTGCAAATGAATTGGAATTCAGCACAACTCTGTTGAGTGCTGTGTACTTTGTTAAATCGTTGATGCTTAAAGGGTATTCAGTCTTTGATTATACAAAGATTGTGCTCTTGTTATTTTTTCTTTGCTTAACGCGCTCGCATTAAAATTGTATTTGTCTCTGGCTCCGGCTCTGGCTCCGGCTCTGGCTCCGGCTCATGGTTCCAGCTGCTGAGCGACGATGTGAATTGCGAAATGGGGAAAAAAGAAAGGAAAAACTTATTACGTGTGTTATTATAACGCAATTTCTTTTGTGCTTCTTTTTGGTTTTGCGTTTTGCTTTGAACGTTTTCAACTTTTGCGCTCTCAAGTGTCGTCTGTCGCCGGTCCCCCCTTCGCCAAAAAAACGCCACCGTCGTCCCTGTCATCCCTGTCGCCCCTGTCGCCTCTGTCGCTGTGGCGAAATTAAAATATCATAAATTTGAGTTAATTACGGTCGAGTAAACATTAACATAATTGTGTTTCTTCCCGTTGTCACTGCCGCATTATAAGTAGCATGTACTTATTGCCCAGTTTGCTTTTCTTCTATTCTCTTTGGCGTGCTTTTCCACGAATTTCACCAGCACAAGCAGACGCCCCTGCCGAGTCGGAGCTGGGTGCTTTCGTTTTGGGTGCGCGGGGGAATGGTGGAATGGGGGGAGGGGGGGGCCTTGTCTGTGACTTTTTAAAGTCTATAAATAAATTGCAATGAGCGTCAGGTTTAAGTTGGCTATTGTGGCGATCGATCGAACTGGAAATGCTTAAATAGCGTTTGGTAACTTTGTCGTAAATACAAAAGTTGTTGACTTCCCTCTCTGGTATGCACTTGGATTTGTGTCGAGTTCGTCTCATTTTGCAGGTACACATTTTTAATGGCCTGCTGAATATTAATAGAACTGTCCAGCAACCACTTTAGTAATCCTGTTGTCCATTCAGAATTCCCCCGAATGTCAATTCTTGGTAAAAGACTTTATTTCATTCCATGAAAATATATTATGGAATTATACCTGTTTCAACTTTGACTTATCTGAGAATTCTGAGAATGCTGTAAATAGTGGGAGACACTTTACAAATGCTTACGTATCACTTAAAGCAAGCTGTCTAGTGTTGAGAAATGTTTGGAAATTGGTTTGTCAAATGTGTATATATTTGTATTAATATTTCAAATAAATAATCTAATAATATTTTCTTTAATCGTTGATAAGAAAACTGATCAAACTGCTTACTTCAAGTGTTTCCATTTACCAAAAACTATTCACTGTTTACAGTGTTGTAAAATGTACAAAACGAATTGCGTAAATTGCTTTTCAAAGCAGTTCAGACTTATTTATTGAATGATTTATCGACAATATGCCAAAGACACCAAAAACTGGGTCTTGGCATGACATAGGAGAATCAATATGTCAGACTTTCTCCCACCAGTTCGGGCTGCTTACCAACACTGGCACAGTCATCTATTTATAGACTACCCACATATAATTGATAAATTGATATATTGAGTGGAAATACTTGTTAATTTGAATGCCTGAATTGCTGCTGACGTGAAATTTTGTTGCCCTGTCATGTTAACCCTTGTGCACCCCTACACCTACACCTGCACCTACAACTACAACTCCAGCGCCAGCACCAGCTCCAGCTCCAGCTCCACATACTGTTGGCGCTTCAAAGTGACCGCAGCATTTTTGCATGTCCTGTGCCGCCTATTTGGCAGTTGGTTGACAAGCACTCGACGCTCTGTCGCCTTGTCACTGTCACCTGAAGCGAACTAAGAACTGAACTGTACCCAGAGCCGGCCTGAGCTGAACTCGAACTCGAACTCGAGCTCAAACAGCAGCGTGTAGAGTTGGCCACGCCCACACATGTACGCCTGTACGCCCAGCAGAAAAGGTTCGCTGGTTCGTGCGTTTGATTACATTTTTGCCTTTTTGCCTCGCGCAAAAACACACGACACAAGCTTTGATTGCCAGCAACGGCAACAGCGAGATCAAACAACAATAACAACAACAGCATGAGGGGCAGGTGCATGTCATGGGGGCATGGCTGACGAACTGTACAACATTGTTGGCCTGCAGACTTTGGCAATTGGAATTGCCGTTGCCTTTGGCCAGGCGCCCGTTGCAACATCCGTTTCCGCTTCCGCTGCGTTGCATGTGCCTGTGTGTGTGTGTGTGTGTTTGTGTGCAAGTAAGCGAGTATTTGTGCATATGTGTGTGTGTGTGTGTGTGCGTTTGCTTAATTTCGATTTGGATTGTCGCCTGCCAATGACTCACTCTCGTCTGTTTACCCCTTGCAAATGCCGCCAGCAAATTGTTGCCAACTCATTTCCGATGATTGGCAACCTTGGCTGGTACACTGGCACACACAAGTCCATCAGAGGTCTGGTCAGGCATTGGGTCTGATGCCACTTGCCACATGCATCTCATAATACTCACTGCTTGATTATACAGCGCTTACCACTTGCCACTTGCCGTCTCACCAAAGATCCGTTTGTTTCATAACAATTGGGCGTGTCTATGTGTTTGCGTGCACACAAGCAAGCATGCATGTGTGTGTGTGTGTGCGTGAGTATATGTGTGCATATATATATGTGATGTATGTGATTATTTGTCAGCTTCAGTCAACTGCAGTTGAGCGAACTCTTCCAAAGCGAATTAAATTCTGTTGCATACTTTTAGGCTGCGCATGAAAATTATTATAAATCTAATTTGAAATCAAATTTCAATCGACATTTGAGCTAATATTTTAATTGTAAACCAAATTATATACGCTTACAAGGGTTTTATGATTTTGTATGTAGGAATGTAGACCAAATTGGTAGAGTTCAGAAAGACAAAATGAGTCGATATAGCCAAGTCTGACAGTCTGTACACCTATTAGTCTGTTAGTCGCTTAGTTTGTTAGTGTTTGGTCTATTTATGCTATGTTATATTTATATATAATATACTCACTATATCATATATATTAGTATAAAGTCTTAAAACCTTAGTATGAACAATTACATTGTTCCTTTAGCTGTCTCAGCCACACTCACATCATCGAGTATTTCGTATTGTCCTTTATATTCTGATAAAAATTGATTAGAATAGGCAGTAATATATCAATTAGCTGTCATAGAAAAGATATGTTGATAAAGTCTCTTCCTAATTAATCTCGTTTAACTAATTTCAATACAATCTGTTAATTTCTTTTGATGGAAATAGTTAATTAAATGGCTTTTTGTTATTCACAACTCTTGTAGAGTATTGCAGCGTATCAAGTGTGCGGTGTGCAGTAGATTACATATCTTGATTGTTTTTATTGCATATTAAATTAGCTACCGTTTCATAACCGTTTCAACCGTTATAACTGGTTCAACACTTGATTAATTACGCTTGAAATGAAGTTGAAATGTGAACCAAATTAGAGTAGAAAACTGGCTCAACTAACTGTGTGTGTGTGTGTGTGTGTGTATTGTGTTTTCATAAATGTGTATGTGTGTGTTGGCTTTATTTTTGTTGTGTTGCCAGATTGCGTTGCCCGGGCAGCGGCATTATTAAATATGCCGCCTACTGCTTCGGCTACTGCAATTGCAACAGAATTGTTGTTGTTGTTGTTTGTTGGCATATGCCATGGTGTCACCGTAAACAACAGCAACAACAGCAACAACAGCCACAATAACAAGTACTCGTATTGCCAGAATAGGCCAGGCCGGGCTAGGCTGGGACGACTGCAATAATGACGTTGAAAAGGCAAAAGCCCAGCCAAGCCAAGCCAAGCCAAAAACTCGGGCCAACGAATTTCTCGCATGCAAACAACACAGCAACAGCAACAACAACAACAACAACAACATCAGGCATATGCAAATCTGTTTGTGTGTATAAGTGTGTGTATATGTTTTGTTTTGTGAATTATTAGATTGCCTGGAAAAATGCAGCAACGTCACAAACAAGAAGGCGACGTTGAACGTTGCAGAACGACGTCGTTGCCGCCTTTTTGCCAACTTAATTACTTTTGAGATAGTTGAGTGAGCACACACACACACACACACACACACACACAAATACACACACATGCAGAGGCAGAGACAGGCGCATGAATAATGGCAATTGGTGTGCGGATGGATGGATGAATGGCTGACTGACAAGGCAGCGCAGTCTGACAGCAGTAAGAGGAACAGGGACATCAGCAGGCGCTAGAGCAGCAGCAGCTGGAGCAGCAGCAGGAGCAGGAGCAGGAGCTGGAACTGGAGCTGGGAGCTGGAACTGGAGCCCCATTTCTCTGGCAAAGCTCACACATGCTCTGGGCGCACGCTATTATTATATTTATTAACAGAGCGGCGACATAGGGACATAGGAGCATAGAGGAAGGGATTGTGATTGGGATTGGGATTGGGACGCAGTCAGGTGGTGGCGTTGCTGGCGCAGGAAGTGCGAAAGGAAGTCTTGTTTAATGCAGTTTATGTGCAGCTACGTTAGGTTCATCAAATGCATTTTGATAATGGAGTTTACATACTCCCTTCCCCCCTTTCCACACTCCCCTTCTACACACACACACACACACACACACATATCACCTCACACATCGCTTGGAGCCACCACAGGCAGTTGGGGAAACTCAATTTTCGTGTTGCCATGATGACAACAACAACGCTAACAGCAACAACACCAAATGCGAATATTGTTGTGGAAGTTTTCGTTGCAACATGATGATGAAATTATAAGTATCAGTGAACACAGATCGAGGATAAAAATAAAAAGCAGAATGTGTTTGTCTCAACTGTTCAAAGTACACCAAAGGGCTTTAAACATGGCCAAGTCCCCGTAGCACGTGTTGTTCAATAACAAAACCAGCAACATCGAGGTCTTGCCTCAAACAGAGCTCATTCTTTAGGCAGATTTATTTGATATAGAAGAGAATTTTAGAAGAGCATAATATGGATAAATAAGAATAAGAAATTGAATCAGGGAAGAGTTCTTGGATTATTTTAAATAGCCAAGAATTGTTTAGCATATTTATTTGTGCTTAAAAAGAGTTTTGTCTTTAGGCCAATCGATTTTATACAGTACAGAATTTTAGAAAAGACAAATATGGATAAATAAGAATAGGATATTGAATCCAGGCAAGAGTTATTAGATTATATTTAAGTTTTAAGAAATTTTTGACAAATTTATCTATGCTTACAAAGAGTTCTTTCTTCAGGCCAATCGATTTTATATAGAAGAGAATTTTAGAAGAGACAAATATGGACAAATAAGAATAAGAATTTGATTCAAAGAGTGCTGTGATTATTTGAAATATTTTTGAAGTCTTTCACATATTTATCTGGGCTTAAAAGAGTTCTTTCTTCAGGCCAATCGATTTTATATAGAAGAGAAATTTAGAAGACACAATTATGGTCAATAACAATAAGATATTGAATTAAGCTAGAGTTGTTAGATTATTTTAAACTTTTAAGAAATTTTTGACATATTTATCTACGCCTAAAAAGAGTTATTTCTTTATGCTTTTGCTGTTGAGAAGAATATTAGAAGAGACAATTATGGACAAATAACAATAAGAAGAATTGCTAAGAAATGTTTCACATATTTAAGTGTGCTTAAAAATAATTCTTTCTTTGGGCTGATCCATTTACATTTACGAAAACATTAGAAGAGACAAATATGGATAAATAAGAATAAGAAATTAATTCAAGGAAGAGTTCTTGGATTATTTACAATTACTAAGAAATGTTTCACATATTTATGCTAACTTAAAAGAATTCTTTCTTTAGGCCAATCGATTTTATATAGAAGAGAATTTTAAAAGAGAATAATATGGTTAAATAACAATAAGATATTGAATCAAAGAAGAGTCCTGTGTTTATTTTAAATTGCTAAGAATTGTTTCACATATTTATCTATGCTCAAAAAGAGTTCTTTCTTTAGGCAAATCCATTTGCCATTGAGGAGAATATTAGAAGAGACAAATATGGACGAATAACAGTATGCTTTTAACAATATGATATTGAATCCGGCAAGAGTACTTTGATCATTTTAAATTGTTAAGAAATGTTTCACATATTTATGTTAACTTAAAAGAGTTATATATTTTATACAGAGTTGAATTTTGAATAATTTTACTGCATCGAGTCTGGCAAGAGAGCTGCGCTTATTTGCAAATCATTGGGGAATGTTTTCCATATTTAAGTTGAAAGGCAGACAACATACAACATACAACACACAACATACAACACACAACACACAACATACAACACACATCATGCAGACCTATTCTCAATAACGTTTCGCTGCCAATTGCGCTGAAATGTATTGAGTTGTATTATCAGTGAAATTTCAATTAAAAATTGCTTTGCATATGAAATATATTTGTACATTTTGCCGTGTTGTGTTTGGCCTGCAACTGTGTGATAGTTGTTGGCTGAGAGTGTCGGGGGAGGGGGGGGGGAGGGGGAAGTCTAATAGGGCTTTGTGTGTGCGAGCGGGATTCAGAGTGAAAGCAATTCGAGTAGTCGAGCAGTTTTCAAGCAAACTCGCACATTAAATGAATCACTCACGCATTCATACACACACTCGCACACACACACACACACACACACACGCACACACATGGACTGGCAGTGAATGGCTGAATGCAAAATGTTTGAAAGGCAGCGAAATGCATTTGCATTTGCAGTTGCAGTTTCAGCGAAAACATGAACTGCAGCTTATCAGGCCGATGTCAAACAATGGCAGCAACTAATGGAAATTTGCAGCAGCAGAAACAATTACGCATCCATGGCATCCGGCGCGTATAGATGGATAGAAGAAAAGCTGCAAAAACAGACAGGCAAACGGATAGGCTATTAATCTGTTTGTTATCCTAGTTACCCGAAATGGAAACAGCAACTGCCACAAAGCAGAAACAAAAATCAAAAAACAAAAAACGAGAAAAAACGAGAAAAAACGAAAAAAGAAAGACGCTGAAAATGCACAAAGCGCAGAAGAGCCACAAAAAGTAAACAATGTGTGTGTGTGTGTGTGTGTGTGTGTGTGTGTGTGTGCCATTAAGACAAAAGGCAGCTGATTGAGAGTGGCAGTGGCACGTTGAATGCTACTCTATGATATCAGATGGGATGCTGCCGATAAGCCATTGATCGCGGCACTCCATAAAGCAGCTGAGTGCTTACAGTCGAAATCAGAGCAGCATCATTCAATCAATCCATCAATTGATGCCGTTTTGCTGCTTGTCCTATGCATAATTCAAATGGTCATTCATCAAACTGCCAACTGCCAACAGCCAACAGCCTCTGATGCTGAGGTGCCTGTGTGTGTCTCTCTCTCTCTCTGTGTGTGTGTGTGTGTGGCAATGGCATCTGTAATGAACCATTTAAGACATCGTTGAGGTTTACTAACTACGCCCCCTTCACAGCAGCAGTCTGTCTAAAGCCCCGCCTAATGAGTTCAGTTGTCTCACTTGATTGCCACATGTGGCATATTTGCTGTGACTGCGACTGCGATGGCGACTGCGACTGCGACGGCGACTGCGACTCATATCCTTAGCCAAATGTGAGCTCTCCAACTCATCTCTCATCTATTAGCTGTGGTGGGCGCATCGTCATTTTTTATAGCTCAGACACGCCCACAAAACGGCAGCAGGTCTCACTTGCACAATGTGGCGTATGATTAATGTCTCTCCACGAGCTGTCTCTGCCACTTGGCCCAGACACATTACGCATACGCACAGTGCTGCAGGCACTGCTTAACCATCAACAGTTGAAGCCGCTGCCATTTAAGCGACACTTTGCCGTACAATCGAAGCTAAACTTACTTTGCTTTCGTTTCCGCTTGGCCAGAGAAAGTTCTCTCAACGGTTCATTGATATGTGGAGCATTACATTTGACGCACACTGTGCGTAGATTTCGCAAATGCGAAGCGAGCTGCCGACTCTGTTTGCTTGGCAATTAAAGCAACAAGAGGCAGCGAGTGAGTGGAGTGGGAGATAGACACACAGGCAGAGAGTGTGAGTGAGAGAGAGAGGGAGAGAGGGAGAGGGAGAACGAGAGAGAGGGAGTGAGATGTCTCTCGCATGCAGGGATGACAGCTGGTTATGGCTGATGCAACAAACGTGACATGAATCAATTTGCCTGCCGTATCGGTGACCCTGAGTGTGCTTAAGTACTCAAACTCATAATGAATCTCACTTGAATACACCCACACACACGTACACACACACACGTACACACACACATGCACACAGCACAAGCATTTTTGTATTACTTTTGAATGCGCTTGCGAAAGCGAGAGCGAAACCAATGCAATATGCTCATCTAATCCCGATTTGTATTCTCATTCCATTTGCATTCAGGCCGCCTCGCCGCGCTGGGAGCCACAGATAGCGGTGCTCTGTGAAGCCGGACAAATCTATCAGCCGCAATATCTATCCGAGGAGGGCCGCTGGGTGACGGACCTCAGCAAGAAGACAACGGGCGCCACATGTTTGCGTGATAAAATGGATTTGCTTGATTACTGCAAAAAGGTGAGTCCAACATGGGATTGCGTTTGCCACGGCAAAACGATGCACTATACACATATTTATATATATATTTATATACATATAAGTGTGTCTGTGTGTGTGTGTGGGGGGGGGGAGGGGGAAGGAGGGGAGGTATGAGTGCTCATAATGTGCAGCTGATTGAATTGAAGCCGCATGAAAATTGCTATTTGCATTCACTATTGCATTTACTTTGCATATGAAAAGTGCGCAGAGATTGCGCATATGCCTCCCCCCAACCCCTCCACTGCACCCAATGCACCCCCCTATTTTACCTACAGACCAAAATGTAATTTTATGGCCTGGCTAACGCTCAAGTGGCTAGCCGCAAGCAGCCACAGCAACGCGAACCACAGCAGCAGAGACCAGACCAGCGCAGAGCAGCGCAGCGCAGCCTAACCTGGCCAGCATTGGTAACCATCTACTGCTCCACGGGCAACGTGCCACTGCCACTCAAAATGCAGCAACATGAAAGGCAATAAATCAAAAGAGTCAGCAATAGCAGCAGCGAATCAGAGACTGGCTAAAAGGGCATTGGTTGCAGGCAGCCAGCAAGAGTGGCAGAAGTAGGGACACCAAGAGGGAGAGAGCGGGAGAGCGGGAGAGCGAGAGAGGGGGAGAGTGCGAGAGAGGGGAGAGTGCAGGAGAGGAGCAGATGGAATGAACAGTGGAGCTGGCAGCTCGATTCGATGTGCGTGTGTGTGTGAGGCATCAACAATTTAATTTGCGCTGCGTTGAAAGCGTTTACATTGAGACAACATTAAACGACACTTAATTAATTTTCCATTAATTTTTGCTTTTTTCCTTTTTGCCAGCACTCTCACTCTCACTCTCCCAACCCAAGCCCTCTCCCAGTCACCCAGTTTATACAACACGTCTGTCGCAACATATCGCAGCACACACATGACGCATACGCCGTGTGCGCCATCATAAATTGGCATGCCATTGGCAATGACGCCTGCCTGACTGCCTGCCTGACTGCCTGACTGCCTGCCTGCCTGCCTTTGGCTTTTTTAATTAAATTTCTTTGGCTTTCTCTGGCTAATGTAGCATTCATTTTGTCGCCGCTCTCTGTGCCCACAAAGCACTCAACAATAGTTCTATAAATGCGCTCAAGGCAACGGCCGCGACACTCGAGCTGGGGACCAAATGTCAAACGGAGCTGAAACAAACCTGACACAGCATTGTCCGCATCCGTGTGCTTGTCCTTCCCACCTTCTGAACTTCCCAACTTCCCAACTTCCCATCTATCAGCTTTGTTTGCTGCCACCCACGAATGGTCAGAGAGGACAGTGTTAAGTGAATTGTGAGGGCAAATACAATCAGACAACAACACGGCAGCCACCAGAGCTTGAGCTCAATAAGTTTTTGCTTTTTTCAACTTATTTTATACCATTTCCATTTCTGACCTTTTGAGCAATGCAAATGCACAGCCATATGGTTGTGAAAATATGAAAATGAATACAGAATTGCATTTACAACGACTGTGCGAGTGTGTGTGCGAGTGTGTGTGTGTGTGCGAGTGTGTGTGTGTGTGTGTGTAAGTACACATGTTATTGCTAAACTGATTTGTTTGCAATTGCAAGCAGCAGCAACTGGAATTTAATCACAAATGGCAAGCGATTGATTACATCGCAGAAGCATTTCAAATATTGTGCATTACAATTTGAGCTGAGTTCCAATGATGTAATGAATGTCCACGTGGGTGGCCCTACTCCTAGTACTCCTACTACTCCTTAACCTACTCTACAATTGCATTAAACGTGCTCAGTTCTCTTTAGCTGCATAGACTATTTATTTATTTATTTATTTATTTAACGTCGACTAACAGCAGTCGACCCAATTAAAAATCAAAATCTTAAGATAATTAAATTAAAAAATAATTACAAATGAAATTTAAGTATAAAATGAGTTTAAAATGTAAGTTTAAAATAAGATTAATTTAAATTTAAATTTAAAATTTCAAATCATGAAGACATGAAGACGATCGCAGCTTAAACATTGTCAACATTGACTTACTGACTCTATAGATCTAGCTCTGCTCTTTGCTATTTGCTCTTTGCTTACTGACTGACAGTGAAAGTTGAATTAACTCTCTCTCTCTCTCTCTCTCTCTCTCTGATATGCACTTTCACTTTCGTAACACTTTCACATTAATGCGATGCGATTAATTTCAAGTCTCAATGTCCACAGTCAACACAGCAACTGCAGCCACAGCAGCTTGTGGCAACTATTTTTATTAGATTTAATTTGTGGCTTCGGCCTTGAATATGCGAAATATTTTGAGCTCGTTTTCTGCAGCCCGAACTCATCTATTAGTCATAATGTGGAGCTGGGTTCAAGGCTGGCAGTCAACGTGATGAGCAACGTATGAGCGTAGCAACTGCTGTTGCTACTTGTCTGTCTGTCTGTCTGTCTGTCTGTTTGCTGGGGCAACAATAACAAAGTGTGAGGGACATCCTTATCATTATAAGGATGCTTCTAATGAGCCTTGCGGGATGTCAAAGCTGTCGCATTTGATTTTGACACGCAAATTTGTAGCGACCTGGTGCTGCCACTGCCACTGTCGCTGTCGCTGCTGTTGCTGCTGCTGCTGTTGCTGTCATTTTGCCACAACATAAATCAAATTACACACACACACACACACGTGAATGTGTGGCCATAAATAAGGTACTCATATGATGGCTGCTGGTGGCTGCGGCTGCGGCTGCTGCTCTGCCGCTGCCTCTGCCTCTGTCTCTGCCTCCGCCTCTGCCTCTGTCTCCGCCTCTATCTCTGCCTCTGCCTCTGTCTCTGGCTGCGGCACATATTTTATTGGCCTTTCATTTGCATTTTATTCTGCATCGCCATACGCTGAAATGTTGTCAGCCTGCAATTTGCGTGTATTTGGAGCGTATTTTATAATTATGTTAATTTATTTATTATGCTTAATTTATGAGAACATGTTTTTGATGCCATTGCCGCGATCTCTCTGCCCCCCGCCCTCCCTCTCTCTCTGTCTCTGAAATTGTAATAAAATTGCAATATTCTTGTACCATAATAACAATATGGAAACAAAGCAAAACAAAAAATAAATAATGAGAAAATAAGTGCAACCAAAGGTCAATTAAATTGCTTTTGTTTAAGGCAAGCAACGAGTATCCTATCAGAGACTTATAGCTGATTAAATTGCAAAGCTACACAAATCAAATGCCTTAGTAAAAATTCCAATTTGCCGCTTGTTATGCTGTAAATTGGCATCATAATGGAAGGAGCCAAGACAGAAAGCTGAGAATAAAGTCGGAGGAAAAGAATGCAATTTGCTTCGATTGAGCACACCTCTTGCATAGATAATCGCATTTTAATTGCTCTCAAATATAATACTACGAGTGCTGTGAAATGAGTCTTTGGCAAAAGAATTGAATTGCAGCAAAAATTCTTTAGCTACGTTCGAGTGTCGACATCAGTCGCAGCAACGACTTGGCAACTAAATTAGAAACTAAACATGATCAGAAAAGCAAACGGAGTTGAGGCCATTCGTTATAAGCAAGATGTTATATAAGCTACGGCAAATCTGCTTAGTTCGGTCTGCAGTCGAAGACGATTGGGGAATGGCATTGGGATCATGATAACATACATAATAATGACAAGCAACGAGCCAATGCAATACCAATACGCTGCTCAACGAATGCGATGTGCTAGCTGCATTGTTAGCAGTCCATTAGTACTTACCATTTGCTAGGCAACTGAGCACTTTATGCTGATTAGCCCAAAAGCTGAACCACACGGCGTATACACAATGCACAGTGCACAGTGGCCCCATACGCATCAAAGTGCTGAGTGCGTTTAACTGAAGAACTCGTATTCCAGAATTGTTGACTGTTGTTCGTGATTGCTTATGCAGGCAACAATACACCCCCCTTTCACACATGGATAACAACTGGCGCTGGTGAGGACTGAGTGTGAGTTGCACCGTAGACGAAAGCCAGAGCCGTGTCCAAGCCAAAAAGCATGGCTGCTCCGGCTTAAACTGCTGCATTTGCTGCGTTTCACGTACACGCAATTTTCAATCCGTGCATTTTGTTTGCCTTTGGTTCCGCACACAGCCCCAATAGCCTTGAACTGCAGCCTCCACTAACGAATGCCCAAAAAATTAAAAAGGAAAATAACCACAGCTGAGTGTGCTTCAAGGTGGTTGACTAGAAAATACCCAGCAATAACTTAATTTAGTAGCTTCTTAAACTATGCTCTCACTTTATTTTCTCCTCCCCCCATTTCAAGTGTAGTTTATGGTGCGATGACTCTTAAATCAGATTAACCAAAAAAATATACACACACACACACACACACTGCTGCGATAAAGTTGCATTGCGCTCTTCGGATTGTCGTCTGGCATTTGGGCAATTGGATTATGCACCTTTTAGCCATTTCACAGGGTATACGAACGAGGGGATTGCAGCTCAGAGTTTTGGTCGCCATTAATGTCAAGCGTTGGGCAAAGCCAAATTGATGCTGATGCGACGTGGCAAGTAAATTGCATTCACTGCGAGCCTGAGCGCTCCTCTCTGTGTATGTGCGAGTGCGTGTGTGTGTGTGTGTGTGTGTGTGTGTGTGCGTGTGTGCTGAAGATTTTCTTAAACATTTGCTCGCTTTTTAATTTGGCTATTTTTAGTGCAGAGCAGCAGCAGCAGCAGCAGCAACACCCGTTGCCCCAACACAGAAACAAATGCATACACATTCACACACGCACGTAGAGTTTACGCTCACTTAATTCTCACACACATATACATATATACATTTATATATATATATATATATATATATACACACTGAAACAGAAGGCCGCTGTGGCACATTCATTTCCTCTCCACTTCACTCCATTCCATTCGCATTTACCTCTTCTCCCCCGCACCATCTTCTCCCACACTCACTTTCCCTCGCTCTCTCTCTCTTTCTTTCTCGCTTTCTCTCCCTCACTCTTTCTCTCTCTCTCTGTCTCTCTCTCTTGCGTACCCCTTTGCCGAATTGCTGTTTGCTGGCAAAATAAATCAAGCCGCACAAAAGTATGCTACACTTTTTTCAACAGTCGTTCAAAATTTTTGACGGCGGTCGCAAAAAGAAATTAATTAAATAAAACCTGTTGTCCTTTGTAGTTGCTGTTGCTGTTGCTGTTGCTGTTGATGTTGATGTTGCTGTTGCTGTTGTTTGCTTGTTGTTTGGCTGCGAATTGTTGAACTGGTTGCGCTTTTTGGGCCTCGCCGAGTGCCAAGTGCAGCATAACATATTCATTTAAGTATGTGCATATTTAAATGTTGGTTTTTATTTTTCATTTGGTTCGCCTTATTTTGGTTTTCATTTCTCTGTTTGCAATTCAAATGGAAATTAATTAATTTGCAGCTGCTTTAACGCGACCAACGACCCTTCTTCCAGCACATTCCCCGCTGCCAACTGGAATCCAGTTAAATATGCCATGGGCCGTAAATGTCCCTGGACACCCTCTCTCTCTCTCTCTCTCTCTCCCTCTCTCCTTTCTGCCCTCCCCCCATCCAAGCCAATGGCTTTGGGATTGAGAATTTGCTGGAATGCGGCATTTATTTGCTTTGCGGCATTTGGTATCATCGGTTGCCCAGAAACCTTCGCTGCTTTATACTCATTTTAAGCCTTTAGTTGTTGTTATCATATTGTTATTGTTGTTATTGTTGTTATTGCTGTTGTTGTTATTATTGCTGTTGCTGTTGTTGGCATTTGTTTGTTGTTCGGTTTCCGTAATGAGTTAAATTACATATTCCACAACAACACGCTGGGTGTTGGGTTGCGGCACAAGCTGTTGTTGGATTGTTGGCATTGTACTCATTTGCATTGGACAAGCATTGATTTTTGCCATTTTGTAAACATTACCAACAAATGTCCAAGCGGCCAAACAAACGTGCATTTATAAATATTTTGATTTGTTCCACTCAAATACTTCCCATAGACTTTTCCCATACAAATTGCCATATTCGATGACCGATGAAATGCGATTTATTGTAGAATTTCTTTGTGAAAAGCTTCACAATTTTCCTTTCAAATGCAAAATATTTAAACAGCTTCCCTACTACTACGTGCTGCTGTTCATAATAATAATAATATTCTAATAAGTTAAGACATTTATCAACATTATTGAATAGCTATCATCAACGGGGAAACTTATTCTGCATTTTTTGTATATTCATTTATTATTATTATCAACTCTTTTCGAGCTGAACTCATTGAAGTTAATAATATTATATATTAATATTTATAATAAAGTATAATAAGTGAAGATAGTTATAAAAATATATGTGAATATTTATCATTAACGTGGAAATACTTTTTATATTTTATCAACTCTTTGTGAACTGAACTCATTGAAGTTAATAGAGAATTATATATTATTTATTTATTATTAATTATATTTATTTGTCATATTTTCTTTAGATTATTGATGAAATATTTCTTTCAATAATAATAATAACATCATAAGAAGTTAAAAAGTTATCAGAATATTTAAAAAATTATTATTAACTCACTCTATATTTTAGATTTATTATTTATTATCAACTCTTTGCGAGCTGGACTCAAATGAGTTAAAATTGAATTACATTTTATGTATTTATTTTTGATTATATATATTTGTTATATTTTTTCTTTAGATTTATGTGAGATTTTCCTTTCAATTTCCAAATATTTAAAAGGCTAATAAAATTATTACATTTTGTATTTATTATTTATTATTAACTCTATTCGACTCATAGAAGTTAACACAGAATTATATTTTATTTATTTATTATTAATTATATTTATTTGTTCTATTTGTTCCTTATATTCATGTGCAATTTTCCCTTCAATTGTAAATTATTTATTCAGCTTGGGCTTTGTTAAGTGTACAGCTTAGTAATATCTGTTAAATCTAATCATCAATCGATACTTTCACTCCAGATTAACTTTTTATGCAAACTTTGACTTGAATATTAATGCTCAAAGTGTAAGTTGTGCTGGCGTTTAAATCAATCGAAATACTGAAGCAGACAACATTACTAATTATTGATAAGCGATACTGATACACAAATACCCACACACTTACGCCCAATTACACACACACACACAGACACACACAGACAGACACACACATAGATACATTGAAAGAGATACAGGCAGTAACTGGTAACATCATAACGGTTCGTTGTATTCAATTACAAAACCTTCCTAATTAACGATATGACGGCGACTGCTTGTTCCCCCTCTCCCCGCTTCCTCTCGCAACCATTTTCTTGTTCTCCCCAGCAACCCATGCTTCAGCCTCAGCGTCAGCCTCAGCTTTAGTCTCAGTCTCAGCTCTACTCAGTTAATGAGATTTTGCGACAAATGAGCTTACATTTATATGAGGAAGGGGGTGGGTGGGGATGACCAAGACTACAGTTTAACTGCTCAGCTGTCCAGTTACCACGCCATGACCAACAAGCCCCCCCCCGCCACCTCCCCTTCCACAGCACAGCCCCCTCTACAACAGCAACCTCTGCCCTTTAAGCTGACCTCTAACTGACTCTGTGAAGTTAATGCAGTTAATTGAATTTAGATGCGATTTATGTTTCAAAATGCAATTTACTCGCTTTAATGGCCACTCACAACCAGACAACCAGCCTGTCCATAGCAGCCTTTAAATGCAGAACACATATATTAACAGTCTACACAGCTGAAACGTTGCCAACTCATGTGAGCATTAAGATACACTGCCAACCCAAATGGCTGATGCTTATCATAGATGTTCTTTTGTGCGTCTGTAGTTCTTGTGTTTGTGTTTATGGTCAAAGCAACTGGCACATCATAAACAGCTACAGATTTGGCTAAGACAAACTCAACGTTAACTAGTTAAGCTCTGTTGATGAATTCTCTATGCTCTCGTCTCCTTGTCTATAAATAGTTAAATTTAAACGTTATACGTAAACGCGTATCGTGGATTAAACTGTGCCTTAATGTGAGGAATCGGCTTGGATTAGAAACCGACGAATTTGAAACATTCACAGATCCCGAAGAGGGCTTAGTTCTCTAGTTCTGGGGTCTGCAATGATGCCTCGATCTACAGCATAAATCCATCAAGGAGAGTAGCAGAGCAGCAGAGTTAGATCGACACCGGAAGCTCTTCTAACAATCTATATTAAAGTCAGAGCTTGTTATTTTTCAATCAGTTAAGTTAAATGATTTATGCATTTAAATGAAAATGGGAAATGGGAAATGAGTAGTGGCAAATGAATAGTGATTGATGTTTAGCGAGTGTTGCATTCAAAGCGCTAATTACTCGTATTCGCTGTGAGCATTGCCAGCAATCGAAGTGCATTAGGAAAGTGGTGGGGAGGAGGGGCAGTGGGGAATATCGTTTATACATAAGCATAAAGTTGCCTGTAAGGTGAGAGGGAGATGGAGAGGGACAGGGAGAGGGAGAGGGAGATGGAAATCAATTGCATTCTCTATTGCTGCTTTGCAATTGGCACTTGACTGAAGTTGGCAACAAATTGCACTTGCGCTGCAGGACACGGCAAGCTGCTGATGAGCTGTGCTCCTAACGGTGTTAAAGGACACAGCTAATGTGCTGCCGATGTGGACTTTGTTCATGTGGCATACATATACATATACATATATATATACATATATATATATATACGTATATTTATGAAATGTTTATAATTAAATGCCGCATAGCCATTGAAAGCCAGTGAACTGGCAAAAAGTAGTTTAGTCGCGTTTACTCAGCACCCAGCGAGCCATACAAAGCACACTATAAGCACACACACACACACACACACACACGCACACATACAGGCACACATACTTATAGCTAAATATAGTTACCCAATACACAGAGCGAGCGGGTTCGAGCGAGGCAGACAGGGATAGATAGATAGGCAGACAGACAGACAGACACAAGCACATACATACATTAGGCCACAACTAACAAATGGGTCTGGGACTGAGCCTGAACCTGAGCCTCAGCTCAGCCTCAGCCTCAGCCACAGCCTGAGCCAAGTCCTTAAATGGCTGCAAAATTACACGGCGCTGAGCAAGTGGCCCAGCGGTGGGTTGGCGGCTCATTTGGGCTGCGGTGCTGCTGCCCAGCCCATTGTTGGTGGGCGGATGCTGCCAAGTGTCGTGGGTGTGTGTGTGTGCTCTGCTGTGCGAGTGCGAGTGTGAGAGCGAGAAGGGACAATTGTGCAGCGGCCCAGTCTTAATTCAATTGTTTGTAACGTTGCCGGGCATTTAGGGCTAAATGCTTGCTAACACATAAAGCCCATTAAAGGTGATGTATTGCACGTACATATACACAAGTATATGGGAATGGCGACCAACTGGCCGAGCACAGCTGTGTGCAAGCGAGGGGGGGATATGTGTGTGTGGGGGGAACTGTGCGGTTGTGTGGCAAAGCGTTGGACTCATCAGTTTTTTTGGTCAACCAATTGGACAGCAGGAATTTAAACGAGCAGCAGCCGCAAAAACCATAACAAATTATAGCGTTTATGCCACTGTGTAGAACAGTTCTTATATAACAGTTTAGTATAATTAAGTTTGAATCGTTCATTTGCCTTAGTATGGAAATTATATGGAAAACTACAACTACAGCAAACGTACTTACAACAGTATAACAGTATAACAGTATAACGGTATAACAGTATAACAGTATAACAGTATAACAGTATAACCGTATAACAGTATAACAGTATAACAGTATACCAGTGAGGCGTATGAAAGTTCGCTTATAAATGTTATATTAAAAGTGTTATATTATCGAAACTGCTAGTCATATTAAATCAACTATTTCTAGAACTTTTGCATAAGTTTTTGCCATTCAAGCGATTGAACATTGAATACTGACAAATTCAAATTACTTATGCCACGCTTTATCTGACCCACTATCTTAGCTGAATATTCATATTGATAGCATTGAACTTTATGCAGGCATGGCAAAGTTGGCTCCAAAATAGTTGGCTAAGTTCTGCTGCCGCTTGTGGTGGACCACATGACGTATGCGCAACGAAATTAAAAAAATTGAAACTAAATGCGTCAACTGGGCAGCAGTAGATGTCAAAATGAACTTTAAATAACGCTCACGCACAGATACACAAATACCCCGCTGACACACATGGACACGCACACACACACAGACACATACACACACAGTTGCAAAGAGGCACAAAAACACTCATATGTAGTCACCCACTGAGACAGGCAACTTATAATGTGTTTGCTTTGCCCATTTGACAGAGCTGACTTTGTGACACAAAAGTTTGAACTAACGAAACAAAAACAACACAAAGTCCCTGCAAAGCCGCAGCACAACAACAACCACAACAACCACAAAAACTACAACAACAACAACAACAACAGAAGAAAACAAATGGAAACAACATAACATTTAGCCTTTTTTGCCCTTATTGTTGTTTATGTATGCGTATTTGTATGGCAGCTGCCATAACTATACATCCGTGTGAGGGTGTGTGTATGTGTATATGTGTGTGTGTGTGGGTGTGTGTGAAAGGTACATGTTGTGTAGGGAAAATTATTTTTACAATTTCAATGTCAACGCGTAGAGGCCCAAACACGCGCGAAGGCCGAGTGCCCAGCAAGGAGGAGAGGCGATGGATGTTGGGCGGACACGCTTGATAGACAAGCTAGTGGCAGAAGGGAAACAGAGAGAGAGAGAGAGAGAGTGAGAGCGAGAGAGAGAGAGAGAGGTGGAGGACTGGCAACGGTCACTGATGGCCGCAGGGCATTGGGTGATGAGTAACTAACTAACGTCAGCGTTGACTTAACTAAAAATACATATATAAAGCTGACTTTTAAACTCAATCCAAGTGTGCAGGAGGCGCCAGCGCAGAGTGATGATGGTATGGGCGTGCCACTGGCACTAGCAGTAACGGTAGAACTTAAATAACAACAAGCTCAGCGGCGGGTGCAAACAAATGCCTTTGGGGCCAGGCCACGCCCCCCAATGGACTTCAAAATACAAAAATAAAATTAAAAAACAAAAACGAAAACGAAAACACGAGAAAATGCAAATAGAAAGTTGCCACAAAATGATTTGCCAGGACACGCACACGCAGGACAAGCGGCAATTGACGATGGCAGAGATTGGGGGCGGCGGGAGGCGGGAGGCAGGAGGCGGAAGGCGGAAGGCGGAGGGGAGGTGAGCAACAGAGCTGCTTGCCAACTGAAGGTGGAGGACTGTGCTCTGCGGCCTCACGTCAATGCCGCATTAAAAAATCATTTTCAATAACGCGCTCGGCTGCAACGCCTCACACACACACACACGCACACACACACGCACAGAGGCACGCACAAGTCGATTGTTTGCATTTTGCATGCATTGACAAGTACTTGGGGGCATGTGCCACGCCCCAAAAGCAGCAGCAAAATCAAACAGTAAACTGTCAGCTGCAGGCGGCACAACGAAGTCGCTGCCAACTTTGCGCCTCACGGTATGCAACACTTTTTTCCTTCTCATTTTCTGCATTAAAAATGCATTGAATGGGAAATGAATTTAGTATATGTATTAATATGAGAGAAGAAGTGGATTATTTGAAATGCAAGCAAAACGACGAGAAGGCGTGTTCCTAATAATTGTGCTATTTGATATTTCTGTGACCCTTGGCAAACTGCAAACAGCAAATGGAATTTGTATTTATATTTATTCATTGAAAGAAAGACAAAAAATATGTTTATTTATATCACTTAACAGTCAATTAACAATGCAAACTATTAAATGCTAAATGCCTGTTTGCTCGCCAACTCGCCACTCGTTGTTTAACTCAACAATTGTATGAATAAGTTGCAGCCGAATATTTGAGAAACGTATTCAATTGGATATAATTACACATGAGCATTTTTATGAGCGACTGATTAATCAACGGAGCGAGTCGCAATGTGGAAAGCTGTTGAATGCATGAATGCGAATAAATGTGCAGAAATTAATCAACGCATATTTCGAAGATTTAACAATTTATAATCTCTTTGCGTTGATAATGTGCATGTTAAATTGTTTGGATGAAAGCATAATTTGTTGCCCAACACAATAAATGCTCAATTGACATTGACAGGTTATTGGTAAATCAATTTCCCTCGTGGAAAAGTTCACATGAAAACTCTAATGTGCAATTAGTTTGAATGTCATGCGATTAACGATTAAATTGAACGAAAAAACACTTGTAAAAATGTCCATAAATTACAGCATATCAAATTATATAGTTGAATATGTAATGTTAATGCTCGTTTGAGCATAATCTATTGTCAAATTGTCACACACATTATGCATAATTCACTTTTATAGCGCAACTCTCGAGTCTGTCCTCGTTGCACCGGAAGGTGAGGAAAACCTGCGAATTTGCTAGAATATTAGTTTATCGATTGCGTAGTAGATCTTGTCAACAGCTTAGCTTATCAACTTATGCTTAATCGACAAGGGAAATCATTCTCAAGTTTCCTCGAGTTTCAATTAGTGGGAAAGCATTTAAATTTCCTATGAAATTGGGACATAAATAGTTGGCATTTCTATAAAATGTGTGTGTGTTCATACATATTTCTATGCGCGCGTGTGTGTGGGGTTTTCTATGCTCGCGTGTGTGCGTGTGTGTGTGTGTGTGTCTGTCTTGACGCACTCAAGCGCTGCCCACGTACTGCATGCGATGTATTTTAACGATGCGAGCCCCAAAAATAAAACGTATCTTTCAAGGACCAACGTGGAGCTGACGACAGCAACAACAATGGCCGCCATTTTGTGTTCAATATGTGGGACGCCATATTGTTTTTTATTTTTGTTTTTTTTTTTTTGTTTTAAATGTTTTGTTCAAACATTTGTTTTTGATGCTTTTTTCTATTTGCTGCTGCTATTGAAACTTGTCTAATTGCATTGCTCAAGGATAAGCGCATGCATGGTTAACAATAGCAACAACTCGCTTGTCCTATTCAGCTCTCTTTGTGTGTTGTTGTTGTTGTTGTTGTTGAGGGACAATAGCGAAATGTCAAGTTTAATTGTTTGTCTGTCATTAGCGCACACACACACACACACAAGGAACAGACGCTGTGGGAGCCGCGCTTTTTGTATTTTTATTTCTCTTTTGCTAATTTTATACAATTAAATTTGCTTTTCATTTTACCCTCGCATACACATGCAAGTCACTTGTGTATGCGTATGTGTGTGTGTGTGTATGCGTGTGCTTGTGCTTGTGCCTGTGCTTGTGGAAACAAAAGAATCAAATTCTGTTACAATAAGTTGCGCTGCGTGTATATTTGTGGCAAGCTCTCTCGAGCGAAGCACTTAAACAGCATCACGCTCGGTTGAATATGTTTTGATTAAGCCAAGTAGAACGAACACATTTTAGCCAGGCCAAGCTAAAACCAAGCCCAAGCCCAAGCCCAAGCCCAGTCAGGACGAACCGAGACGCGACGCGACGAGCCACTGACGTGCTGTTCTGGGTTACAGCCATGCCACCCATGAGCCCCGGAAGGCCCAGAGCTCGAGCTCGAGCTCTAGTTCCCCCTTTTCCGCTCACACTCTCTCTCTCTCTCGCTCTCTACATGTGTACGTGTGAAAGTGATTCTATACGTGTGTGTGTGTGTGTGCGCTTGGGTGTATGAGTGTTTATGTGTGTTGGTTTGCGCATTCGGTTGACACGTTTATATACTCCAACGACCAAACAAATGGTGGACTCACAGTCAACCGCAGGCGGCAACAACAACAACACCAACAGCAACAACAACAACAACAACAGAAAACAAACGCTGGTCAGGCAGAGGCTGTTCTGTGAATGACGTCGCCATCATCGCTGCTGTTGCTGGTGGCGCTGCCTCTGCTGCCTCTGTTGCCTCTGCTGATGATGTGCGTTTTTACATTTCCCTTTAAATAGCAACTAAGCGGCGGGTGGATGGGTGGTGAGGGGATACTCGTATATCAATTCGCACGCACGCAATGGGGCAGCGTCACCCGAGCGCTGAACGCACAGTGGGTCAACAAATCAGGCAACTGCTTACTGATTGCTTTAACTGCAATTATAACAGTAAATATAAACTGTTATACTGTTGTGTGACATTCATACTGTTATAATTGTATGCAGTATTTAAATACGACACTTTTGTGTATACTTGTAACTAGTCTAAAAACTGTTATAATGTTATAATTGTCCTGTTTTTCGGCTGTTCTGTTTAACATATAAATATCTCATGCTTATAACTAGTTTGAAAACTGTTATACACTCCATGTAAGATTGCAAATACTGTTATACTAGTTCTGCATGTATGCTACTTTATAACAATTCCAATAACTGTTATAATTTCCATGTGAGATTGCATAAGCTGTCATAATTGTCATATTCTATACTGTTATATAGTCGAATGATGCTCATTGCATAAATTCTTATGATTATCACATATATCTACAAACTGTAATACTGTTATACATACTGTTATAAACAATCAAAATTGGCAACTAAGCCTTCAACTGTTATATGTATAACTGTACTGCAATATTTGCATATAAACACATTACAGAATCTGTTATACATATAACACATTTATTAAGACTGCTTTGAGGTGCATGGCACCTGTTGCACACACATTTATAATCATCATTTAAGTATTTTAATTCACTCTATTATACTTAGGAATTGTCATATTTACTAATTGCAAAGTTGTTATAACTGTCATATGCACACAGAAGCTATGCTGTTATACTTAGAAACAGTTGTATGACACTCTATGTTTAAGAAGGGCTCTACCAATAGCTTGTTGTGAGCAAGTGGCTGTTCTCATTAGCGTATTCGTATCTTCACTATTATACTTATCTTCATTTCTATACAATTTATTGCATAAACTGTTATAACAATATTACAGTACTATGTATAACAGATAACTCTATCCCTGGCAGTAACTGCATTGTCTGCTATAAATATCATATCATATATCGAACATTCACAGCTGTTTGTATATAACACAATTCACCTCAATTATGCATATAACAACATATTTGTAATTCGCAATTTAAGCAAAAACTTCAAAGGCATTCGACTAGCTCAAATATGTGTTATACTCGTCGTCTATGACTTGCATAAATGCTGTAATATTTATCAATATATTTTATCAATCGCTTGCGCAACCAAAGCAAGTTTCTAGTAATTGAAAAAAAAAAGCGATAGACTATTTTCATTAAATTTCTCTTTTATTAAAGTTCCAAAATATTTGATAACTTTGGAATTTGTATTGCATACTCGTATTTGAAGTGAATGCCACAGTGCCTTTATGCGTTTATATACTTGCTGTGTGTATGGGCGCACAGCATGAGGCCTTGTGGAGACTTGTTTTATTTTCAGTGTATGGTGTACTGTGTACAGTGTACAGTCTTTGTGCTTGGGGGCTGATGAGGAGGGCCTTTGGGGTTTCGGTTTTCAGTTTGACTTGACATGCATCAGCATCATTATTTTGTGCTTTTAATGTTTTATTTAGCCCGGTTGCCAACAGCTACGGCAATACATCGCATACAAAGTCAGGCAGCAAGCCTAGTGGACGCCAAAAGATGCGGCTGAGCAAGGGGCCGAGTGGGTGGCGGCAAGGGGTTTCGGCCAAAGAAGGGGGCACGGGAATGGCAGGGGACTGACTGTCTGGCCCCAGCAAGCGGATCGTAGCTTATGTGCCGTTTGCACTCATATGTGTACGTGTGTGTGTGCTGTGTGTGTGTGTGTGTGTGTGTGTGTGTGTATGTGTGTGTGTGTGTGCCATTTGCAACGAAACACTCAAACAACATTTAAAAAGGCCTCATTTTCATGAGCTGCTGCTGGTATTCTCACTCTGTGTGTGTGTGTGTGTGTGTGTGTGTGTGAGTGTGTGAGTGTGTATGCCACTCGGCACATAATTGTTTGAAACAAATGTAGTGCACACATACTCGAGCTCACACACACACACACACACACGTACATACACATGTCATATGTAACTGTGTGTGTGTGCGTGTGTGTGTGTGTGTGCTTGGCACGTGGCTGTGTGCGATATTTTATTAGGCCATTCAGTTAGTCAGTCATTTAGCCAGTCAATCAAACCAGGCGGCCAATTAAAGTTTTACTGCTCGTTGGCCAAACAAAAACGCATCAAATGGTTGGCTAAGCCAGCGCAGACAATGAAACTGGAACCTATAAATATCTAATGATTTAACCGCTTACGCTCAGCGCTATTCCCCAGGGGGGAACGTCACAATGAATATTTATAGACGAACAACTTGCGGACGAACAGAAAGAACTGCAGCCAAACTTACGGTAACAGATAGAGCTAAAGTTAAAAATGATAGTTTATAGATACAGCGAAAGATACATCTAAATATACAGCCAAAGATACAACTAAATTCAGCTAAAGATACATCTAAATATACAGCTAAAGATACAGCTAAAGATACAGATACAGATACAGCTAAAGATACAGCTAAAGATACAGATAAGATACAGTTAAAGATACAGCTAAAGATACAGCTAAAGATACACCTAAAGATACAGCTAAAGATATAGCTAAAGATACAACTAAATACAGCTAAAGATACAGCTAAAGATACAGCTAAAGATACAGCTAAAGATACAGCTAAAGATACAGATACAGATACAGATACAGATACAGATACAGATACAGATACAGATACAGATACAGATACAGATACAGATACAGATACAGATACAGATACAGATACAGATACAGATACAGATACAGATACAGATACAGATACAGATACAGATACAGATACAGATACAGATACAGATACAGATACAGATACAGATACAGATACAGATACAGATACAGATACAGATACAGATACAGATACAGATACAGATACAGATACAGATACAGATACAGATACAGATACAGATACAGATACAGATACAGATACAGATACAGATACAGATACAGATACAGATACAGATACAGATACAGATACAGATACAGATACAGATACAGATACAGATACAGATACAGATACAGATATAGATACAGATACAGATACAGATACAGATACAGATACAGATACAGATACAGATACAGATACAGATACAGATACAGATACAGATACAGATACAGATACAGATACAGATACAGATACAGATACAGATACAGATACAGATACAGATACAGATACAGATCGCTGAGAGTTAAATGCGCACATTACGCATACGCCAAGTGTTTCGCACAACAATGGAATAAAACGAATTGAAAACTTTGATGCCCACTCAAGGGTACTTCTCTCTCTCTTCTCTCTCTCTCTCTCTATCTATCTCTCTCTCTCTCTCTCTCTCTCTCGTTATGACGATTGCCCCAATTGTACTACTTGTGTGTGTGTGGAACAGTCAGGCGTCAAAATCGAAGCCAAGGCTTTTGGATGTACTCAATTTACATGTCTTGAAGTGCTTTTACGCAGGCACTCACACACACCCACACACACCCGCACACACATCCACACACACACTCACACACACCCACACACACACATGCACACACTTGACAACAAGCAGATGTCACTTGGAACAGCTCAATCAAGATGATAATTTCATTGTAGTTGCTAAGCACCAAAATAGCACACACGCACACACATATACACACACACACGTACACACACACGCACACACGCACACACTAATACATAGACAATCAAACATTAGCATTAGTTAACGTTTTTGTTGTTAGACTTAGACATAAATTCCCAACGGATAACTCAATAGCTATTTAGTTAGCAAGTGAACTACATTCAATACACAACTGTATTCCCAATACGAATTCAACATGCAGATTAAAGCGTTTACGAATATGCAGGAGAAAGGGAATGGAAAATCAAATGAATTAAATGCTGCAAAGGTTTCTACGAATTAAATTGGTTGAGAGTCTTGCTAAATTGGATATTCTACTCTGTTCATTCTTTGGAATTTCTCTTATTAGACTCTGAACTAAAAGTTCACAGTCTATTAGGTTTGACGAAAGCGAAATGTGCGTAACAGGCAGAAGGAGGCGTGGCAGACCCTATAAAGTATATATATTCTTCCGTCTGTCCGACTGTCCGTCTGTATGAACACCTAGATCTCAGAGACTATAAGAGCTAGAGTAACCAAATTTGGTGACAACACGTGTATTGTTTGCAGGCAGATCAAGTTTGTTTTAGATTTTTGCCACGCCCCCTTCCGCCCCCGCAAATCGAAAAAAACGTATTACTGAAGCTACCGACTTTAGATTTAATTCAGATTTGGCACATATGGAGGATGTCCTATTTCGGACGTTTTCTGAAAATCGATCGGTTCATAAACATAGAAGATATTAAGGAATGAATGATCCCCAGGTTCATGGCACCTCTGCGGCCGAAATTGCTTTAGTTAGAACAACAACAACAAGAAACGCCGCAAAGGCGCGAGTTCGAATCCCACTGCTGACAATTCTAAAATACATTTTTTAATAACTATAAATTAATTACTTTTATTTTATATATACATATAATATTAATTTTGCCATATTTGTCAGAAAATGTTGAGAATTCAAGAGAAAGCAATAACCAAATTTCGTTAGAAATTCGTATATATATATATATATATATGACAAATGCAAAAACTCGTGCTGTAGTTCAGAGTCTCCCACAGTCGTACCCCGACTGTAGCTTCCTGACTTGTTTATAATTAAATTCGACATAAAGTATGGGCCTCAATGAGTGATTCTACTTAATCATTTCACTTAGTCATTGAAGAAGCTGTTAGGGCCAGGGAAGTCAGAGTCTTTCCAGTGTGTTAAACTGTGCAGGTTATTGAGGAAGCTCAATAAGTAGTCTGACGCAACGCTTCGGAAATTTCTTCATTCTCAAAGTGATCAACTTGTAAAAGATGTAATATAATTGAATTAACATATCTCTTTAAGATCCTGACTTTCTCTCTAACGCTCGCTCTCCCGCTCTCTCTCTCTCTCTTCAGGCCTATCCGAACCGAGATATTACCAATATTGTGGAGTCGTCGCACTATCAGAAGATTGGGGGCTGGTGTCGCCAGGGTGCATTGAATGCGGCCAAGTGTAAGGGCGCCCATCGTTGGATCAAGCCATTCCGTTGCCTGGGTAAGTACGAGATGAGGTCCGACAACTGGAGCAGCTGCCACAAATGTGAACCATCTGCTTTGCATAACAATTACACACACACACACACACACACACACACACGCATACATATATATACACACACAATTGCTGACCAACCTGGAATGATGGGAAACGAAACGATTGGCAACTCGTTTGGCTTCAGAAGGACCATTCCAATCGGACGCGCTGTTGGTGCCAGAGGGCTGCCTCTTTGACCACATACACAATGCATCACGCTGCTGGCCATTCGTGAGGTGGAATCAAACTGGAGCAGCTGCCTGCCAGGAGCGTGGCATGCAGATGCGTAGCTTCGCAATGTTGTTGCCCTGCGGCATTTCGCTCTTCTCCGGCGTCGAGTTTGTCTGCTGCCCGAAGCACTTCAAGAGTGAGTAATCCAAGTAGTCCTTGAGACCTAACACAATTTGATGACTCACATTCTGGCACCTTTAGCCGATGAGATTCGTGTGAAGAAGACCGATATGCCCGTGATGCCGCCAGCTCAGCTCAACAGCAATAGCAACAGCAATAATGATCACAGCAACAACAACAATAACAACAACAACAACAACAACAACAACAATGCCGCCAACGATGAGCTCAGTGTGAATGAGGACGATGACAGCAACGACTCGAACTACTCGAAGGACGCCAACGATGATGAGCTGGACGATGAGGATGATCTGATGGGCGATGACGAAGAGGATGAGATGGTTGCCGATGAGGCGGCAACAGTCGGCGGCACAGGAGCAGCCAGCGATGCCAATAGCGGTGCCCTTGACGACATCAATGCGGAGTACGACAGCGGCGAGGATAGCGACAACTATGAGGAGGATGGCGCTGGCTCAGATAGCGAAGTAGCTGGCATTGCCGATGCCTGGGATCAGAATGGCAGCTCCAGCGGTGCCAAGCCCCCATTGCCCTCGCTCAAGGCACCGTCCATGTCCATGTCCATGTCGATGTCCACGTCGCCAGCAAGCCTCACCGCTGGTGAGCAGGCTGGCAATAAGGCACAGCAAAGTGCACTGAAGCCGGAACTTGCCACAAGCACACCACAATTGTCCGCTGCTGCCGCTGCCGCTGCTGCTGCCGCCGCCGCCGCTGCCTCATCGGCAGCTGCTGCCGCTGCCATTGCTGGCGTCGCAGTGGGTGCACCACCATCGACGGCACAACCCACCTCGGATCCGTATTTCACACACTTCGATCCCCACTACGAGCATCAGAGCTACAAAGTAAGTCAGAAAGTAAGTGTTTACGTTGAGGGCGCAGGTTTATTTATCCAACAAAAAAACAAAACGTATTCTAAACAAAGGAAGCTCAACAGCGCCTTGAGGAATCGCATCGCGAGAAGGTCACACGCGTCATGAAGGACTGGTCCGATCTCGAGGAGAAATACCAGGACATGCGTCTAGCCGATCCAAAGGCAGCACAGAGTTTCAAGCAGCGAATGACGGCACGCTTCCAGGTTTGTCTTCCCCGTTTGATCCACAATCCTGTAGATGGTAGTCCCTGTAACCCCATTCCGTATATATACTCCTATTCCCCCATATGTATCCTGCTCCAATCATATTTGATCTTCTCCTCTCTCTTTTTTTGTTAACTCTCTCTCTATGACTCTGTCTCTATCACACTCTCGCACTATCTTTCACTCTCTGTCTCTCAACTGACTGCCTGAATGCCTACCTACATATGTACATGTACAACATGTGTGTGTGTGTGTATGTGTATGTGTGTGTGTGTGTGTGTGTGCGTGTGTGTATGTGTGGGCGAGGGAGGGGGCCCAGTCTGCCTGTCAGCACTGTGCGCCCTTCAAGTATCTGTAGTTTCTACTCATCTTTTAATGTCAATCTGTACTCAACATAATTATTATCATTATCATTATCATTATAATTTTCATTATCACTATCATTATCATTACCATTACCATTATCATTATAATTATCATTATCATTATCATTATCATGATATTGTCTTTATCATTATCTTATCTGAATCATTATCATTATCATTATGATTTTCATTATCATTATCATTATCATTATCATTATCATTATCATTATCATTATCATTATCATTATCATTATCATTATCATTATCATTAACATTATAATTTTAATTATCACTATCATTATCATTACCATTACCATTACCATTATCATTACCATTACCATTATCATGATATTATCATTATCATTATCTTATTATTATCATTATCATTATCATTATTATTATCATTATCATTGTCATTGTCATTATCATTATCATTATCATAGTCATTATCATTGTCATTATCATTATCATTATCATTATCATTATCATTATCATTATAATTATCATTATCATTATCACTATCATTATCATTATCATTACCATTACCATTACCATTATCATTATCATTATCGTTATTATGATATTATCATTATCATTATCTTATCATTATCATTACCATTACCATTATCATTATCATGATATTATCATTATCATTATCGTATTATTATCATTATCATTATCTTATCATTATCATTATCATGATCATGATCATTATCAATACCATTATCATTACCATTATCACTATCAATATCATTATCATTATCATTATCATTATCATTATCATAGTCATTATCATTATCATTATCATTATCATTGTCATTATCATTATCATTAGCATTAGCATTAGCATTAGCATTATCATTGGCTTTCAACTTACCTTCTCATTTGCTTTGTGTTTGAACACCAATTATCATGCACCTGTCGCTTCTTCCTACACATTGATTGAATCAACATATCTATCTATACTTTATCTGTATACAATAAATGTATATATACGAATTTTGCCTGAACACAATAAGTGTATATATGTATGTATATGTGATTTAACTCTCTGTAGCTCACTGTGTATGTGTATGTAGCTGTAATTTCTCTCTACTTTTGTGTATCCATGTATGGCAAATGGGAGCGAAAGAGGCATCAGATTGTAATCATAATAATAACAATAACAATAACAGTAACAACAATAACAAGCATAATGATTTATTAATCATACTCGTAATATAACGAAAGCATAACCCAAACAGTAACAGAAACAGAAACAGAAACAAACAGAACACAGAAACAACAGCAACAACAAACAAACAAACAAGCAAACAAACAAATGAAATACTTATGTATTTTTGGAAAAGTGCTTTAGTAGTTGAACTGATTGGCTTTATAATGTACACGTAATACCCTTTAGTTTTCGACGCCTTTTCATTTCTTTCTAACCAATTAGCGCTAACCAAAAACACCAAACAACAACAATAATAACAACAACAATAAGAAACGACCAACAAAGAATAACAAAGAACTAGCTCTCAACAACATATGAATTACTCTCTCCCCACCTCACTCAGGCACACGAAACACACTCTCTCTGTATCTCTCTCTCTCTCTCTCTTTCTCTCTCTTTCTCTCTGTCTGTCTCCCTCTCGACTACTCTCTGTATGAGACATATGAATATATAGTTAGCATAAAAGCGGCTAAAAATGCTAACAGCAACAATTTATGCTGCGCTTTAATATTTTAAATATTAAACAAAGCAAACACGATGAATAATCTGCCTACATATAAACGTATATATATATATATGTTTGTGTGTATATATATGTATATTTATATTTATATATATACTCCTGCCTATATAGAAGTTTGCTCGCATAGCTCTTAAGAACTGTAGAATCCGACCTCGAATCACGTTGTTGCAATGTGCAAGTTTGTGTGTGCTCAAAGCATTGAAAACTCCACTCACAACTACATAAAGTCATATGTTTGGATTATTCATAATCCCCAAATTCATTCATAAATCGATACTTATACTCTATCTCTCTCTCTCTCTCGTCTCTCTCTCGCTCACTCACGCTCACGCTCTATGCACAATATTGTGTTACGTCAGCAGCACTTTCTGAATGAGTCATCCAACTCCTACCCGCCAACCCGCCAAACCACCTCACGCACACCCACTCACACCCACACGCACACCCACTCACACGCACACACACACGCACACACACACGCACACACACACGCACACGCACACCCACACTTAACTAACGACAAATGCAAGTTATAGCCATGAAATTTGTACAATTTAGCAAAAAACGTAACTGTACTTGAAATGCAAAATCGTTGCAATCGTAATCGTAATCGTAATCGAAATCGAAATCGATATTGCAATCGATAAATGAAACAATGCTGAACAAACTGAAAATTTCAAACTCATGCTGATAATCTTTCTCTCTTGGTGTGCAATACGTCTTTATATGGGAATGTAATTTTAGACTTCTGTTCAGGCACTCGAGGAAGAAGGCAACGCCGAGAAGCATCAACTGGCCGCGATGCACCAGCAGCGCGTCCTCGCCCACATCAATCAGCGCAAGCGCGAAGCCATGACCTGCTACACTCAGGCCCTCACGGAGCAGCCCCCGAATGTGAGTGAACCTTCGGATAGACCAGTATTCCCCATGCCACTGTTCATTCAATTGCAGGCCCATCACGTCGAGAAGTGTCTGCAGAAGTTGTTGCGTGCCCTGCACAAGGATCGCGCCCATGCTCTGGCCCATTATCGCCATCTGTTGAACTCCGGCGGACCGGGTGGCCTCGAGGCGGCCGCCTCGGAGCGACCACGGACCCTGGAACGCCTGATTGATATCGATCGTGCTGTTAATCAGTCGATGACCATGCTGAAGCGCTATCCCGAGCTGTCGGCCAAGATCGCCCAACTGATGAACGATTACATTTTGGCATTGCGCAGCAAGGATGACATACCCGGCTCATCCCTGGGCATGAGCGAGGAGGCGGAGGCGGGCATACTGGACAAGTACCGCATCGAGATCGAGCGCAAGGTGGCCGAGAAGGAGCGTCTGCGTCTCGCCGAGAAGCAGCGCAAGGAGCAACGTGCCGCCGAGCGTGAGAAGCTGCGCGAGGAGAAGCTGCGTATGGAGGCTAAGAAGGTCGATGACATGCTCAAGTCGCAGGCTGAGCAGCAACAGCAGCAGTCGCAGTCGCAGTCGCAGCAACAACAGCAGCAGTCGCAGTCGCAGTCGCAGCAGCAGCAAATGCAGGACAAGAGCATCAACAGCAAGGAGCTGAGCATGGAGGGAGGCGGCGGTCTGGTAACCGCGCCAAATCTCAACCTCGACACAACAAAGAGCGAGAAGGAGCTGGCCGATGCCGAGTATGCTGAGGCCACGGTCAGGTTAGTTCTCTCTCTCTCTCTCTCTCTTTCTTCTCTCGGCTGTGCAGATCAATTAATGCCCTCTCTCTCTCTATCTCTCTCTTGCTCCTACTCAGCACCAAGGTACAAACCGTTTTGCCAACGGTAGATGACGACGCCGTGCAGCGCGCGGTCGAGGATGTGGCCGCCGCAGTGGCCCATCAGGAGGCCGAGCCGCAGGTGCAGCACTTCATGACCCACGATCTGGGCCATCGTGAATCGGTATTTGAGCTGCGGCATTCACAACTTTCCGCGCATCTGCCTAAAGTCTATCCTCTCTCGTTCCCATTGCAGAGCTTCTCGCTGCGCCGCGAATTCTCGCACGCGCACGCGGCCAAGGAGGGGCGCAATGTCTACTTTACGCTCTCGTTTGCCGGCATCGCCCTAATGGCTGCCGTTTTTGTGGGCGTGGCCGTTGCCAAGTGGCGAACATCACGCTCGCCGCACGCGCAGGGCTTCATTGAGGTGGATCAGGTATGGCAAGCTCCTTTCCAAGATTGATGCTTCACTGTGAGAAATGAGATAGTCGTCTAATTTTAGTAAAACAATATTTACAATATTTAATTTACAACTATTAAACAGCTAAATATTACAGAGACTAGTTAGTAAAACACTTAAAGAAGCTAAGAAAAGTTGATAGCAAATTTACAAAAGTTATTCATACTTACATTATATTGATATCGATATCAGACTTAGTTTATTTTCTTCACATTAAATTAAATTAATAAAATATGTCCAAAGTGTTGTCAATCTGAATAGTTTAAAGCTGTTAACTAATAGTAACTTAAGTAACAACACCTTAGCTCGCTCTTACAACTCAAATAAATGAATTGAATAGAAAGTAGCGACAATTCGTCGATGACTATCTCTAAGTCTACTTTAAGAAGCATCTTTATGTGAAAGTGAATTTTCTCTTTCGTGCTGTGGCACATGTACTCATGCTCTTTCTCTTTCGCACATACAGAATGTTACCACACATCATCCCATCGTGCAGGAGGAGAAAATTGTGCCCAACATGCAGATCAATGGGTACGAGAATCCGACCTACAAATATTTCGAAGTGAAAGAGTAAAGAACTAGAGAAAAAGAGAAACACAAAACAAAGAATAATAAATAATAAATAATAAAACATAAAAGTAATAACAACAAGAAAACAATGCATGCACCTAAGGCAAACGCAAGCAAAAGCAAAGGAAGCGCATGGCACACCCATAAAAGAGAAAACAGAAAACAGAAAACCGAAAGGAAATGAAAAAGAAACAAGCAAAACGTAAATGAAATTAACATAATTAACAAAATAACAAAATAAGAAAGAACTTTTTTTTCGTCTAAAGGAGCGCAGTTCCGCAACGTACATGAATGTAATGCATCTATATATTAAATTAAAATGGAAGGCAAGAATATAATGCAAGCAATTAAATTTAAGTATTTAAATGTTTAACAAAACTAAAAATGCAGTAAACAAACAAAACATCTCTCTCTAGCTCTCTCCTTTTCTCACAATTCTGAACGTAAGAAATGCTTCAAATGAAAATGTAAACAGCAAAATGCGCGAAGTTCTTGAAACCGTGCAGCAAAGATACAAAGACACAAAGACACACACATACACAGACAATACAAAAGGAGGAACACTTCATTTGTTGTACACCCACACACACACACATACAACTAGTGAAAAAAGTTAAAATTTGATAACAGAAATGAAAATTGTACGAGATGCCCAAAGAGTCAAATGAATTGTTTCCATTTTCGTACTGCGTTGTTCTTGTTTAGAATGTATTAAGAAGTTAAAGAAGCAAATACTTGAAGTGTATTAACAACTCAAGTAAATTGAATGTAAGAGGCAACAACACAACACATGCACGTGCAGCATGTGCAACATTATGAAGCAAGTACGAGTCTAACAATTATATTGCAGCATTTTACAAAATTTGAGAAACAGCAAGCAAATAGATGAAAATTATATTCCTAGTAAATACATTGTCAACACATTCACAACGCACACTCACACATACTCACGCAAAATGGCGACACACGCTACAAAAGTAAAAGAAAAAGCAAAAGCAAAAGCAAAAGCAAAACAAAACCAAGGACAATGAAGCAAAAAGCGTAGCATACTTTTCAGCGCCGCAAGAGAAATTCTTTGGGTAACCCGAAAAATTGCTAAGAAAAACAAATATACAAATTAATGAGAAACTGCGCTGCATGCTAAAATTAGTAGATGCTAAAAACATAAACGCATAAGCAAAATACGTAAGCAAACAACACACAACACACACACACACACACACAAACACACACACACAGACTTACAGAGCGACACAGACACATGTGAACCTAAGAGCTACCTACGCGTACTAATCTATATATATACATATATATATATATATACACATATACTGCTATATATATATATATATATATACATGTGGCAAACAAAAACCATATATATATATACATATATATGTATAACAATATATTTAATAAAAAGAAATTGATATGAAAAACGCAAAAACGCAAACGCAAAAATGTCCATAAATGTATTTATGTATCTATACACAACACCCAAAACAAATGATAAAAAATGCAAAAAAAAAACAAAAACAAAAAACAAAAAGAAAACTCAGCTAGTAAGGCAACTAAATAATATTAACAGAGCAAACAAATTAAGCAACAAATGCAAATGCAAATGCAAAGCCAAAACAAAACAAAAAGAAAGAAATAATATAATTAAAGCGCAAAACTAATTGCAAAAGCTCTTTTAGAACATATTCTCAAGAATTTTGTAACTGGTTTATGTTCTTTTCCACACGCAACAAGCACTACACACCCACACACACACACACACACATACCTACACACACACATACCCGCAGGGGTATTGCAGCAATTTGTTATTGTGTTGTATTTATTCATATCAAATGATTTTGTTAAATTAGACAAATCGTTGAACTGAAGCTAGTTTGCTGACTATTTGCACACGTATTACTGACGACACTGAGTCAATATCTTATTATACAAACGAGCACTCGTACGAGTATTCAGGGTTCACCCCAAGTTGCTCTTCAGTTGCACTCTAAAATTGGTTGCACAATTGATGCATCAAAACAATTACTGGCAATATAAGTAAATATATATATATATATACATCAATATATATATATATATATATATATTGAAATGCGACAGTTGAACAGGTGGACGAATGGACAAACAATAGACACATTGACGGACTGAATCAAAGCAATTGACAATGGAACAGACAGACAGATAAACAGGCAGACGGACAGATAAACCGATTGAAATTGCTAGTTTAATTTTTCAGCTCGATTGCTTGGCAAATATTGAACAAGTGTATGCCAAATGCTTTGAGATTCGAGTAGTTCTGTTATTTAATAAAAGAGACACACATACAAAACCACACATACATACATACATACATACATACAGAGACATACACACATATACACTCACAAACAGATACTCAAATAGACACACGAGCAAATCCAATTTATATAAATGTAATTTGTAGTACATTTTTTGCTATAAACCAAAGTTTGTAACCTTATTTGTATACCTATACGAATAAATCAATAAATCAATAATTATATATACATATATAGATATATACATATATATATATATATGTATATATATATGTATGTGAATGTATATGAAATATATATATATTTAGCAAGAAAACAACAAAAGCAACAATTATAAACGAGAATATACTCTTAAACAGGCACTTGATGTTGATATTCAAGTTAAATTGATTCAATTCGATTATCACATCGCATATGCTTTGCTCTTTCTTTGTGCTATTCAAATGTTTCAATTGCATTCGGTTGCATTACTCAGGCCTATACCACCCCGCAAAATATTGCTGTGACACATATTTCATAACCTCTATCTCTCTCTAACTACTTAACTGCGCGAACATTGAGAAGAATGCTTCAAGGCATAGGTACTTATATATATATATATAGTAAAGCTTTTCTAGGCTCCAAGCAAAACTCCAAACTAACCACTATAATAATTGTTTTTTTTTTTTTTTGTTTTTGTTTATCGTTTTCACATTATTCTTTATCGCCAATCGCAAATGACAAAAAAATATATGAATATATATATATATATATATATTATATCGTACTCAGTCCCAAAGATCGATATACTTGGATCGGAGCAGCAGTAAATACCCAGTAAAAGTTTTCAAATTTCAAAATGGTCATTGCCCAGAAATGCGGTGGCTGCACTTTCACACACACACACACACACACACAAACACACACACACACACATACATACACTTGCACATACACCTAAAGTATTACGACTACAACAACTTCAAGACACACAACAACAACAACAACAAGAACAAGAGCAAAAGAAAACACACACACACAAAGTAAATAACAAACAACAAATCTAACTAGTCAAAGCTTGAATATTTTTTAATTTATTCATTAATATATAAAATGACAAAATATATACATATATAAAAACAAAACAAACAAAAAAAAATATATAAAAAAAAAACAAAAAACCATTGATATTTACACTTAGTGAAGCAAAAGAAAAACAAAAAAGAGAAGAGAAAAGAAAAGAAAAATGCAAGCGAAAATGCAAATGTGTAAGAAATAAACCCCGTCCTGCGTAAATAAAATTAAACATAAATAAAAAACAAAAACAAAACAAAATATCATAAAAGAAAATTTACACAAAATTTAAAAGCAAACATTAACAAAATACAAGAAAAAAAAACATAAAAAAACGAAAAAAAAACAACAACAACAACACACAAAAATATAAGAAAAACGTGTAATAAGTCGCATGTGTTTTTGTCGTAGTCTCATCATAAAAGTGAAAAAAAAACCAAACAAATAAAAGGAAATAAAAATATATATAAAAAAAAAATATTAAGAAATGTGTAATTCTTTTTGTCAACTATGATTTTTGCATAGGTTCGAAATGGAAACGTATAAAATTTAAATATTAAATGTACTCAAGACAATTGTAATTGCAACAATAATTGTACGCTATATATATTATTATTAATGTGGAAAGTGTAGACACATTTGCGCCATGCAGCCATGAAAATTGTAATTGCAAGAAGTTTTCAAAATTTGTCAAACGACAACAACAACAGCAACAACAACAACAACAGTAACAACAGCAACAGCAAGAGCAACAACAACAACAACATTGCAGCAACATGCGAAACACAAATGCCATGACAAATTATGCATAACAATTGTAAAATGTTTCACAAAAAAAATGCAAAAAAAAAACAAAACCAAACATAAAACGTAAGCGAAAGAAACCAAAAAAAAAGAAAGAAAAAATACAAAAAAAAAAACCAAATAAAACAAAACAAAAAACCAAAATGGCAGATAAAACAATTTTCATTGTATAATCATATATATAATTTAATTTTGAATTTTTGTGTTCCTTTTCGAAATATTTTGCATAAATAAAATAAAATAACAGAAAAACAATTTCCACAAATGTGTCTAGCTGTCTCAGTCTCTCTCTCGCACTATCTTCTTCTCGTTCTTTGCAATGATCTCTCTCTCTCTCTCTCTTTTTGAGACCAAGCCCCCTATTTATATGGCCCCAATAAACTTTTTTAGCCAAGTATTTTAATATTGCCTGCTGCTCTACAGATAACTATGATTTATTTATTTAAAAGGTTTTTCGTTTTTTTTTATTTTTATTTTCAAATTTCCTGTTTGTTGGGTCGATCATATATTATGGCAAGTTTGGCTGGTTGCCGGCCAAGAAAGCGAAATTATTTGTGAATGCGAAAACTTTAATCGCCTCGGTAATTCAGTTGCGATTAACAAGTGTGAAATACTACGATAATGATGATAATAATGATTAACTTGTCAATTTGCTTGAGTCTATGCGAAAGACTCATCGCTTTAGCAATTTGGGGACTCGTTGTTGTACATTTCGCTTTATCTTAGCAAATTTCATCTTTAGAAATATAACTACAAGTCTAAACAGTCTGTAGTTTAGTTTTGATTAAACAACTTTATTATGTATTCATTGAGCATTCAAGACATATTCCTATTAATGAATAAGTCACATTTAATACGAGTTGCACTTTGAATGACTCTGCGAATGAGTTGTTTTTCTGTGTTGTTTTATTACAAGCAGAGGTAAGTATCTCCAAGTAATTGGCATTAACATTGGCTCAAACATTGTCAATATGTGATTCATTCAGATTGACTCTCAGCTCTCAGTGTGCATTCAATTTGAGTATCATTCACATGAAGTAAAGTGACCAAGAAGCGGCACAGAGTCACTGAGTAATTATACGTTTATAGCATTTCGATTCAATTACGTGTAACACCATGTAAACTGTTTCATCATTAGGCTCTTAAGTGTTTACTTTTATGAGGATTTCAGCAAAAGGTTATCAGTTAGATGTGTTTTATTATTTATTTTTTTTTTGCAATTGAAGAGGCCCTTGACAAATGCAGAACGTCCTTCAAAAGTTAGCACCAAACGGAGGGAGTCGAGTCGGGGTATAGATACAATAATCGCAATTATCTGGCTGTACTGAGTATGGGATGGGTTAGACGACAAAAAGAGGGGGGGGGGGGGCCAAGTGGCAGGGGCAGTTGGCATTTAATGAGGTGATTTCTATGCCACAGTGCTTACGTTGATTATGATGTGTGCTCATTATGAGTTTCAACTTAGAGTGCACGAACAAGCCTTTACAATAAATCACTTGAAACTGTATGAGAGTATACGTGAAATCAATGTAAAGCACTTCAGTCTATCAAGTGTCCAAAGCATGAAAATTGACGTACATTTTGATATATGGGCCCAAACGACAGGCCGGCCAGACCAGAGACCAGAGACGATAGATGGGGGCCAAGCGCAGCCGCCATTGGGCGTTTTGTGTGACTAGGTGGTTGTGTGGTTGTGTGGTTGGGTGGTTGTGGGTAGCCTCACATACTCGAACTAAACACACAAATGATCGATGTGTAGCAGCAATGTGGAGCATGGCATACAAATAGATAAAGATCACGACTCTAAGCCAAAAGTGCAGCGTGATAAATGCATTGTTTCCCTGTTCCTACAGTGCAGGCCATAAGTATGTGACCCAATTGAATTGACATTCTTCCGATTGAAATCTTAGATTTCTACTTAAGCTCGAAGCAGCTAAGCATTAAATACATTAAATGCAGCTAGATACAGCTCAAATAGCAATTGCTGAGTTCTTTCAGTAATTTGGCTTAAACGGATATATAAATTATGCAGTAAGAAACTGTATTAAGTTATATTACGTTAAATATAATAACAAACAAATACTATGCAGTTAGGGTATCAATACTTCGTCATCGCTTAGATAATTTCTTACAACTTGTTGTTGCTCTTTTGCTTAGTTGGTCCACAAACTTTCCAAAGTGCATTTTGTATTCCAAGTGGCCACTGTCGTCAACATGACAAATAACAAACAATGCACTTACAGAATGTGCACACCATGTACGAACAGATACAGATACAGATACAGATACAGATGCAGATACAACTGTATCTATACAGATAGTAGTCAGGGTAGAACAACTTTGAACAACTTTGAAATGCACTTGAGGCACTGCTTTAAATTAGTTAACACTTTCCGAGCCATGCGAGAGCTGATAAAGCGCAAGAAGCCAAACAAACCTTTGGCCAAAATGCGGGCCCAGTTAATGAAATATCATCGTTGTCATCATCCTAGACTTGCAGACTAAACGCTGTCCTAATCAAATTGGATCTGTTCCAGGTGAACACTTGAGCGAAAGAAAGGTGCTCATATATTGAGAGAGAGAGACGCAAGTCATCTTCATTTGTGAGTACCCAATATTCATATTTATGATTTGGGCGATCGCAAGTAGACGACAAGGCGCGAGCTCACAATTAGAGGAGGCTAGACAGAGGGCGTAAGAAGGGGCCAGCCATAGCGAGTGTGGTGTGGTGTGGTGATAAGGGCCGCATTGGATTCGCTAACTGATAACAACGCCCAGCAATGTCCAATAGGTGCAACAGGGATGTCAACAGTGCTCTCTCTACGGCATGGCAATTGCCTGCTTTTGGGGGCCGCCCGCTGCCAACATACTCAACATACAAGCAAATACATACAGATGTGAGTGTACACTAGTAGTGAGTATATCAGGTATATCTGTTTGTGTGTGAACAACGCGATAACAACCAGAGATTGTGTTGCAGCAGAGCAACGGAGCAGCAGAGCAACGGAGCAGCGTTGGGCTACCGGTTAACCCGATAAGCCGAACCACAAAACCCAAAGACAACTCGCTCGCTCACTCGTTGAAAAGTCAAGCTAAATCATAATCATTGATCGTAAGTACATATCAAAATTTTAATACTTATGATATGACAACAACAACAACAACAACAGCAGCAACAAGCAAACAAATGTGACTACCTTATGGTCGGTATGTGCTTACTGCTTCTTCTTCTTTTTTTTTTGTACCGTTTATGCCTCGTATGTAGGTTGTTCCCGCTTGTATGGAGCACTATCACTGCGCCCCGTATCGCAACTGATATCGCGACGAGTTGTGTACAAATAAAGTTGTTGTAAGTGACTGTTGGAGCTACCCTATAACTCTATAGAGCTATAGCTCTCCACACCAGTGGCAATTGCAGTCCGGCACGGCCATCAAACCGTCGGACCATCGGACCTCTACACGGGAGTCGCAGTCGTACTCCCGTTGCCCCGCTCCTGTTGTTGTTGTTTGTCAACAAACATATGCGCCACCTAATCGTCATAATAATAATATTGTTTGGCATTATTTTCATTTCATTCCAAGTCCGTTGAGGAAAAGCCCACGGTGTATGTGTATGTAACGCATGGACTATGAGGTTTTGCCATTACAGTGGTACAATGATCACTTTTACTTGGCAAATTTGAGAACTTCCAGAGTATATTGATCATTTCCACTTTTATTGTACTACTACTAAAGCAGCGATGTATTAACTTTGTGCAAAGTAATATATATATAGTTTATATATTGTTCACATATTTATATATCAATCGTACACAATTCCTACTTAACAGTTGCATAAAGTATACTCTTCTTAAACACATCTGAAAGTTTCATTAAGATCGATTCAGAAATAAAAAAGTTATGCTGAAAAGAAAGAAGAAAGAAATTAGAATTTTGCACTGTGCCAACATGTGTGTGAGAGCGAGACATTATTTATTTATTTATTTATTTATTTATTTATTTAACGTCGACTAACAGCAGTCGACCCAATTAAAAATCAAAATCTTAAGATAATTAAAATAAAAATAATTACAAATCAAATTTAAGTGTAAAAATGAGTTTAAAATTTAAGTTTAAAATAAGATTAATTTAAATTTAAATTTAAAATTTCAATTTCAATTTAAAATTGACATAAATATGTGTGTATGCACATGCACACACACACATACAGCTTACATATAGCATTAAGCACATGGAAATGTGAAGTCTTTGTTCATAGCAGCCAGCTTTTATGCATGTGCGCATACTCCAGCAAAAGCTGAGTGCTATGTCACTTCATTTTAGAACTAACCAACACTGTCAAGTATCACGTTTGCCGACAATTATATTGTCAGTCTACAAAAATATGCATTTATTATGATATGAAACCAAGCACGAACGCTTTACTCGAGAGAGCGCGACTATGAGATACCCTGTGCGCAGACTAACAAGTTTTACCTGATGCTTCGCTTGAGCCGCTGCTAAGTGAAATGAGTCCTTAAACCATTTCTATTGCAATTTTAAATGCGATCGTCGTGAAATTTGGAGAATTAATCAAGCAAAGTTTAAAATAGGTTAAAATAACTTGAAGAAAAAATTCAAAATAATATTGATCTTCGTCTATCTATGAGATAGATCATACAGACTCAGACGGACATACAGACAGATAGATAGACGCAGACAGACAGATGAACATGATCTAAGCGACTCGACTTTAATATTGATAGAGGCTATAAATACTTTTGAAGGTTGGCCACGCCTCCTTTGGCCTGTTGCCTTTGCCTTACACCTTAATAATCATTTATAAGTTAAAGACTTTTATATATAAACAAGAAAAGTAAATAGTTAATATAATTAACAAACTGTTTTGTGCAATTTCTAAAGTTTATAATTAATTAGTTTACTGTACATAAGAAATGTATTATTTTGGCAATTTGCAGAATGCTCTACATTTTGACAATTTGATACCACTGTGCCACTGCAGCAGCAGCAGCAGGAGCAGCAGCAGCAAATGAAGAGCACCGAATCGGAATAAAAAGGGTACAAGAACAAATATAGTAGGAACATAAACCCCGATTTGGAATCAACAGCAAGCGTTGCCCGTGTGTCTGTATCTGTATCTGTATCTGTATCTGTGATTGAGTCGGGGACTCAACATATTCATATTTATATTCGAATTTGTAGTCGTATTCGTATTCGTATTCGTATTTACGAGCCAGCCATATCTGAAAAATACACACACACACAGTGCTATACACACTGATACATTATCGATATGTCGATGTTATTGTGTACTTTATTTATATTTGTTTAACTCAGTTTTTTTTTTCTCCTACCTTTTTGTTAAATACCTATTTGACTTTAATAAGTGATTGTTGTAGCATTTAAAGTGTCGAGCGTTGCGCCACTTCAGCCCTCTCTGCAAGCTCTCTCTCTCCCTCTCTCTTTCGCTCAGAGCGTGTAAGTGTGTGTGTGTGCGTGTGCGTGTGTGGATCAACATCAAGTGAGGCACAGGCAACGCGCCTGGCCCCCAAGTTCGTCAGTGTCAGTTGACGCAGTGCCTCAAAACGCATCGTCGAGGAAATTGCAGAGCGTTCTGCCCATGTTGAGTTACTCGTTGATCGTTTGATCATTGATCAGCGATCGTCATATATAATCGCCAATTTGAGCGAGAGCGAGTGCAACTTAGCGAGTGATAAAGAGAGAGACAGAGAGAGAGCAAAAGCGAGAGGAGGAGACTGGGTCTATCTGTATGCGTGTGTGTGTGTGTGGGAGAGAGCGCATGCGCATCTGCATTAGCCAAGTTGTTTTAGCCTAGTTAGTCGCCGCTGCGGCCATATCAGCGAGTGCGTAAGTGGATTGCGTCCGTTCGCTGGTGGTGCCGATGGCATTTTTATGGCTTATTGAAATCGCAACGACAGTCAAAAGCGCGCGCACCGCTCGATACAACACTCCGGCACCACTAAGAAAATGTAACAAGCGACACAAACAACAACAACAACAGCAGCAACAACAACAGCAATAACAACAACACCGCCACAACCTCCAATGTCTAAGAGCCGTCGCTACTGTTAACCGTTAGTCCAACTCATCGCGTCAAGTGGCGCGCGATAAAACCAAAATAAGCCCAAAAAAATAAAAAGAAAAAGAAAATAAAAAAGAAAGAATGAAAAACACTCAATTGCATGCATAAGTTATAAAAGTTATACAAATGTCATAAATGAATTAGTATTTGAATTAAATAATAAATCATAAATCAAAGCAAAGCAAATCAAATCAAATCAAATCAAATCAAAGGCAATCGTGACGCGACGTGTCTAAACTGTGACCACTTAATTGTTGTTTGTTGTTAGTTATTATTACTTTGTTATTGTACACAAATTATAAAGTGATCGCGCATTAAAAATCGATCCAGCAATACGGCGAATCGTGCAAATAATTGCAGCCAGCTTAAAAAATAATTGATTCAATGTGCGATTGAAGTAGGCGCCGCACAAACGACAACCGCCAACCACCCAACAACAACATCGTCAACAAACACCACCCAAAACCCACACACCAGACGTGCCAAGACCAAGTGCCAAGCGTTCTATATTTTTTTTTTTTCTGTTACTATTTTTGTTTCTTTTATTTTTTATTTTTTATTTGAATTTGAATTTGAATTGGAATTTGGTTGCTTTATTCCTGTTGGCCAACTGGCGGAACACGCGAAGAGCAACAACGTCAACGGCTTCAATTATGAGCAATTATAATCCAAATTGTGGTTACTTCGAGGATTGCGGCTATTACACAAATAATGTGTATCAACAGGATTATTGCATGCAGCCGGATTACGAATACAACAAACACGTCTACGAGTGAGTATCACAACAACAACAAAACACAGCAAAACAAAGCGAATTCAAATGAAACAAATTGCATTTCCCTATTCAATGAATCTCATGTAACGCTTGGATATTATTACCAAATAGTAGCCCTACTAGGGGTCATTGGGTCATGAAAGATGCCGACGGCAATAGCATAGTACTAAACCCCCCTTGATAGGCATGTCTAACCAATCTGTTTGACTCACTCAATACTTGATTTAATAAATAAATTAACATATTATTAAAGCGACTAATCATTGCCCAAATAGTATGTAGTCTTTCCCCTTGAAACTCACTTAAATATTCTATGAAATCTTCTAGAAATCTATTTAAAATTTCCATTTCTACATATTAATCATATTGTGCTGTGATTTCACATTTATATTAATCATTTTGTGTTACTTTCCTATAACATTTATCGACTTATTGATTGACAACAAATCGTTAGATATAATCGGAATAATAAATAAATGTCTTTTAAACTGATCAATGTTCATAAATATGCAATGCTGATCCTTATCAGCGTTTAGTACAACAAATATAGAAAACTCAATAGATGCGAGCAGGAAAAATTGCACAGAGCTCATGAAATGGAACAAGTAAAAGTGTCAAAACATTTCCAAGAAATCGATGTGGCAATTAAAAACAATTTGATTTTAAATCAGCAAAGAAAACACAAGAGAGGCCGACAGAGCGACAGGCGGACAGACGGACAGGCGAAGAGAAAGAAGGACGGAGAGACAGAGTTTAGACCCGGCCAGATCCGGGCGAGTGGCAAGTTTAAAAGGATCAATTCAGTGAGAGTATTAACATTTAATGGCATAACATAATGAAATTGTGCTGATGCCTACTACTGGCTATATCAGCCGTCTTAAGCCCCTGATTTTCGCACTCACACACACATAGAAGAGAGAGAGAGAGAGAGAGAGAGGAGAGAAGTGCGTTGGCCTAAGCCAATGTTACGGCATTGTGACGAACACTCAATGGCATGGCCAGGATCGCTGGCTAGCTGGCTGGCTGGCTGGCTGACTGACTGGACTGGACTGACTACGAGTGACGGGGCATGTGTGATAAGCCCGAAGCAAAAGGTGTCACTCAGCCAAACATTTAACATTTAACAAGCAACAGCCAACGGTGAGGGACGCTCTCAACAATGCGCATTATTTCCACTTTGTCACCTTTTGCATTTTTGGCACAGCGACGGGGTTTTTACGGCTGCACTTTGAAAACCAAAACACATGTTTAGTGAAATCGTTTGGAAAATCACACACGCACACACACACGCACACACGCACAGAGCTAGCTGTGTGAGTGAGAGAACAATTTCGAGTTTCACAAATTTTGTACTTTAATTGGGTTTGTCCATAATCGTTGTATCGAACCCTCGGCTTATCTCGGATAATACTGTTTGCCAAATAAAAGCAATTCTATTTATTATTTTTGTTGTTGCTGCTGCTGCTGCTATTTCTGTTGTTGTTGTTGTTGCTATTCATTGATGCTTTTGGCCCAACATCACCACCAAAGAGGCTCGCCTCTGCTCTGGCTTAAACCTGATCACAGGTTGCATTTCGCTACAGGTTGTTCGGCTGGATCTTTCGCAATTTCTATTTGTACAATTTGCCATTGTTTGGCAATTTTTGCAAAATCCTTACATCATTTTAATTAAGGAAGTGCCATTGAAGAATTGTTTGTTGATTCTCACTGGGGCTTAAAAATACTCTCTTATAACACTGCAAAGCAATTTGTATATTTAAGTTCATGTTATCCCACAAATTGTGTGGTTTCTCTGCAAACAAACTGCGACAGAACAGAACAAAATATACCTGAACAAGTATCGAGCTCTCTTTAAAAAAAAAAGAAAAGAATGAACAACAAAAAAATTAAAATAAATATGAAACCAGTTACCTTCTTCTCGCTTGGCTGTCGCTTAACCCCTTGCTGCGCACTTGTTTTTAGAGTAGAAAAGGACACGCTATGCACTTATGTGGAGTCCTGAAATATGAAGTTCGAAATCATAATTTTATTTGATGATACTATTTCTGTTTTATTAATAAAACAAAAATAATAATAATAATACAAAACCAAACACACACACACACACACCCATACACACAGCAAATAATGCTGAGAGTAGCGTTACTAAACGCAATTCGGAAACGCAGCCAGTCAAGTTGAACGTACTCCAAATATCGAAAGCTTCAAATGCCTGGGAATGTGTGCACATGTCGATGTCGTCGTCGTCGTCGTCGTCGTCGCCGTCGTCGGATGAGCCAGGAAGTAAACAAAACACACACGAATAGCCAACACGTATTTCAGACCGTTGTCCGTCCGGCCACAACGAATTCGCAATGTTCTTGAGTTTCCCTTCAAATTCTACAATCTGAAAGAAAATTTCAATATGAAATAATTTAGACACATTTTCAGTTTTAACAATTAAATCTATTTATATAGAAATTAATTTTATGCAAATAGAAATAGTTCTTAATTCCATTATAAATTATCTACAAATTCAACAAATTCTCTACTTTAAATTTTATGCTTAGAAAGAGATAAAGTATTTATGAAACGTCTTCTAAAAATTGCTTCCACTATTTATTATATTATTCAAAAGAAATTAATTTTATGCAAATAGAAATAGTTCTTAATTCCATTATAAATTATCTACAAATTCAACAAATTCTCTACTTTAAATTTTATGCTTAGAAAGAGATAAAGTATTTATGAAACGTCTTCTAAAAATTGCTTCCACTATTTATTATATTATTCACATACATTTAAAGAATTAAATCTTTTTAAAAAGAAATTAATTTTATGCATATAGAAATAGTTCTTAATTTCAGTTTAAATTCTATATAAATTTCTACTTTCTCTACTTTCAAACTATTTTATATTTAGAAAAGTAGAAATAACTTATGAAACCTCTTCTAAAAATTTTATGAAAATTGCCTCAACTATTTATTATATTATTCACATAACATTTGAATAATTAAATCTATTTAAAAAGAAATTAATTTTGATAGAATTAGTTCTTAATTCCAGTTTAAGTTCTCTATAAATTACCAACGAATTCTCAACTTTAAAACAATTCTATACTTAGAAAGAAGGAAAGTATTTAGGAAACCTCTTCTAAAAGTTTTATGAAAATTGCTTTGACTATTTATTAACATAACATAATCTAACATAACATTTAAAGAATTAAATCTTTTCAAAATTAAATATATATTTTGCAAATAGAAATAGTTCTTAATTCCAGTTTAAATTCTCTACAAATTCAATAAATTCTAAACTTTAAAACAATTAAATACTTAGAAAGAAAGAAATAATTTATGAAACTTCTTCTAAAAGTTTTATGAAAATTGCTTCAAATATTATATTATTCACCTAACATTTAAAGAATTAAATCTATTTAAATAGAAATTAATTTTATGCAAATAGCAATAGTTCTTAATTCCAGTTTAAATTCTCTATAAATTACCAACGAATTCTCAACTTTAAAACAATTCTATACTTAGAAAGAAGGAAAGTATTTAGGAAACCTCTTCTAAAAGTTTTATGAAAATTGCTTCAAATATTTATTATATTATTCACCTAACATTTAAAGAATTAAATCTATTTAAATAGAAATTAATTTTATGCAAATAGCAATAGTTCTTAATTCCAGTTTAAATTCTCTATAAATTACCAACGAATTCTCAACTTTAAAACAATTCTATACTTAGAAAGAAAGAAATGATTTATGAAACCACTTCTGAAAGTTTTATGAAAATTGCTTCAACTATTTATTATATTATTCACATACCTGAAAATTAAATAAAATAAAAAAAATGAAAACGAATTTAGCTTAAATTTCTATACAATTAAATACAAGTTATTGAAATTTGATATATTTATTTTAATAAGAAAGTAATGAAATTAGTTTGTAAGTTTGCAACGCTGAGGCATTTCCCACTTCCATTAGACTTCCCTTCGCATATTAACTATCCTACCTGAACTACCCTACTAGAGGGTAGGGTATGCAAGTGTGGCATGTTGCATGTTGTGAATGCGTTTAATACGCCCCTTACGCGGGATCATTTGTATTATATTTTTTTTCCCCAAATTGTTTCTGTTTCTTTCAGGCAAATATTAACGTTAAGTCGTGGTGCTTTGCTTTATACGAAATATATTATTTTTTTTAGTTTTGGTAAGCCGCGTAGAGTTGTCGAGTAGTTCCAAATAATATGAATGGCAGCTAGGCTTAGTTGCAACTTGTTTTAGGCTAAAATGTTAGCTTGGTAAGACTTGCAAAGGAAGATGCTCGATACTATCAAATGTAATTAGTTGAAGCAGCTCGACAACCCTGGCCGGCGCGTTGTTGCCTGGAACTGTCACTCGCGAAACATTGTTTTTTATTTTGTTGTATTTAATTTTTGTATTTGCCGCTTCTTCTCCTGTCTTTTGCCTGGCTAAAACGACGCTGTCAAAGCGTCCACTTGCCATAACAGTCTGTCATTGTTGCTGTTATTATAGTATTGTGCTGTGTGTAGTTGTTGCAGTTGGAACTGGAGCTGGAGCTGGAGCTGGAGTTGTGTCTGTCTGAAAGGCATGTCAAGCGGCATTGGCAACAAAACGGGCGACAGTTTGGGCCAAATCAGAAATTGATACATTTAACTAAACGTTGCACAGCTTTCGAGTCAAGTCGAGTCGAATCGAGTCGAGTTGACTCGACGCGTGACTTTGTGACATTTAATGCCAGTTTGTCAAGCAGCCAGTCAGTCCGTCAGTCAGGCAGTCAGGCAGCCAGCCAATCTCAGACCCAGGCACATCGCATGCGCCATGCGAATGCGAAAATAACACAATGAAATTTGCATCTAGCACTCGTACTTGGGGCATGTGTCGCAGGTGCCCGGAATCATCATCACTGGGGAGCCCAGCGGTGTCCCACCTACAGACCAACAGCTTTGGCAATTGATGGGCCTATAATGAAGCATGTGATTGGCTGAAGTGTCACACGGCCAACGGCAACGGCAACTGCAACTGCAACGGCAACTGCAACGGCAACTGCAACATGCAAATGGCGCGAAGAAGGAGCAAAGGAGCAGAGGAGCATGGAACACTCGCTTGGCCCGAGGCCAACAAATCCTTCTCGTACTACATTTGGCATTGCTTGAGCATTGCTCTAATGTGTCATAAGCCAACGGCACTAAAACTCGCCCACAAATCAAATCTGACAAATCGCACAATGCACAATGGGCACAGCTAAATGAGCCCAGAGATGCATAGATAGAGCGATGGAGCGATGGAGAAATAGAGAAATACACTGAAAGAAATGCAATACCAAAATGCAGATCACTTCTCTGTGTCCCAAGCTCTGCTTACACTTGAGTAATTATATTTAATTACACTTGATTCATTCTGAAATTAATTGTTACATTCACTTTTGAATCTTTACAATCAAACTCCAAATTTAAATAACAATTATCAAAGTGAAGTAATGGCTTTAAATTTATCTTGAACATATATAAACATTCATTCCATACTAAATTATAGAGCAGAATTCCTTGTCTTTTAAGCTCTTACATATAATTAATGTATTATTAATATTAAACACAGAGAATGAATTGCGAATTAAGTGAGCAGAGAGTTGTTGTTTTCCTTTTGCAGAGTTTAGCAAGTTATTCGGGTTTTTGGGCCCAATGACAATACCACAAAAATGGGCAAGGTGTGTGTGTGTGTGTGTGTGTGTGCAAAGTGTGTAAAGTGTGTAAAATGCTTTTGTCAGAGGCCGCTGTGCCATTCAATTTCGAAAGATTGCAATTGAAATTGTTTGGCATTTGAAATAAATTGCAAATGTGTATCTTGTGAATGCGTCAAGCTGTGAAGGAAGTCGGAAGTGCGCAGAGGAAGTTTGACGGACAAACTGGCTAACTGGCTAACTGGCAAACTGTTTGGCTAGCTGACTAACCAACTGACCGAGCGTTGGACACACTGAGATAGCTGCTGGCAATGGCACAGTGGGACACAACACAACGCAAACCCATTTGTCAAGTTCGGGTTTTGAACATTTGCTTTATGACTCTCGGGTACTCACAATTAGATCCTCACAGCCGGCTCACACACACACACACACATCATAGATATACGTATTGTTTTTGTGTTGTTCTTCTTTCTTCTCTTCTCTTCTTTTTTTTTATTAGTCAATGAGCTTGTCCCGCCTTTTGTCTGGCGCTGCCTGCCTTCAATCGTTTAGCGTTTTCATTGACTCGAAATCCAAGTAAAGAGCCCTCCGCTTGGAGTACACAACATCCGTTTTCTCAATTCGTCGTCGATGTCCTTTCAATAAAAAAACCCCATGAAATGGCATTAGCCGTCGGGCTGCGCAATTCAAACAAATATATTGAAAGAGCCAGCTCAAAGTAGGAAGTAATTTATCTAAATCTAAATTTTGTAAGCTGAACGAAATCAAAACGTTTTGCATTCTCCGATTGAGTTTTGATTGGGGGGTGCTCCTAATGATACCCAACTCTGTTCGATGGTGTGAATGTTATTTAAGCCGATTTGTGCCATTTGCCAAACAACCTCTGTAAACTGAAGAGACTTTTCAGATATTAGGCAAATGATAATTAATTATATTATGCTTACAGACTCCATTGAATGTCTTAGCGAACCTCGCATGTCAGCCAAATTACAATCGCATTTATAAAGAAATCTCTGCAATTATTCTTGCCCATTTTTCCTAACATTCTAACACTAAATCCTGAGAATCTTATGATAATCTGTTGAGTTCGTGGATTGTCTTCTGTAATTTGAATACGAGAGTACTTCTGTGATATGAGTGAGTTTCTCTCGAAACCAACTCAAATTCATATGCTTTCCCACTCATAAAGCTATTCTGAGTTAATTAAGTAAAGTTAAAACAAGTTTACAGTGTAGGACTCTTTTGAATTTTCACCAAATACTTAAGAATTCTTTCAAAAGTTTAAGATTTTCAATTGCTTGCGATATTTACCAGCTGTACATGGAGTCACAGCTTCCAGCTGTATTTACACAGTTTCAGCCTGAAAATGAAAATCAGATCACTATCCTCAAGTAGGGTAGATCGAATAGAGCTGAATGGCACAGCAGTAACGCCCATTCAAAATTGGCAACTGCAACAGTTTGTCTGGAATCAATGAGATAAGAACAAAGGAGGCTGGATGGTTACAGAGATCACGCCAGCAACTGACCGGAGGCCGGCTTGTTAAACAAACCGAAGATCAATCAAATGGGCCGGGCCATATATATATATATATATGGATGGCTATGTAATGGCTGGGTATTTGGGATTGCGCAAAAGGTGAACCCTGAATGAGGCACTTCCGCCTATTTGAAACTCCTTGGAACAAAGTCAGTTTTTGGGTAAATCACTTCCGCGCAACGAATGTGGAATCCAAATTGTCATGGCCGTCAATTGACAACACGAGCGCTTGCCGAGGGGTAACCAGCGATGGTGGAGGGCAGAAGCAGAAGCAGAAGAAGAAGAGCGAAAAGAGCGAGAGCAGATAAAATGAAACGAAAGGAAAACCGGAAGGTAAATTAAAATGGATGACAATGGATGAGCGTGGCTGTGCTGCTGTGCTATAAACGAGCATTGAATGAATGAATGAGAGACTAAGTGTCGCTATGAGTGTGTCCCCGTGTGTGTGTGTGTGTGTGTGTGTGTCTGTGTGTGTGTGTGTAAAAAGGTGTGTGCATAGCTGTCATGGCTGCAAAGTATCTCGTAGTTAGCATTCCCTGCATGTCGCAAAAGCAAACACCTTTTGCCAAAAACTCTTCCACTGCTCCGCGTGCCTCTCTCATACATACGGATACGTATAGATGTACATATATATATATATATATATTGTATGTTGTATATTGTATAGGGATCCGATTTTTTACGCCTAATGCAGCAGCAGCCGCCGCAACGAAGCGTTTAATTGGGGTTGTTAGCCCGCCCGCCCCTAAACGAGGCAAGACTGTCGCGCGGTTTTTGGCCTGCCCAAATGCATTCTCTGACATTCAACATATTTTATTGCATTTGTATAGTTATTGTTAAGCCGATCCACAGCCATAGCCATGGCAATCGCACCACCAGCTACAGCCAGAGAGCAACAACATTAGCACTCACTATTCCCGGTTTATTGTTGTTAATTGTATCTCTCGGATACGGCGCGTTTGAGTGGCCTACGCATTGTCACACTTCAGTTTGAGTTCTGGGATTGGGAGACTGGCTGCTCGAGTTTGCCATGTGAAGCAGCTGCCAATCCCACAAGCTGCTACACTGGTTAGCCAGAGTTGAGCCCAGCAGACTTGGCTATGTTTGGAAACTTATACTAAGGAGTTTATCATATGATAAATGAGCTGATTATGATTGAAGTATAACTACAACTATAAGTACAACTAAAACTACAACTACAACAAATTTCAAATCAAAGAGCAATATAAACTATTGGTAATTGAATCTTGATAATTAAAGTATGTACTTATGAAACTACATGCTATTGTCTTCAACGAGTATTTGAGCGTGTAGTACACACTTAGACTGAAAGAATCTAATAAAAAGATTAGAAATAATCTCAAGTAATTTGCTACACGAGTTGTTGGCAAAGGATTTCTCCCACATTCTGCGAAATTTGTATCAATGGACAACAATGTTTTGGTTCTAGATCTTCAAATGATTTTTGCATTGATTTATTTTTATTTTTTCAATTTGATTGCTGGGCTGCAGTCATTTGTAGTTCGATTACGCTTTTATGTATTTTAAGAATTTAAATGGAATTTGTCGAGATTTTTTTGTATTCACATCTTGAATTTCAACCACTACAAAATACGTGATAATAGTTTCAGATTCTTAACTCATCAATCTTAAAGTAATATTCAGTGTTCTCTTGTGCTTCTATTGATGCAATGCTTTGTGAAGCTTTTTCTTATTCTTATTATGAATATATCTAATTTAATAATTTATAATTTTTATCTTTTTTTACACACTTTTGTTAACATTCGCGTATCAAAAGATATTGTTTAAAAACAATTCTAACACAGCACTTATTTCCATAAAGATTTAATAGGGTTTATAGTCGATTCGAATTCGATTTAATTTAAATTTCAGAATATAAAAACATTATTCATAAAATCACATTATTACCAAGGCATAAATCCATATGGATTTAAAAAAAACTAAGTTTATTCGTTAATATTATTAAACGTCTCCTTAAACGATACGAAGCCGAAGCAATTTCAATTCAAGAATTAGATAAATTGTTTCGAACTTTAAGTTTCAAATTAGTAATTAAATTAATAGAGTATAATACTTGTTAATGATAACGCAAGGCAATGCAAATCCCACTTAATAAGTTTCAAATACAATACAAATAAATTAGAGTTAGTATCAATTTATTTCGAAAAATAAAACAAAAAATCCTTTCACTAACAGCATTGTAGAGGGGGGAGGGGACAGCGTCAACATGAGGCAATTGAATTGAGCTACTTAACCCTAAACAACAATAATACAAATGTGCAAGAGCCAGGCAAAGCAACAACAAGTCGGTAAAGTAGTTTCAAGTGTTGAAACAAAACAACAACAACAACAACAACAAGAAGAGAATGAAAATAAATAAAATAAATAAATAAATATATGAAGTGAAGCGAACAAAACAGAAACCAAACGAGTTTTGTGCGAGAAATTCAATTGAATTTGCATGTAATTTGAATGCTATTTACAGACACAGATACAAGATACAAATACAGATACAAATACAGATACAAGATACAAGATACATTTGCCAATGTACTATAAGAGTCATTCATGTATTGTTGTTGTTGTTGTTGCTGTTGTTGTCGCTGACTGGCTACTTAAACTTCCTGCGGAAGCTAAAACTACAACAACAAACGCAGCGACGCGTCGTCGCAGCCAGCGTTGAAAGGCTTTTACTTTTGGCTTGTTGTTGTTATTGTTGCTGCTATTGTTAAATGCAACATCATCATTAAGCGCATAACAATGGCCATCACACACACAAGCGTACGCACACACACACACACACACGCAGACACACGCAGACACACGCACACAGAGAGAGAGAAACACGGTCTCTATGTATTTAGAAGCAGAATAAAAAGGGGCGTGCGATATGCTGCGGCTGCTTGATCAAAATTTCCCTTAGCACCGTTATATCCTTATGCTGGCAATTTTTGGGAAATTTTCCCATAACATGCGCGCAAGTGCGCCATGCACTCTAGCTATCTCGCTCTCGCCACGCTGCCATTGGTCGAGCGACAAATATTGCGACGCGCCCACTTTTGCAGCGCAGCAAACGCTGCCAAGAACAACGACAACGACAACGACAACGGCAACGACAGCGATACCCGCAGCAACAGCGACGCCGACGCCGACGGCATTACACGTAATTTCCCAGAGGCGCTACGGTGTTAGTGTGTAGTATGTGTAGTGTGTGTAGTGTGTGTCGTGTGTGTCGTGTGTGCAGTGTGTGGTGAGGTGTGCGCGTGTTTTTCCCATTTTCATTTGTAATCCGAGCCATGAACGACCATGGAGTGCCACTGGCCTCTCATGTGCCATACACACATATATATGCAGCCGCTGGTTATGTAAAGAGACCCTCCATCTTTATACTTACTTACTTATATGGGCTGTATTGTATGTATATACCCCGTACTTATGTACGAGTAGAGTATCCATACATATGGCACGCAATGTCTGACATGTTATTTTTTCAATTGCTAAAACTTTTCTGCTCACACTTCGTTGCCCCACCGTTCGCTCTACTTCTCTCGTTCATTGTTCAAGTTAGCTAATGGCCGTTTTGATTATGTTCCTTTCAACAGACCCCCTCTCCACACCCTCTGCTGCTGGGTGTGTTCTTGCAATATTAGGCAAACACATACGAGTATATATGTGTTCATATACTCCCACATATGTGGAGTATAGAGTATATAAAGCTGGGCTGAATCTGAAATAATTATGGGTTTACTCACGAAATCGCATTTCAAATGTGCCGGCAATGTGCCTCAAGTGCTTCAACCAAGTCACGACAACCATTTTGAGTTGCTACTCAACTTTAACATACATTTACGATAGTTACTAACAAATCGAACGGAACATTCAGCTAAATACTGTTCACTATACCTATTAGTATATAGTCTGGAAAAGTATACTATGAAATAGTACTGCAATATATGAACCTCATAAATCAGACACAAAACTGATTAGGTATAAAGAAAATTGCTAACTTCAGTTTACTTTTGTAAACTGCGTAATCTATTTATAACTTATATTTTGTTAGCCAAGTTTATTTTAATATTATGTATTGTGGATCAGTAATTATTCCATAATTAAAATTCACAACTATTCCTAAGCTTAATTTGCAAGAAATTCGAAATATTCAAAAAGTAACGGACGAAGCATAAAATTTGGCACAAAACTTGTTTGTTTTATCTAGTTGAGCATAACAGAAGTTTAAAAAAATTAATTAATTATGCAGCAATAAATGTAGAAACGGCTACAAATACAATTACAATTTAAAAAGGGCCCTTAAAAGTTGATTACAATGATAATTGAATCAGATATTCAAATTGTACTAATAGTTATTTCTCGACTAGATCAAGATTCCAATTATACAGCTCTCAGCTTTGGGAAATTGATCTTTTGACCTTGTTTAGATCAAAGAAACTGCTTATACTTATATTCCTCATTGCATTGATAAAAACAACTTTAAATTTTGTGAAATTATGCAACGAAGTTTGCACCAATCTTTCGAAAATATTTTAAAGGGAGCTCGCACTATCTTATTAATATTATTTGATTATTAAATGTTATCAGTATTACTTAAGAATTTATTAAGAATTTGAAGAATGGCAACAAAATTGTATCAACGATTCCCTCGTTGTACTAATAGTTAATATGTTCTTAATGAAATCGTCTATTCCCAAGTTGTCATACTCAATGAGCACACAATAAAGAATATAGCGATGTAAATTAGATGAACTGTCTGTACCGGGTATCACTAGGTCAATTATGCCCGTCTTGAAAGCTCGCTTAGCTGTTGTTCAATCGATTAATCATCAATACTTTTTGTTTTAAGCAATTATGTTATTCACTATGTTAATTAAAATAAATAAACAAGTAAGAGAATAATGTAAATTAGATGAACTGTCAGTACCGGGCATCACTAAGTCGATTATGCCCGTCTCGAAAGCTCGCTTAGCTGTTGTTCAATCGATTAATCATCAATACTTTTTGTTGTAAGCAATTATGTTATTCACTATGTTAATTAAAATAAATAAACAAGTAAGAGAATAATGTAAATTAGATGAACTGTCAGTACCGGGCATCACTAAGTCGATTATGCCCGTCTCGGAAGCTCGCTTAGCTGCTGTTCAATCGATTAATCATCAATACTTTTTGTTTTAAGCAATTATGTTATTCACTATGTTAATTAAAATAAATAAACAAGTAAGAGAATAATGTAAATTAGATGAACTGTCAGTACCGGGTATCAAAAAGTCGATTATGCCCGTCTTCAAAGCGCGCTTAGCTGTTGTTCAATCGATTAATCATCAATACTTTTTGTTGTAAGTAATTATGATAATTAAAATAAATAAACAAGTAAGAGAATAAAAGGTGTTGTGCTGAGCAGCAACAACAACAACAAAGCAAAGGACTTGCATAAACTTGCTTAAGGATCTGCTAATGTGGCTAGATCAAATACAGTTATTGCATTCACTTAAAGTGACATAGAGTCTTGGCTGCATCATAAATGGGAGCTCGACTAGCGCCAAGACAATTGTTGGCTCACACACACACACACTCACACGCGCATACATGCGTAGAAGTAATCGCCAGGGGGGGGGGGGGGACAAGGGAAGAGGGCGGTAGGGAGTTACTGTGAAGAGATGATAATGATAAATACAATATAATGACGCGGCAATTGTTGACAACATCAAGTGCAGAGCGAAGCAGGAGCACCCAGCGAGGACAGCAGCCAGTGCCAGTGCCAGTGCCATGGCCATTGCCATTGCCACAGCTATTGCCCGGGCTGACCAGCCAGTCAACCCAATTGAACCATGAATGAATCACACACACACACACACACACACACACACACAAAAAAGGTCCAGAGAGCATGGTCGGGATGCAGCGAGTTGTCTGACTGGCCAGAGCCAGGCTGCCACTACCTACAGGGCCACTACTCGAGCAGCACAATGGCAGCTCTCGTCTTAGCACACACACACACACAGACACAGAGACACACAGGCAAGCACTCGCGTATGAGTGTGTGAGAGAGGGCATAGAGAGGCGGCTCAAGTGGGCACTCGTTGGCTGAGCCATTGTTGCCAGCGAGTGCGAGCGAGATGGCAAGGCTAACACATGCCTAGGCCGGCCTTGTTCAGCACAAGGATGCGCGATGCCCAGCAAATGGTGGTGGTTGTTGTTGGTGGTTGAACGAGCCACTCACATAGTTGCTGCTGCTGCTGCTGCTGCTGCTGAGCTGCTGCTGCCGTCGTCGTCGTCGTTGTTGTTGTTGTAGTTGTAGTATCCTTGTTGAAAAGGACATGAGAAGCCACTTAGTGAAAATGCGACGAGCGCGCCGCGACTAAACAACAGCCAGAGAGACTCTCTACGAGACCAGGCATATGCAAGTGTGTGTGTGTGTGCGTGTGTGTGTCTGTGTGTGTGTGAGGCTATATACCCAATGGTGGATGGATGCGCCATATACAATATACCCAAACTTATACGTGCTCTGTCTCTCTGTAGATGTCTATGTTTGTGTGTGTGTGTGTGTGTGTGTATGTGTGTGTATGACTGTGTGTGTGTGTGTGTGTGCAGAGTAGTTTTTGGTACTTTTGCGCCGTTGGCTGCTTGGACTCGTGTCGAGTTCTTGATGTCTCGTTAGTTGTTGATGACACTTCAGTTTGGAATGTTTAGAGTGCGGCTGACAACGCAACCCGAGCACGAGAGTCGAGATCAAGATCGAAATCGAAATCGAAATTGCAATTGTAATTGAAATTGCAAATTGCAAATTGCAAATTGCAAATTGTAATTGAAATAGAACACTTTGCCTAATCGTTAATCCGTTGAACGCAATCGTAATTCGTAATTGTTAGCGAAAGCATTGCAAAGTCATTGCTACAAAATATTATGATCAAAAGCGATACATTCAGAGTATTCAAAGTATTCAAAGTATTCCGAGTATTCAAAGTATAGTGCTTTTTTTGTGTGGCCCCAGTGTTGCAGTGCAGCAGAAAGTGTAGCAACATACGAAATTGTGTTTGTGTTCTTTTTTTGTTGTTTTTGTTGTTTTTGCTGCTTTTGCTGCTTTTGCACGTGTGACACACCTGTCAATTGAACGGCCGCAAAGTGGCGGAGAAACGCAAAAGCACGCCGTCGCCAACGCCGCTGCCCGCGCAGCAGCGACGCAAATCCGGCAACGCGACGCCACCAGCGGTTAGTCCTGTGACTCTGACAGTCACTGTAACGCCCACGCCCACGCCCACAACGCCCACAGCGCGCACAACACCCACAACGGCCACAGACATGACCACACACAGCCAGCCGGCCTCGGAGCACACACCATCGAAGCACAAGGAGCGGGAGCGCGAACGTGTGCGAGATCAGCGCGAGGCGACCAACAGCAGCGGCAACAGCAGCGGCCTGGGCAGCGCCGGCAGTCTGCCAGCCTCGCCGCAGAGCGCGGCCACCGTTAGCCCCGGCACGCCCACAACACCCAAGCGCCCGTTGCGCACATCGACGCCATCGCTGGAGCAGCAGCGTGCCAGCAAAATCATCAGCACCGCCAGCACCACAGTGCCGACAACGACACCGACCAGCGCTGCCAACCTGACCGCCGCCGAGCAGCTGCGCATACCAACGGGAGCGGCGGCATTTAGCGGCTTTCCCGGACTGCACAGCATGAGCAGCCTGATGGTGCCGTCATCGGCGGCAGTGGCTGCCGCGGCGGCGGCTCCCTTCCTGCCCTGGTCACCCATATTGCTGCCACCTTGGAGCCATGCGCTGCTGCCCGCTGCCTTCTATCCAGCGGCCCTGCGCAACGCGTTGCCGGGTAAGCAAATGAGGGAGTTGATCTCTGGGTTGCAGATCAGATCGGATGGACAGCATCGTATTGCTGTCTCTTTCTCTCTATTTCTATCGATCAGTCTCTCTCTATCGATTAGTCTCTCTCTATCGATCAATCCCTCTCTTTCTCTTTATTTCTATCGATCAGTCTCTCTCTTTCTCTCTATTTCTATCGATTAGTCTCTCTCTCTGTCTATTTCTATCGATCAATCTCTCTCTTTCTCTCTATTTCTATCGATCAGTCTCTCTCTATCGATTAGTCTCTCTCTATCGATTAGTCTCTCTCTATCGATCAGTCTCTCGCTCTCTCTCTCTGTCTCTCCCTCTCTCTTCATTTTTTATGCTTTTCGACTTGCCCGCTAGGATTAGCAATAGAACTTTTAACATCTGCCTAAATTTCCCGAGAACCCAGAACTCTTCCTCAAAAGCTTGAGTTAACTTTATCCTAATATAAGATCGTATTCATATCAAATCATGTCAGTGCCAATCAATCAATCAATTGATCAATTCAAAAGCTTAAGTTAACTTTAAACTGATATCAGCTCGTATTCATTTCACATCAATCATATCAAATCATATCAATCAATTGATAACTTCACTCAGTTTCAAGATCTGCTTTACTCGCTCTTATGCGCTTCGTTTGGAAATGCACTTGTATTAGTGAGCTTTTGTGTGAAAAGCTTCTTATCACACACGCTGTGCTTTAAGCTCTGCTGCCCAGCTCTATATGTGAGCCGTGTAGCTGAGTGATGTGTGAGTATAGAAGTTGAATCAGTGGCTCCTCTAATATCATTGGTAATACCCTTGGCATGCCTTGAGCCGTGACAGTGTTGGTTTAGGCCCCGTTTCGTTAATGAACTTGGCCATCTAATCCAGCTACTGATTAACTGAGCCAGCACAATCCAATCAAGCCACTTACTGCACTGCAGACACTTGCCCCGCGCACAGCCTACCAAGCAAATTACCAAAATCCTGACCACGTAATTCCCCCCGAGCGACATAGCGAACTGCAGCCGAGGCTGGTGCACGATCATGGTAGTACTGAAGATCTGGTGCGGCATTGAATTGGGAGTTATGCGGCAGCAGCTCAAGTGTTTTGGCCTGTGCGGGCTTAAAAGATTGAGAAATTCCCATAGGTGAGTTGCAGGGAAACCCCAATCTGGCAACATGTGTGCAACAGACGACACAAGTAGACAATGTTGTCGTGTTGTCGGCGATCTTCACGCTGAAGATGATGACGATGACGACGGCGTCACACTGTCTGGCCGAAGGCCGAAGGGAATTCCATGTGCGAGATGCGGGGAATGCCCCGTCTGTCCTCACGGGACCTGAGCGCGTGGGAATTTCACGAGCACACATTTGGGAAAATTTGTGCGTGGAAAAACCGGAAGCAAGTACGCTTTTTAGTTGCGCCAACATGTGGCCGAAAACATTTAGCCTGTTAGCCAGGCCCAAAAACCCAAGCACACTCGCTTCGACAGGTAGAGATCGAGGCTGAAGCTGAGATTGAGATTGAGATTGGGATTGAGCCTCATGCGGTGCAAGAAGCAACAATAGCAAAAGCGGCTTTTGCGTTTAATTGTTGATGGTATTAGTGGCAAAATCAAATTTGCATTAGCCTCAGCTTATGCCGAGTCCAAGCGACTAGAATTGGGAGCGAGCCTTGAGTCTCGAGTCTTGAGTCTCGAGTCTCGAGTCTGGCTGGGACTAGGTGTCAATAATCCAGCGATTTGGCTGCACTTAATCAAAGTTAATTCCGAGCAAGTGTGAAATATGCAGAGCCAATGCAATTTTTGGTCAAAGTCAGTTGGGCAGCAGGTACTTGCCACATGTGGCAGGTAGCTGCTGGGCTGCTGGCTGAAAGGGTCTGTCCATTGTGATGTTTTCCGGCCATTCATGACACGACACCGGATGTCGGATGTCGACTGTCGATTGTCGACTGTCCAATGAATGCAGAGAGTGAATCGACAACTAAAACTCTGCGCTTTGTCTTTCATTGCAGCCTCTTTGATGCCAAGGTGCCATCCTCGCAGCGCTCCGGCTTTCATATATCCGACATATTGAATCTGGATGGCTCCGAGCTGAAGAGCGCGGCCGCCGCGGCAGCAGCAGCTGCGCATCACACGCACAGCCATAGCGCCGAGCTTGGGGCAGAGTCGAGCAATGGACATGGCCATCCAACGCCAACGGCATTGTCGCCAACTCCGAGCTCAGCGCTGCCGCCGCCCAGCAGTGGGGATGAGCATGTGGCACCCGCGGCTCATGGTGATCATCATACCACGGAGCATGGGGCGCAGGCGCCGCACCACCATCAGCAGCAGCAGCAGCAGCATCACAGCCACAGCCACAACCACCACCAACACCAACAGCAGCAGCAGCAGCAGCAGCAACAACTGCATCCGCATCTTCATCAGCATCCGCACCATCAGCAGCCCGTGGCCCCGCTGCCCTTGTCGCATCATCAAAGCGCTGGCGGCGCTCAGCCGCCGATGCCCCATGTTGGCGCCCATGCCCATGCTGCCTCCGCCCAGGCGGCTGCCCATCTGCTGGCCAGCCACAATGCAGCGGCTGCCGCTGCCGTTGCCGCAGGTCAATATCTGCCCAAGAACTTTGCCGGCAGCTTCAGCGATGAGATGTCCTCCTACCATCACATGGCCCAGACAATGCTCTCCCACTCCGGACGCAGCGCCTGGATCAAAGAGAATGAGCTATATGGTAAGTGTATCTTGGCTATGCTTAGTTATAAGACTCGAATGAGGAACAGTTCTAATCCTTAAGTCAATTGAATCAAAGTTTCTTTCGAAGATTCCAATTAAATTAGAATTAAATGTAGCAGAAAATCAAATAAAAAATAAAGCATATTTAATTTTAATTCCCTCTCTTAAATACAGATTAAATCAGCTTGCTTTAATTATTATTAAAAAGATTTATTTATTTTATAAAACTCATTGCAAAGTTTCTTTCGAAGATTCCAATTAAATTGGTAGCAGAAAATCAAATAAAAAATAAAACATTTTTAATTTTATTTACCTCTCTTAAATGCAGATTAAATCAGCTTGCTTCGCGCTTTTATTATTATTAAACAATTTTGTTTATTTTATAAAACTCTTTGTACTTTAATTGCATTTTAATTGCATTTAATTACATTAACTAATCAGATTTTGAGCAACTTTTCTTGCTGAGAAAAAAGTGAAATAAATCATTGAAATAATCTGCTTAAATTTATTAACAAAAGAATCAAATTTAAAGAGAAGTTCATTAAAAGTTATGTTAATATATTTTTGTATAATATATCATATTTATTTTATTAATTTTAATTGGATTTAATTACTTTAACGAATCAGATTTTGAGCAACTTTTCTTGCTGAGAAAAAAAGTGAAATAAATCAATGAAATAATCTGCTTAAATTTATTAACAAAAGAAACAACTATAGACAGAAGTTTATTAAAAGTTATGTTAATATATTCACGTATAATATAACATATTTATTTCATTAATTAATTAATGAATGAAAGTACAATTTTGATATTTGCAAGCTTTAACAATTCCGAAGAAAATTGTTTTTAAATCAAATATTTTTCAAGCAAATATTTTCAATATATAAAAATCATAAAAGAATTTAAATTGAGTATATAAATTAAGATTAATTAAAATATAAAAACAACTGCAATAATTAAAATTACTAACTAAGCCATTAGAGCGCGGAATGTCAAATTAAATTAGCTGAGATGAGATCTAGGATAATATGAAATATGTCGGCATATTTATAGCAACTCCTCAGACTTGATCAGCTGAGATTCTTAACTCGACAGCAGGGAAATCCTAGAGCACCCTAAAATGTATTTAACCATAAAGCAAAAGTGAATTGTAAATACAAACTTTATTCGTGGCTTGTCACAGCTTAAGCTAAAGAGCTAAAGACCGAAGATACAATTTGTAAAAAAAAAAAGGAAGAGAAGTAGCAAAGGGAAGGAAGGGGAGAGGGAAAGGGAACGGTAAAGGGAAAGGGAAAGAGAAAGGCAAGTCGAGAGCAAACGCCTAATAATATTGTTCAATAATTGCTTGACAAAAGGCAGCTGTGTTTGCATATGAACACGGGCGACGTCAGTGGCACTCTGGAAACCCCTCCGATGAGGGTTAACCCTTGGCTCTGCTTGCTCTGCTGGCTCTGGCCATGTGACCATGCCACGCCCCCCGCCTTGACTCGACTCACAGAGGCGACGTTACGATATGTGTCGATTCAGGTGCTTGAAACGCGAAGTGGCAGCGGAACCACCCTTTTGGTGGTGCAGTCACTTTCACATTCCCATTGCCTGGGGAACTGCGCCCAGACCTAATCTTGACTAATAGTTTGTATGCGCTTCACACTTGAGGATTAATTTTGTTATTTTATTTTGTTTCCATTCGATTTTTTTGTTTTGTTTTTTATATGATGGGCCACTGCCCCTACCCCCTAACCCCCGGCGTAGCGTTGTTGTTGCGGACATAACATTTTTCAGTCATTCCTTTCATATGAGCCTGGAAATTTATGGCACGCACTTCCGTTTCGTCCTTTGTTCTCCCTCTCCCTCTCCCTCTCTCTGCCTCTGTCTCTGTCTCTGCTTTTGCATGGCCTTTCCTTTATGTTTTTTATTATTCCAACTTTTTTTCTGTCTTTTCTGTTGATATGGTGCTCAGCTACAAATTATAATTGTTGCCTGTTTGCCGTTTTTTTTGTTTCTTCCTTTTTTTGGGAAATTTCACAGCTGTAAGCCGAGTCGTTTTGATTATATTAAGTTATTAATTTGTTGAGTTGTCATGGTGAGGACGATACTAGACGGAGTACGCTTCGGGAGTGGGATCTCTCTCTGGGCTGCAAGTGCGGGGGGAACTGGGATGGTTAGTCAACTGGGAGGGAAAGTGAAGAGCATTTAAAGCTGAACATTAAGTTGAGCATCGATCACACCGTGATCACACCCAGAAGTGACCGCCTCTGTGGCGATAAATCAATGCAACTGCATCCCTTTGCACAAAAAAGTGGGCGTGTGCTGGTTTGCATTGCAAAACCCCGGACAAAAACTGAGCAAAAAAAAAAAAAAGGAAAAAACCGGGCACAAGGCGGAAGAAAGGGAGCCGGATGTGCGGCTCGAAGGTACTGTGGGACCAGAAGTCAGGGGCAGGCAGAGCAGACATTAGAAGGCAGCGCTGTTTGAGGTTTGGCTTTTGTGTCACAGCCGCATTGTCTGGCCGCTTGTTGGCCGTGCAGTTCCAACGTTAATGTATTTTCATTAGCATTTCTGGTGTTGTGTACTGGTCTCATCATGGCAAACAATGACAGCAGCAAAAAAAAACACAGAAAAAGGCAACACTACGAAGGTCAGAAGGCAGCACAGCAATTGCCATTGCCATTGCCATAGGCATTGCCATAGGCATTGGCATTGCCCAAAAGGTGTAACTCCGCAGGGTTGCCCCGACACGGAAGGGCAGGATACAGGATACCCAGGTAGTCAACGATCGATCGAGCCTTGTCAATGGCCTGGCCCTCTAATTGACGTTATTAGTTGAGCTCTGGTGTGGTTCGGCTTGTAGCTACGCATCTGGCCACCCCGATCAGCGGTGTCGCTGCTCGCTTCCCCTCGCCCTGCCCTGCCCTGCCCTGCCCTGCCCCGTTTGCCCAGCTCATAATCCAATTGTGCGAGTCGTTGGCGGTTGTGCTGTTTACCCACTGACTTTTCATTTAGCATCGCTGCCAAAAATGTTGTCTGCTCATGCGGATTGGGGTGTGCGTGTGTGTGTGTGCGTGTGTGTGTGTAGTGCGGTGTGTGTGGTGTGTGCCTTCGCATTAATTTTCATACAAATTGGTGACAAATTGACTTTAGCTCTACACTGAGCAAAACAATCTAGCTCGATCACTTTAAAAACTCATTTGAAATAACGCAAAATAATTGTTGTTATTTAATTATAATAATTGTAGTTAAGCATTTTATTATTAACTAATTAAGTGTTTTAAGCATTTGCAGTGCATTTATCATATGAGAAAACCAACAAAATGTTTAAATAATTTATTTTATTTGATGTTCCTATCGCACACAGTGTAACTAACTCTCTCTCTCTCTCTCTCTGATCTGCTGCAGGCACTCAGCAGCCAGCCAGCCCGGACAGCACCTCGCCCGTCACCTCGGAGGTCTCCTACACCTACATAGGCTCCAATTGCCAAACCTCGCCCGCTCTCTCCGGCGACTACAAGAGCTACAGTCGATCCGCGGACAGCGACGCGTTGTCTGTGGGCGACGCGTTGCACACGTTGCATGGCGCGGCTGCAGCTGGTGGCAGCTCAGCGGGTCATGCGTTGCATAACAACAACAACAACAACAACAACAACAACAACAATAATAATAATAACAACAGCCTGAAGCACGACACAGGCGCTGGCAGTGGCAGCGCCCACGATGATAGCCTAAACGAGGATGGGATTGAGGAGGACATCGATGATATCGACGATGCGGATGGCAGCGGTGGCGGCGGTGTCAATGCCGATGGCATGCCGAACAAGAAGCGCAAACGCCGCGTCCTCTTCACCAAGGCCCAAACGTACGAGCTGGAACGACGCTTCCGCCAGCAGCGCTACCTGAGTGCGCCGGAGCGTGAGCATTTGGCCAGCTTGATACGCTTGACGCCGACGCAGGTGAAGATCTGGTTCCAGAATCATCGCTACAAGACCAAGCGTGCTCAGAACGAGAAGGGCTACGAGCATCCCGGCCTGCTGCATGGCCATGCCACCCATCCACATCATCCATCTGCGCTGCCCTCGCCCCGACGCGTCGCCGTCCCCGTTCTGGTGCGCAATGGCAAGCCCTGTCTAGGCGATGGCACCAAGCTCACCCAGGAGTGCGTCAGCACTGCGACAGCCATGCAGAATGCCGCTGCTGCCCATCATCTGGTGGCACTGAATGGCGCCGCCGCCTATCAACATGCGGCGGCTGCCGCTGCCGCTGGCCTCCATGCCCATGCCCATGCCCATGCACATGGCCATCCTCACGCGCAGCGCGCCGCCTGGTGGCCCTAATATTGTTAGGTCCTTGGATTCGAGTTGGCTAACAGGCAGGGCTGGGCAGCGCTGGGCGGGGCAGGGCAGAGGGAATCACCAAAAAAAGGAAACAAAAGCTATGACTGGTAACTCGAATACTGGACAATAAATGTGGACTCAGGCCAGGATTGGCGGGGCAGTTTGGGTTGAGAATTCGAACAAAACAAACGACAAACAAATTGGTGCAATAATAATTAAAAACGGTGTCCCCCCCCCCTCCACACACACCCCCTCCTCACGCACTCTCTTCGCGCTCTCTTCGCTCTCTCTCTTCGCTCTCTACCTTGAGAGCCAATTGGCTTCTTCAAGCTTGTGGCATGGCCAGGCCGAGAGCAGCGAGTGATTGAGGAGTTCGTGGCAGAGCTTTTCAGCTGCCACAAGCCACAAATATTTGGAATGCATGTGCAACAAATTGGCGCCAACGTGTTGCGCCAATTGTTAACAACATATATCATTCGTGTAATAAATTTATATAAATTAATAACAATTTTTTTTCCCGCTGCGGGCAATTTATTCATAAGATATTTTTTTTTTCTTATTTTTTTTTTTTTGCACAAAAGTCGATAATACTTATAAAACATTAGCTGTAGTACGAAGTTTTTTTTTTGTTTAGCATTAAAATAAATTAACTATGATTATTATTAAAAATAAAAAAATAAAAACTATCAATTCGTTTTGTAAATAATAAATAAATAAAAATAATAATAATAATAATAAAGAAAAAAAAGAGAAAAATAAAAATAAAATACCATTAAAAAGAAATTCCAAATTACAATGCAAATAAAATAAATAATTAGTAAATAATCATGTAAATACATATTTAAACGATTAAACAATTAGTGTTCAAATTTGTAGGCAGAATTTAACTTTTTTTATAAATACATATTACGTAGACGTAACTGTAACTGTAACTGTAACTGCAAGTGTAAAAATTCATAAACGCAACCGTATATATATATAGATATAGATATATATATATATATACTTTTTTTTGTATAATGCATAAATAGAAAGAAAACAAAACAAAAAACAAAAAAAAAACAAAACAAACTCTTTGAATTTATAGCGCGTAATGAGTTCATAAATGTTAACAGACAACAGCAAAATTTAACAAATTTATTTGTAATATAACATTAAAACTAAAATTGAATATTCAAGACATTTTAGAAATTTAATAAAACTATTTACAAAAATTCAAAAACTATGCGAATTCTGTTTTATTTCTCTACTTTTCAGCTCAAGAAAAACCAGACAAATTTTAGGAAAATCCTAAATTTTCATTGAATAAGCAATAAGCACAATTAAATTAATAAAATAAATAATGAATTATTTGCAATAAATAACTTACTTCAATGAATTTTATACCAGCAAAAATATTGAAGTTTTTGAAAATCAAATCAACTCAGCGAATTTACAATTTAAATCTTAATCTGCAAATATATTTTTTAGCAACAAACAATAACTAGAACACAGCAAATTGAGGATATAAATATAATATTAAGGAAGGATATTCAGCAAGCACTTTTGAAAATAAAAAATAGTAATTTAATAGTAATTTTGTTAGATATATGAAAATAATATAAATATATAAAAATAATATAAAATAGAGTGTATTTACTCAAGTAGATAAAGCATAAATTGTGGTTACCTAAAGCGGAGTAAAATGATGATTGAATGGGCTGAGCTGAGTGCTCTGAAAGGGTATTTATAGTTCGTTGATCGCAGAACGTAGGAACGCCGCCGTCCAGTTTATCATAGAGTGAGTTCAGACTCCACACGGTGTGCATAATGGTGCCAGTAAACAATGGTAAAACATTAAGCGGCCCATAAATACACATTGATTATGGCTTTTAGCTACCGTTTACGTCCGCAATGAGCGATTGGGATCGTAATCCATTAATGATTATTCGAGTATATGTAGTATTACCAGCACTTATAATACTCACACCCGTTGAACCTCTGAAATGGTCGCAGCCCGATAAGCAACACAGCAGTTAATTGTAGGTGCACATAGCATATAGTTAGTGATATGTGAGTATACATTTATGTATGCACTTCGATATAACCCGAATTTTGAACTGATCTGAAGAGCAAAATCAATCCGCACAACAACTGAAACAATCAACAATCAACAATCAAACTAGACACTAGTCTAGTTGCGCCACATAATTTGCGCAAATAAAGAACTCCAACTCAAGTAGATGTTTTTGAGTATCTCATAAAATTCACAAGTGCTTTTCGAATAAACGACAAATTAAATTACTCATCAATGAGCGCTGAAAACACTCAAAAAATATATAAATGTAAATAGCTATATATATATATATGTATAAATACACAACAAAAAAATATATATATATATATTTAGAAATTGAAACTAGTGCGCCATTAGCTGCTGAGTTTTCCATTTGTCATATGGAAATAAAACTAGTTTTGCCTTTAGACGAAACTTAAATACTCTTCAACTTAGCTACAGATCTGTAACTAATTACAACAACTTTACTTTGTAATTACTTTGTAATATAGTGGAGTTCCAAAATAGAATGCTTTCTTTATCTAATCTATAAGTTATTCTATTATTATTTGAAATGAATAGTATACTTTTTTTAAATTATTTATTTATTATTTTTAAATTATTTATTTATTATTTTTTCAAATGAATAGCATAAACTTTATTCAACAATGCTTAACAAGTCTCAAAAAACATGCAAATCTATGTAAAATGAGTGGAGGAAAAAGTTCTATTAGAATTAGAATTTTTTATGTACTTATAGAAATTTTAACAACTTTTGCCAGAGTTTAATAATGTGAACGATGTGTGAAAGTCGATGTGGCCAGAGCTAGGGTATCTACGTCATAGCAATAACCATACCGAGTGTTAATAAACATCGAGTACCTGCTCATAAATTTAGCACAGCAACAACAAGAGAAACATTTTTACACCAGCAATAAACTCAACGATTACTGAAATACCATAAATATTACACACATATATATACAATATATATATATTTCTTTTTTTAGATCTATCCATTTCAGAAATCTTGAAAACCCATTGAAATGTAAATAAACTAAAGTAGTCTGCAATCAGTTACAGCACATCTATTCATAATAAAATTAAGCAGTTTAATTGCATTAAACGTTTAATATTTATGTGTATATATATATATAAATTACTATTTCGAAATGTTGCCAAATGATTAATCAGTTTATTTGCATATTATCGGACAGGATGTTGATTAAACGGGCCATTCACAAAGTGCGAGTACATTTGGCCAAGATCGCGATTAGACGTAATAACTGCTCAAGACTGATAATGGCCTAGCTGCGTACGTTGCGATTAACACAATAATAAACTATTTGTTACTGTTATTAATATTATTATTATTACCTTTTTTTTTTGTTTTTTTTTTTAATTTTGTCATAGTGATTGTTAGTCTTGGGTCGCTTTGCTTCTGTTTTTCTATTGATAAGCGACATGCGAAGAGCTCCCTAGAGGTGCCAAGCAGCAGGCACCGAGCCGTATCAGCGATATGTCTCACCATGCCGGACAACTTGGCCAGCAATCACACACGTATACACAACACACACAACACACACACTACACACACTACACACACTACACTGGTCAGCATGCGTGGACGTCATGTCAAGTACAAAATGTTGGGCGCTCTTATCAAATTGCGACAGCCGTTCCACAGTTGGGGCCAACACTTGATGGATGCGACGGTTTGCCGGTTTGCCCGGTGTGGTGTGGTGCCGTCGGTAGCGGAAGAAGTCCAACTATAAAATCTACAAATTATAACAAAGAAATCATTAAAGCGTCGATTCCTTCACGTATTTAACAGCAGCTGTATAAGTATGTAAAGCTACATGTTGGCCAATAAATATGGCTATACATGGCTGCATGAATAGTACCAGGTATTGCTTTAGAAACTACCAAAACTTATTAACAAATAGTGCTGAGATATATGGCTATAATGTTAAGTACATTGTTTCAATTATTATTATTAAAATTATGAAGTATTTCATGAGTTTAGCCCGACAATCAAGTTAAACTTGCAGTTGCATTAGACTTGATATTTATTCTTTATTTTTAACGACAAATTAGCTCTACTTTGTTATACAAATAGTATTACTTTAAGCAATTTTGATCTATGTTTAAATTGTTAGCATTTGCATTAGCGTTTTTGTTTTCGTTTCCTGCAAAAATAAAAAAGCAAAAGTTCAGTTTTAGAAGCAATTCAGTTCAAGTTGCAATTTGACTTAATTTTCTATTTTATTTTTAATTTAATTAACATCAACTTATTAAATTATTTACATTCACAATTAGGTCTGCTGAAATGCCTTTACTTTTTATGTAAAATAATTGCTGTAAATAATTATCAAAAGTTGCACTTCCCAATACAATTCTTTGGCATCTTCAAACCAAATCTTATATCAATGATGTTGTTCGTTTTCTCTGTTGAATCTCACTGTAAATAGCTGAGATAACATAATTTTTGTTGTTGAATGTGTTTAACTCGAGTATTTGCAATTTGTATGGCAGCAGCATTCGGTTGTGTTTAGTTGAGACTTGTAATTGGGTAATGAGAACAAGGTAAGGTAAACGGATGGACAACAACAGCAACACTCCAGGCCATACGCTGAGCACTTGTCAACAAGCACAAGAACAAGAAGAGACGTTGTGAGCAACAGTTGCAGCAACAACAACAGCAACAACAGCAGCAACAACAGCAGCAGCAACAGCAACAACAACAACAGCAAATAAGTTGTTGAAGGGATACGTGTTCCAAGTGAATCGATCGGCACTTACAACGCTTAATCAGCGCCGATTTCAGTCGATATAATGAATGTTGTTGTTATTGCAGTTATTGTTGTTGTTGTTGTTGCTGTAGTTGTTGCTGTTCAAATTTGGCATTGATAAAGCTGGCAGTCGGTGCCACACAACGGCAATGACAACGAGAACGACAACGACAACGACTTTGATTCGAATGTGGTCAGTTTGTAATGAAAAATTGATTAACGCTATACGAATATATATATATATATATATATATATATATGTATGTGTGTCGAAACGAATAAATAAATTTATCAGAAAATAAACGTAAATCAGTGAACAGAATGTAGAAATTAAACAGGCCAAGTAAAGGCAGTAAAACAAATAAATGAGATTACAATTAATAAAATAATCGATAAGTGCACGAGTTCTGCTCAGTTTTGTTATAGTACTTAATATAGCTATACTCTTTATTGTTGTTATTGTTGTTGTTATTGTTGCTGTTGTTTTGTAGGCCAAAGTTAATTGCGTTTTTGATTTAACAACGAGCCGCGCAATTCTGCAGCCACTTGAACTGGCGCTCCCCAATGCCTCAAGTCTATGTTCAATACTCCCCAGACTATATATATATATATATATATATATATATATATACTATGGAGACTGCTGATTGCGTGTGCAACTCAAATGACATTTAATTGGCCTACGCAATGAGCTGCCACTTGCCACTTGCCCCTTGCTCCAAGTGGGCGTCAACCATTTCATTTGGCTCTGTGTGATTTTGCAATTGAAAATTTACTGATTTGCTTGGCCCACCAAATGGGCTGGCCATTAGATAAGCCCCACACTGTTCCAATCACCATTGGCCAACATCTATCCGCCAATAGATTAACGATTAAGTATTCATTTCAATTCCGTTTAATAAATAAATATAAATAAACAAATTCAATTTTCAGTTCTACTTTGCATTTACCATTTACGCTAGCTTTGTTCGCTGTTATACCCTGTACTCGTTAAAATTGTGAATAATAACCTTGTGCAAATGTATCTAACAGACAGAGGGAGGCATCTCTACATCCCTATGGAGTATATATATTCTTGATCAGTTGTAGATCAGTAAACCGAATCGATTGAGATATGTTCGTCCGTCCCTCTGAATGAACGCAACTATTGGATCTACAGGCACTACATTGGCATGAAGGTTTCTGTATATCCTTTCCACATTAGTGTTAGGTTACATTTTGTATGCCTCAACCCCTTCCCCCACAAATCGATAAAACAACAATAAATGCCTCATTTCTCAGTGTAAACATTTCTTACTCCGCAGGCGCTTGAAGAATACTAGATCGAAATAATGCTGAAAGTTTGATCAAGATCGCTCTATAAATAAGAAAGATAATCTGAAAAGAAAGAACTGAAGTTTTTCCCTTGAATCGTTCCGCTTTGCTCTCTGCGGCCAACACATGAGTGCGAGCGGGACAGCGAACGAGTGATATATACGCAAATGGAAGAATACGCAAGTATATATATAAGTATATCTAAATTAATTTCAAATGTAAATGATTATCTCTTAATATTCCCAAGTATTGGGATACAAACTTCTTCAAATATTATATATTTAATATTAATATTAATAATATTAATATTTATATTATTATTAATATTATTAAAAGCAAACTAAATGCATGTGAGTGTTTCAACAAAGTATTCTTTGAGCATCTGTTAGGCAATTACTTTTATTATAATCAATATACTTAATTTAGGAGACTGGTACAGGGTATTATACAGTCGCTTGCGCTCGACTGATCCGCTTGTTTTCTATGAGAATTTTAAATTTATTTAACCGAGTATCTGAGAGTCCACTGCAATGCATTCATTTAAGCGATACCAAGAATATAATTTAAAAAATGTATAAATAAATAAGCAAAAAAAAATGTAGTTTAATTTAGGTATTAATAATAAAAAGGTATTAAAAACATTTTTATTTTTATTTCAAATTACGAAATAAGCAAATCTCTTCTAAATATATATAAATTTATATATTTATCTAATTTCTTTTTTAAATTTACTGCGCTTACGTTTACAGTCTCAGTCACTTAGTCTCAGTCTCTTGGCCAAAAGCAGTTGTGGCTCATATGTCTTAGTTAACATATGCTGAGAGTCTTGCGTTAATTCACATTATGTTGAGTTCGACTTCAGTGGGTTTTTAAAAACATTTCATAAGCTGTCTGGCCAAGACTATATGGCCAACCAGGCATATTTAAAGGGCCCGGTGAGACTTTCCTTTTTTTTCGTTTTCTTTTTTTTTTTTTTTGTTTTTGTTTTTCAATTAGTTGGCAATGGTTGCTTATTGGCTTGACCGTTGTCCGCAAATAAAATGCAATTTTAATGACAAAACTCTCACACATTGTGTGGCAAGGGACACAAAGTCGCAAAGTCGCAAAGTCGCAATTCTAATTAGTCAACGTGCTGCAATAAAGCGCCGGAAAACAGCGCCCCCCGGCGGGTGGCAATGCCAATGAAGAGGGGAAAGGAGAGAGGAATGAGAAGGGAATGTGGATGTGGAAGTTGCAAGGTGCTGGGAAATTGCTAAAATCGTTTTGCGCTTGTATGTGAGTCTGGTTTTTGGTGGTGTGGGAGGGGGCTGGGGGGAGGGGGTAGTGTCTGCCTTGTGGGCGCTTGCAAATCAAATCAAATTAAGTCAAAGTTGATGGCGCATTTTACAGTTGTTGGCCGTTGTTAGCTTGTTGTGGCAGTGGTAGTAAGCGGGGTGAGCTGAACGGAGTTGTTAGAGGCGGGGTGTGTAAAATGTAATAATGCTTCATTCATGTTGTTGTTGTTGCTGTTGTTGTTGTTGCTGTTGTTGTTGCTATTGCCTGAGGTTGTTGCCAGCAATGTTTGTTGTTCATTTCGAGGCCATCGTCATTATCTGCATGTAATTTCTCATTTTCATAGTCAATTAAGTCAATCACACGCCCTTTTAGCCACCGCAGCGTCATCGACGTAGCCGCCGTCGTCGTCGCCGTCGTCGCTGTTGCCGTCGCCGTCGTCGTTGCCTTTGCCGTTGCCGTTCCCGACGGCTCGAAAGCCACCCTGCAAATTAACACGTCGTCGCCGTTGTCGTTATCGTGGGATGTTGTTGCTCTTGTTGTTGTTCTTGTTGCTGTTGTCGTGGGTTGTTGGTTAGCTGCATTGGTGGGTTGATAGCTTGATGAGCTGGTGGGCCGTTGGGCCGCTGGGCTGTTGTGCTGGTGGTGTGTGTTCCGTTTCCGTTGCCACTGCCAGCGGCCTTTTGTTTATTTGTAACGCAATGCAGCGGCGCGTTTATTGCTCAATTTTCATCGAAGTTGCCAAAATTACATATTCATAGTTGGCCAGCAAAGCCACCACCACTACGATTGCTATTACCACAACCCACATACACACACACACACTCGCACACGCACACACACACAGCGCGACCAGGCTCAATAACTGTAACAATTTCAAGCACTAAAAGGACACGTGGCAGCTGCTTTTAAAATTGAATTTCCTGCATGTAATCTTGTCGAGTCAATTGTTTTTGCTTTGCTACTACCCCTCCCCCCGTCCCCCGTCCCACCGCTTACCAGCACACCCCTCCGCTGTACATGCTGTTGTTTTAGGCACACGTGCAACTTCTGGGTGTGCAGACGCGTGCAGCTTGCCAAAGCCACCCACGCCACCCCGACCACAAGTCACACTTCTTTATTTATGAAGATGCGGCCAATATGTTGACTATTTGTGAACACCCTACCCAGGCACCCCCCCCCCCTCTCTCTCACCATCTGCTCCACACAGCCACAGCCACAGCAACAAGCTGCAAGACCTGCCCAGTTGCGCGGTTTTATGTGCTTAGACATGGGCACGTTGTGGCAAGGATTAGCTTTTGACTTTTGACAGCCGCACAGAACTTGAGCGGAGACAGGGAAATGGGAAAATGGGAAATGGGAAATGGGAAAATGGGTAGAGAGAGCAGAGGGAAATTTGTTAACTGTTGCTGTTCGTGTTGCTTTGCTGTGCAAATTGATTTAATTAGCAAAACTAAACAATAAATGAAATCTAACAAATGAAATTAGAAATTCTAAATAAAATAATAAAAAACAAACACAAGTAAAAATGCAAAATTCAAATACTGGAAATAAGTTAATAAATTGTTAGTATGCAAATCAAATTATTAGGATTATAGAAATAAATTATTCCCTGCTGCTGAGTTCAGCTTGCAAGTGTCTAATCTTGTTCAGTTCAAATCAGTTCAAAGTTTTCTTAGAATAATTATCAAAGTGTTAAGGAAATGATAATTATTAGGATTAATAAGACGAAACATATTTATTTATTTATTTATTTAACGTCGACTAACAGCAGTCGACCCAATTAAAAATCAAAATCTTAAGATAATTAAATTAAAAATAATTACAAATGAAATTTAAGTATAAAATGAGTTTAAAATTTAAGTTTAAAATAAGATTAATTTAAATTTAAATTTAAAATTTCAATTCTGGGGAAATCAAAAAAGCGTTGATTGATCCAACACTTGTTGCGGGGATTGGGGAAAACCCAGAAAAACCCAATCAGATCACAAAGTATATAAATGTAGTTAGTGTATACTAGCTAAATAGTTTAGGATGAGCAATTTGATACTGGGAAGAGAGGACTCTGAGCTGAATACATGAAAAAGTTTATTATAATCAGCACAGAGTACTCGAAAATATAATGATATACTTGCAGTTTTGAATTGAATATAACAAATGAAATTTCAATCCGTTAAGTAATTAGACTCTGTACTTAAAAAGTACATAGTCTATTAAGTTTGATGAAAGCGAAATGTGCGTAACAGACAGAAGAAGGCGTGGCAGACCCTCTAAAGTATATATATTCTTGATCAGCATCAACATCGAGACGATATAGCCCTGTCCGTCTGTCCGTCTGTCAGTGTATCTCTCTGTCCGTCCGTATGAACACCTAGATCTCAAAGACTATAAGAACTACAGTTATCATATTTGGTGACAACACTCTTATAGTGTTCACGCAGATGAAGTGTGTCTTAAATTTTTGCCACGCCCCTTACCACCCCCGTAAATCGAAAAAAAAAACGTATTTCTAGAGCTACAGACTTCAGATTTGGCACACATAGAGGAATTCCCTTTGCGGACGTTTCCATCACGATCGGAACATATACATCGATGATATTAAGGAATGAAACATCAGCAGGCCAAAAATTGCTCTAATTAGGAGAACAACAACAGTAATAGCAACAAGACAAGTTCAAATCTCGCTGCTGACAATTACAAATGTCATTTATTAATTATAAATGAGTTTTAGTTTTAGATTTAGTTGATGAATTTCTTTATATTTATTTCAATAAACATTTTTCTTTGCTAGTAATTAGTTGTCTTTATATATGTGCGCATTTTTCGACAACTTAACTGTAAAATTGCATCTCGAGTCGGCTTAAAGCAGTTTAATTAATTATTGAAAGATCGCCAAAAAAAAATTGCAAAAAATATTTCCTTTAAACTATTTATGCATTATTTTACAATTAACGAATTATATTTAAATTCATTGAACAACTAACTTTGTTTTGTATATTACTTAAATTAAAACATTAAACAGAGAATCCCTCTTTATAATTATGTGAACTCAGATTACATATTACTTAATAAAAATAATACATAAATTAATTATAAATAAAGGAATATGTGAACTCAGATTACATATTACTTAATAAAAATAATACATAAATTAATTATAAATAAAGGAATATATTTGCTGTCACTTACACATTAAGGCGTTTCTGTGTATATTTAAAATTACACAATTGCTAGGAGCATTCAAATAAAAACTAATATTTTCCGATAAAATTATGTCTAATAGTTCATACGGCAGAGAGAAAAATTAATTGTTTAATTGATCAAATTGTTTGTTAACATAAGTTCTTTATATTTAATACGAATACCTGATAGAGAACTGTGCAGGGTATTATACTGTCGCGCGCGCTCGACTCAGTCACTTGTTATTTTTAAATATTTTCCGTAATGTCTGTAAATTCAATTTCAATTTGAAGATACGAATGAAAGTTGAATTTGTCTTAGACTCAGTTCTTTAGGCTTTATTCTTATCTTCAATAATGTCTTTTAATTTAAACACTTAACTTTTCTAGATCTGTAGACAATTTAAAAGGAATTCCCATAACTTCTGCTTCTTCTTTTAGCAAATATTCAGGCGCATAAAAGATTCTTAGAGTTTCCGCAATAATTAATTATTTAGGTCAACTGATTTACAAACTGAATGAACTAATTTCTAAACTTGATCACTTTATTTTTAACATAATATAATTAACATAACTATGTAATGATAACTTGGCAAAGCTATAAAATAATACGATGAGAGTTCAGAGTTCTGTTTAATCAATCAATTTGTTAGTATTCTCACATACAATGTAAGAGTTCACACGAACTGATGGCACACAGTTCATTTGTAGCATAATTAAAATGTCAAAATGAGTGAATGGGAGAATGGAAGGAAGGAGAAGGAGGGAACACAAAAACCTTTTGGTGTGGTTACCCCTGAAAAAGGGAGCACTTTGTGGCGCAAGTTGCGTGTCAGGCTGGCAACGTTTGCCATTAAAAAGCCACCGAACATCAATTTAAATATTGCATTACAATGATTTGCATAAAAAGGCTGCACGCAGCAGCAACGGGGGTGGGGTGAGGGGGGGGGGGGTAAGGGCTGAATGAATAGCTCGGTGAGTGTGTGAATAGCTGGGTGAGTCCAAGTGCTGTCTCTCACAAATCAAAGCCAAAAACCATTAAACCAATATAAATTTGCACTTTCACATGACCTCGCGTTGGTGGACTAGCTGTCTCACTCTCCCTCGCTGTCCCTCTCTCTCTCACTCTCTGTTTGCCCGGGTGTCTGTTACTTGGCTAATTTGAATACGCCGAGCCCTGAGCGAGTGTATGTGTGTGTGTGTGTGTTTAGTGCTTCCCACGATATTGATATGACTTTGTCGTGTCGCTGGGGGTTCGCCTCAAATCAAAATTCAAATCAACAAACAATAAAGTGGCAGTAAACCATTAGCGGCGTCCCTGTGGCAGGGGTTGAGTTGCACGTGCAACACCTGACACATTTGGCCAGGATCACAATTCAATGCGAGCTGCAGATCTTCGCTTCGATCAACAACAATTGTCAGCCAGAACTTCACTCAATTTCAATTGTTTAACCTTTGATTTTTATTGCATTATTATTTGTAAATAAACAACAACAACAACAACAACAATAACAACAACAAGTGTAAACAACAACATTTCATATGCAAACAGCGTAGAGTCATGGAGGCGTCGAGGGTGCAAGAGTCGCAAGAAATGTTAGGAAATATAGGGAAATCAATCAATAGAATTCCTCCCCGCCAACCTCACAACCCTGTCACAACATTTTGGCTGCCGTCGCCGAGGAGCTCAGCAATTAACCGCTGGCCGCGCTGCGAACCTGAACCCGATTCCGATTCCAATTCCAATTCCAACTCCGATCCCAATCCCGATTTCGATGCCAAGCCACGCCACACCAAAACGGAAGTCATTAAGTTGGCCATTGAGCAAAAGGGTTGCGGTTCACGGCAGCCCGACGTGTGCCGCCTAATTGCGCAGGAGTGCGAGGAGAGCGAGGAGTGGGAGTACCATGTCCTCAACCATGTCTAGGCCAAGCAACTGCCGGGGGGTTCGACCTGGTAATTCGAGTAGACATTTGCCACTGCCGCCTGGCCGCAGCAGATGCCTCAGGCACATGAAGTGGCCAAGGCACAACACCTTTGATCATGTTTGAAAAGGTTGTTTTAAATATAATATACAACAAATACTGGAAAGATAAATATATAACAAATGAGGAAACACTGAGAAGTCCTATCTTAAGGCAATCATAAGAGATCCCCTCTAGAAGCTGCAGCATTTTGTGATCAGTTCCCGAAACTAATCTTCAAGTTCTTATTTAGTATAAGAAACGATAAGTTGTCGAGAGCCTGAAAGTATTTGTTAAAACAACAAAACGAGCAGAAAAGAGTATAATAACTTTGTGCAAATGTATGTAACAGGCAGAAGGAGGCATCTCTATATCCCTATGCAGTATATATATTCTTGATCAGTAGCGATAACCGAATCGAACGAGATATGTCCGTCCGTCCCTCTGAATGAACGCGTCTAACTCAGAAACTATTAGAGCTACAGGTACTACATTTGGCATGAAGGTTTCTGTATATCCTTTCCACATTAGTGTTAGGTTACATTTTGTATGCCTCAACCCCTTCCCCCACAAATCGATAAAACAACAATAAACGCCTCATTTCTCAGTGTAAACACTTCTTACTCCGCAGACGCTTGAAGAATACTAGATCGAAATAATGCTGAAAGTTTCATCAAGATCGCTCTAATAATAAGAAAGATAATCTGAAAAGAAAGAACTGAAGTTTTTCCCTTGAATCGTTCCGCTTTGCTTTCTGCGGCCAACACATGAGTGCGAGCGGGACAGCGAACGAGTGCGATACATGCAAACGTAAGAATACGCAAGTATATATATATATAAGTATATCTAAAATAATTTCAAAAGTAAATGATTATCTCTGAATATTCCCAATTGACATACTAACTCTTTTAAATATTATATTATTAATATTTATTAATATTATTATTATTAATATTATTTATATTAATATTATTAAAAGCAAACTAAATGCATCTGAGTGTTTCAACAAAGTATTCTTTAAGCATCTGTTAGGTACTTACTTCTATTACAATCAATAAACTTAATTTAGGAGACTGGTACAGGGTATTATACAGTCGAACGCGCCCGACTGATTCGCTTGCAACAAGTGTAAAATAAAAACAAATAATGAACAACAATATTAATAAATGTTAATTAAACTTACAACTTAAATAAATTTAATTTAAGCTAAGCTAAATGGCTATGCCTGTTTCTCTCTCTCTCTCTCTCTCTCTCTCTCTCTCTCTCTCTCTCTCTCTCTCTCTATCTCTGTCTCTCTCTCTCTACCACCCTCTCTCCCTCTCTCTCTCTCTCTCTCTCTCTATCTCTCTCTCTCACTTTCTCTCTCTCTCTCTCTCTCTCTATCTCTGTCTCTCTCTATCTTCCTCCCTCTCTCCCTCCCTCACTCTCTCTCTCTCTCTCTATCTCTTTCTCTTTCTCTCCCTCTCTCTCTCTCTCTATCTCACTTTCTCTCTCTCTCACTTTCTCTCACTTTCTCTCTCTCTCTCTCTCTCTCTCTCTCTCTCTCTCTCTCTATCTCTATCTCTATCTCTCTCTCTCTCTTTCCCACCTTGCAAACAATTCAAAATCTCAAAATGTTATCGTCTTGTATTCATATGATATTTATATTTAATAACTAAATGGAATACCTTGAAAGATCATCTTCAACTAAGGCGCTAAATGGACTCTACAATTACTCTCTTCCAAATGTACAAAGTACTACTTATCAAATAATCGAAACAGTCTTTCTAGAACTTCAACTGTTCATATACTACTATTACAGCCACTGTAATTTGTAGTTGTTGCAAAAGACAGATATATAATTTAGATTTAGTAACTAATTATATGTACTAGAAGTATAACATGACTTGATAGCTTGGTCAGGCATAAACTAATCCACAATGTGATAGAGAAGTTCAACACAAAAGCGCAAGCAAACAATGCTCAATGGGACAGTGGACAGTGGACAGTGGACAGTGGATACTGGAGACGTAACAAGGACACCAAGTGCCACATAAATCACTGGTCCGAGTCCAAGTCTGAACTGGAGTAGGAGTAAAAGTTGAATGTGAATGTGTTTGAGTAGGAGTTGGAGTTGGAGTTGGAGTGAGTGCGGGACCGGACAATTGACGTCAACAATAACTAACAATGATGTCAACTTGTAATTGAATTGATTGACAATATTTTATATGAAGCAAGAATAAACCCCGTCGGCCCCGTTGGCCCCGTTGGCCTTTAATGACAGAATTTGTTTAGATTAGCATTAATGGGACCCCGTACGAGGAAGACACACAATGATAGCCAACAATGATAAGGGGGCCACTCAGATGCATGCGCTGCCGGCTCTAAAGAAACGAGACTCTGACGCAAAGGACACGGGCGAGTGGCTGGCTGGCCATAAAAAACGATAAGACTATTCAATAAAAATAGTTTAAGCGGAAAAACAAACTTCAATGGCGATAAAAAACGTACGAAATGCGAAAGCAGCGACAAGGGTCACAGATCGAACACACAACTCAAGTCCAAGCACACAAAGAGAAGGACAGAGAGCGAGAGAGAGCGAGAGAGGAGAGCACCCACTCCGCCCAATCGTTTTGAGCAGCGAGCAGAAGTACAAGGACGACGACAGCAACAATATGTGCCAAGGGTCACAGTGGATAGGGCGTCTCGAGGGGTGAAGTAGGTGGAGGCGGGGGGGTCTGGTGTGTTCACCCTTCAATTTGGTTGCGCTTTTTAGTTAATGAAATCGTTTGCTAAATGAAACGTAAAGCCAAAAGGCAACAACATTCAGTTGCAAATGGCTTAAAGGCCACCACCCTCTCTCATGGCCAATCCTTTTCCAGTGGCAAACACACAACAACAACAACAACAACAGCAACAACAGCAACAGCATCTGATGCGGAAGCGGAAATGTGTCGCCGTTCAATGGGGCAGCGTCAAGATTTTAAAATCAAGTTTTCAAAGTGATTTTGAAAAATCGGCCACAAAATCATTTTAAAGCCACTTGAAAATGGCATTTCAATCTCGACTTGCCACATACAATTCCATGTGGCTAACTGCGTGTGCGTTTCCGTTTCTGTTGCCCTACCCCCTCTCCCCCTCCTCCTCCTCCTCCTCACACCATGCGAGGCTGAGTGCGACAGCTGCTGGCTGTGGTCTCCACTTGCCTCTTGCGATTAATTTGTTGATTTATTCACTACGGAAGGGTTGCTTAATTCCCTCTGACGGCGTTTTTATTTATTTATTTATTTATTTCCACCAAATTGTCTCGGACTTGTCCAGGACTGCAGTTCCGTTGGCCGAAATGGGTTCAACTGCTTGGAATGTGAATTACTCAGCAAAACTTACACGAATTGCCGCTCACTTCTCAAACATATTGTACACTATATCAGATGATAAGTTAACTAAGCTATAAATAAATAAATAATTAATGTTAGGCAAAAAATTAATATTATATATAAACATGAATTATTCAATTTGCATAAATGTATATGCACTTATCTATATATTTTCCTATTCATAATATAACTAATACTTTATTCTGATAATGAATAAAATATATAAAAAATATATATAATTCATTGTTATATTGTAATATATTAGCATAACACATTAAATATTAATAAATATTTATTTAACATTAAAAATAAAATATATTTTTAAATTTCGATTACAAATAATCTTGTGTTGAATTTAGTATTTAATATTATTTTAATATAAATAATTATTTAAGATTAAAGATTAATTGTATTTTTGAATTTTAATTGTAAATAAACTGGTGTTTCATTTATTATTTAATATTATTTTAAAACATGATAATAATTATTTAAAATTGAAAATAAATGTAAATTTTAAATTTATATTGTAAATAATCGTGTTTTATTCTATATTTAATATTATTTTAAACAATAAGAATTATTTAAAATGAAAAATAAATTATATTTTTTACGTTTTATTTATTAATTAATATTATTTTAACATATAATAATTATTTTAAATTAAACATAAATTATATTTTAAAGTTTCTATTGTTAGTAATCGTGTTTTATTTTTAATTTAATATGATTTAAAATAATTATTTAAGATTAAAAATAAGTTATATTCTTATATTTCAGTTGTCTATAATTTATAATTTAATATTATTTTAAATGATAAAAATTATTTAAAATTAAAAATAAATTTTATATTTAAATTCCGATTATAAATATTCGCGTTTTATTTATTTTTTAATAATACATTAAAATATAATAATTATTTAAATTTAAACATATATTATATTTTTAAGTTTCTTTTGTTAGTAATCGTGTTTTATTTTTAATGTTATATTAACTATTATAATAAATAATTGTTTTAAATTAAAAATAAATTATATTTTAAAATTACTATTACATTCGTGTTGTATTGATTTCGTAATATTATTATAATAAATAATTGTTTAGAATTAGACACTAATTATATTCCTTAATATATATTGCTATTGTAAGATTTCATTGAAAACTTATATTAAGAATTTATTGTTAATGCTAATCTAAGTAAATAATTATCATAATTAATTATTTAACACATTAGCAGCATAATTATTGCAAGTTTATTGTTTTAATAACATAAAAAATAATAAATAATAAAATGTGAATGTAAACCCTTTAAATATTATTATTTACAAAGTTTCTTTTCAAATTTACATAATTTATGTTTAAAATAGAGAAGATGCTCAAGCATAAGTTTAAATAGCCCTTTTCTTCAGTTGCAGGGTATCTGTGCTGTCTATGCGAATCTAGTCGGCCAATTGAATGACCCAAATGAAAAACTCTTTTGCAATGGCCAAAAAGTTTAGCCAGATTTTCTTACTTCGCTTGGCATATGCGGAAAGTTGTTGTCGGATTCGCGATCCGTTGACAGCAACCAATTACTGCAATGTATATTCCCAGGCAGGACAGGACGACAGGAGAGGACAGGCTATCCGCGTAGTGGTTGTCCTGGTCGCAGTGTCGGTCCTTTGCCCGCTAGACGAGTATTTGCATTTGTAGTTGGAGCTGGTTGTTGTCTGGTTATCAACACACTTCCGGAACTTAATGGCCTGAATCCTTTTGCTGCTGCTGGCTTGATTTGGCTCTTTGAGTTGTTATTGTTGTTATTGTTGTTATTGTAGTTGCTGTTTGCCGCTGTTCTTTTGGCCGGGACACTTGTAAAGTGCATTGGCCTGTAATAATTCCATGCCCGGTTAGGCTGCTTGTTTCGCTTCACTTTGGATCCTTTCTTTATTATTATTATTTTATTTGCTCTTCTATCTACGCGGTTGCTGTCTGTTCCCGTAATTATTTTGGATCGCTCTTTGCGCTCATATATCTTACAGTTTGTGTAAATCATTTGCCGCGCTGACTTTGAATTATGGAAAATTGGCGAATTTACGAGCTGCACAATAACCAGGATTGAACATGAAGTTGGAGTTGGAGTTGAAGTTGGAGTTGGAGTTGGAGTTGGTGTTGCATTTATAGCTGGGGTATGCTTGGGTTTTAGCTTTTGGCAAACAAATTGAGCTCTTGGGTCGTTGTCTCCCTTTTGGTTAGCATTGTTTGTTTTTGTATTTACGTAGCTCAATTTACACGCTTTGTTTTTAATGCGCTTTTGATGAAGCCATCATGTCACATTACATCAAAAAAAGAGGAAGAAGAACAACAACAACAGCAGGCATCCCATCAACTTGCCAGCTCTGTGAGGGTGTTAACCCAACACACACACACACAGAGAGAGCAAGCACACATAATAAGAAGACAATAAAAGGCGAGCAAATCTCCAGGCAGTCATCCCGTCTACAGTCCCGGCCATTTAGCAACACGTCCCGCTGCAGAAATCTCATAAACACTTTCCTTCTTTGGCTTTCGTGTGCACAAATTGAAATCTGCTTAGGCACAAGGGTGTACACTCCCCCACCCACCTACTTCACCCTCCCATCACTGCAGCGAGAGCGGGGCTGAAGGGCAACTGGACAAAACAAACATTGGCAGGACACAAAAGCGTTTTGGGACATTCACGAGCAGCTCATGCGTGCAAATCAAAGCGAGCAAGTGGAAAATGGACAAGGGGACGAACATGATAAGCAGAACGCAAAAGATTGAAATGATTCGATGTGGGGAGCCAGGGAGGTTAGCCGGAACAGATCAAATGATTGCAGTTGGTAAATATTTTATATGTTTATTATAATACGTAGTATTAAGCGTTTAGCCAACTGCACTGCATATTAGCTGACACATTGTTTTGGCCAACAAGATTCATGAGCTCGTGGTTATCCCTTTAACATATGGCTCAACCATTTCGCTCACTGGTTCCATTAGCTGACGAAATACGTATAATCTCTGCTCAAATTTAGATGTAGTCAATTAACTGCATTTCTTTAATTCGGAATTGCAATAAAACACTTTGGGGAATTTTGTTAGAAGTCTGTATTCACATGTTATGGGAACTTTATTAAATTAACTCCACCTCCAAATTCTATTAGTTCTGTGTATCCATTCTCACAGACCTTAGAGAGTAAGCAATAGCGCGTTCCCAGCGTTACTCACTAAGAGATTTGAACAGCAACTCCTGGTGCATTGCTACCTAGACTAATCAAATGACCATGTTGGCAATGTTTTCTGCTTAATAAATGAATTTCATCATAAAGAAACTGTAGTGCATCATCCCACAGCTCTCTTTAACCGTTCTTCATTACTGTAAAACAGCATTGGCAAGTTTACAAACACAATTTAAATACGCAGCAACGCTGCAAATGTAACGGCACTGCTCTTTGTTTCCGCCGCTCTCTATTCCTGCTCTCTTCTAAGAGTAAACGATATTCAGAGAGCATCATTGAAACAACAGAAACTTATGAAACGGACAATGAGAGGGAAGTGAGAATATATTCTGCTTTTGCCGGCCAATGATGTTGCTTGCAGTGGTGCAATTGATAAAGCTTTGGCACCGCAGTCAAGAGAGGTCCTGCGCTCAAGTCCCACAGTCGGCGGCGGAGTTTCTTCAATTTAACTTCATTTAATAATTATTAATAATATTATATATTCACATATTTTATGTTTTTAGAGTGCATTTATAGTTTTTATTTTTAATCACATATATTTGCATGTTTTTTTATATTATAATAAATAGTAAGTAATATTATAGTGTTCAGAAATGAATAGCGGGTCGTGTACTGTCAAGCAGCAGCTCGATTGTAGCTTCTTCGCTTATTTTAAATGTAAAACAATTTTGTACTAACTAAAAGTAAATTTTAAACAAATCTTATTAGAATATCCCCTTAGTTTCATTCATTTATTTATTAAAGTCCTTCACAAATTTCAAAAATAAAAAAAAGGAATCTCAAGTGAATTAGTATTTGGCCAACAAATCGGTGCATTCAAAAGGGAACTCGAAACGAGAATTTATTGGTCATTAGCTCAACTATATGCCCAGATGAAGTTGGCTTGTTCAGATTGCAGTCAATGCGAATGGGAATGGGATGGAGAATGGGAACATAAAAGATGGAGAGGAAGATGAAGAATAAAGAATGAAGGCAATTCAAACACTCACTCATTGTCAATGCACTGAGACTTGTTGGCTGCTCTTTATTTTTTTGTTTTTGTGTTTTTTAGTGCTGGCTCAGCAACAGCAACAACAGCAGCAACAACAGCAACAAGAACAATGGTAATGTAGCATGAGCAATGTGTCATGCTTGTTGATTTGTAAGGATGCAATGCAGAACCGTTGTCAATTGTATTGACCGGAAAATCATAAAGCTCTTTGTGCCCAGCACCCAGCACCCAGTCCAATCCAAAGAGAGGAAGTGGAAATGGAAGCAGCCGCGTCATGCCACTGGATCAACCTTGTTATGGCCCTTGGTCATTTTGTTTCATCATCTGAGCTCATCTAAGTCGGTCTCTCCTTATGTTCGATACCGGAAATGTTGGCCAGCTCATTCAATCTTTGTCTGTTGCTCTTCGATTTTCTATTACATGATTATAATCCTTTTTCATTTTCATTTTCATTTTTATTTTTTTTTCTCTCTCTCTCTCTTTCTCTCTGAGTTTTTGAATTTTGTATAAAGTCTCGCTGGCTGGTTTCCGCCGCAGAAAGTTGTTCTTTATTATGGAAAACTGTTTATAAGTTGACAGGCAGTAAACAGGATTTGCTCCGAGACGCAATCGGAAATGCTAAGACTTTCTCGACTTTTCCGACTTTTCTGTCTTGTCCAAAAGGGGTCGCTGATCGACAAAATTAACATTCAACTATGACAGGAAGTCAACTTCCATCTATCTGCTGGCATTTACGTGTGTGTGTGTGTGTGTGTGTGTGTGTGTGTGTATGTGTGTGTGCGTGTATGCGTGTGTGTGTGGTCTCGTTTAGATAACTGGAACAAGTGCTCATATTACGACACATTTGATTTTAAAGCGATTCTGTCACATTATCTTCTGCAAGGAAAAATAAATATTACATAAATGTTGGATTGGATTTTTGTATTCGAACCTGAAAACTTAACTTAAGCTAAGTATTACGCAAAATAAATAGAAAAACTTGCCTAACCCAATGTGAATCCTTTACTTGTTATTTTGTGACAAACATTTGAATTATTATATTGAATCAGTCAGAATTGAATAATTACATACTTCCAGTTCTGGCTATTTGTTTATTTATAAATTAATTAATTTCTTTCATTTATATATTTATTTATTTATTTATTTACTTACTTATTTATGTATTTTTTTGTTGTTTATTTATTTACTTATTTATTAAGTTATTTATTTATTCATTCATTTATTTATTTTCTTATTTATTTATTTGTTTATTTATTTATTTCTTTATTTATTTATGTATTTATTTATTTATTTATCTATTTATTTATTTATTTATTTATGTATTTATTTATTTATTTATCTATTTATTTATTTATTTATGTATTTATTTATTTATTCATTTATTTATTAGTTTATTTATTTATTTCTTTCTTTATTTATTTACTTATTTATTCATTTATTTACTTATTTATTTATTCATTCATTTATTTATTTTCTTATATATTTATTTATTTATTTATTTATTTATTTCTTTCTTTATTTATTTACTTATTTATTTATGTATTTATTTATTTAGGTCTAGAAGCAGCGGACAAATGAATTCGATTTAATAACAGAGAAATCCGAATCGGAAATAAGATGAACTAATTTAATCTAAATCAAATCAGACAGAGGAATTGACTGATGGACATATGTTACTATTCTTGTACAGGGTATATTTCATAAATATTTATGAATTATAATGCAAATATATTCAAATTGTAATTCTAAAAGATAATTCCAAGTTAGGATCTAGTAATTAAGAAAAATATGAACTGTATGTTTGGAGAAGTTAGTTCGACCAAATGACCCATAAATGACACGCACACAAAATTAGTTTAGCCAGAGAATTGAGAGACAGAGTCGGAGACGGAGACGGAGCCACTGACAAAGCGCTGAACCACCGACAAGCTTCGACCCGTCGAACCGTCGACCCTTCAGGCCCTTCTGGCCCTTCTGGCCAAAAGCATATGGCATGGCGCTTATCCATTTATGAGTGCACATTAGCCATTATATGATGCCGTTATGATTTACGCCGCACAGCAGTAAGTGAACCATCCAACCCACTGAAAGGACGCCGAGCGTCGTCCGGTAAGTGCCACCGTTGTGCAGTTAAGTGGAAACTATAGATAATATATTTATAGTTGCAGCGTGTGAGGTGCATTGTCTCTCTTGTCCGACTATTTTGTATATTAAAATGTTGCCACATTGAAATTTATTTGTCGATTTCTTGATTTATGACTTCGCATTTCTTTTATTTCACCGCATTCAACAGCCAACAGCCGACAGCCAACTTCCAACTGACCAACTAGCCAGCTTGTCCGCTTGTCCGCTGGTCAGCAAAATGATGCGTCAGCATTCATTTCATGCCACGCCATGTGCCACACATTAAAAAGATACACTTACTCTCATGCTTGCTACTCAACACTGCCCCACTCCACACCCCACACACACACCCTGCGCTTAATAAGCAGAAGGGTAATCGCTTAATTGACAGCGTCTCTTTGTCCGGCTTATCGTAGTGGTTGCCTCGAGAATCAGAGACAGTGAGAGAGAGAGAGAGTGAGAGAGAGAGAGAGAGAGAGAGAGAGAGAGAGAAAGAGAGGAGAGGTAAGAGCTACCTTCGTGCTGTGGCCAGCAATCAGCAGATTTACGGATTTACAGATCAACATTTGATCAAACGGACCATGACTTGAAATCGCAAACATTTGATGAAACGAGTTCAGAAATACGACAACAGCTAATTCACTTAATTTCACTTTGATTATAATTTCAGTTCAATATGTGCTTAGGGGAATTCGGAAAGGTTTTCTTCCTGATTTCTACAGGCAGCAGGAGAAGATCAGTGTCAATAGCCAAGTCAATGAGCCATGTCTAGCCGTTCGTCTGTCTATCTGTACAAACTCAGCAACTATAAAAACAAGAGAAAAACTGCTGAATACCTACCCTCCTCCTTTACCTTCAATACCCTGTAGAAGGATATATTAAGTTTGTGCAAATATTGTGGGACAGGCAGCAGGAGAAGATCAATCAATGAGTCATGTCTAGCCGTTCGTCTGTCTGTCTGTCTATCTGTACAAACTCAGTAACTATAAAAACAAGAGAAAAACTGCAGCATAGCAATTATAGACTGCATTTCTAAACTTACAAATTTCTTATTTAACAATTGTATAAAGTATACTCTTCTAAAACACAACTGAAAATTTCATAAAGATCGCTCCAGAAATAAGAAAGTTATGCAGAAAAGAAAGCAGAAAGAAACTAACATTTCTCATTGTATCGCTTTGCTGGGCCAACATGTGTGCGAGAGTGAGACAGAAAATGTGTGCATAAACAACTGAATAGATATGTATATATAGCACATAAGGCGCATGGAAATATGTATGCTATGCTCATAGCAGTAAGCTTTTGTGCTGATTGTTACGCCACTTTATTTTGGAATTAACCAACACTGTCAAATATCATAGTCGCCGTCAATTATGTTATGAAGTCTAAGCTTAATGTATGCACAATTTAGTGGAGAAAAAATACATTTATATGATCTTTGTAATACTTGTGGCTCGAGATGTTTTAGATTAAAATTATTTGTAGAATAAAGTACTTTAGTTATCGCATCAAAAGCAATATTTCCATGACAACAACAATAAATAAAATTGAAAAGTAATTAATTAATTCAACACATATTGAATATTTATTACAATACATATTACTATCACACCATTGATTGATCTTCTCATTGATCATTTAGTTTGTAGGCAGCTTTAAGCTAATGAACTAAATCATAATGCATTTTTAACCCAAATCAATTCTCTTTTGTAACTAATATAGCCAAGATCCTTATGTATAATATAACTCTATAGTTCGGTAAACTAAACTATATTAAAAACTATTGAACTATAGTTAAAGTCAAGGTTGCTAATCTATGAGATGTTCAGTTCTGTTTAAAGTATGTTCCGTTCCAGAACTTCATTAATTTGTTTATATTATATTATTATATTATCATATTATTATATTATTATATTATTATATTATTATATTATTATATTATTATATTATTATATTATTATATTATTATATTATTATATTATTATATTATTATATTATTATATTATTATATTATTATATTATTATATTATTATATTATTATATTATTAAATTATCATATTATTATATTATTATATTATTATACTATTATATTATTATATTATGATATTATTATATTATTTAGACTATAGTCTCTGATTGATTGGACTTGTTTACTCATTTTCTGAGATAGCTGAACTATGTCTGTAGTTAGTATTGTCTTATAGCACATTGTACCTTAAAGATGCTATATGAGAAAATGTTGACAATAGAATTTTCGTTATGAAGTTGGTTTTAAAATAAAAATTGGAGAAATAGTTACCTAAAGTAGCTTAAATTAAAGACTTTTATCAAAATATGAATGAATGCCTATGAATGCTGATAATATTCACAAAAGTTCAACGCGAATACGATCAGCAGGAAGTGAAATGAATGTCTCTGAATAATTCACATTAATCTGCATAACTTGGACTGGTTTGGTAGTAATCAAGTCAAGATTGGATAACCAATCCTCTAACAGAACATTTGCTTCAGTCGCTCATCCCTTTTGCCTGTCTGTCTCTCTCTCTCTCTCTTTCTTTCTCTCTCTCTCTGTCTTAGCCTCGCTCTGCGTGGCTTTAGTTGCCGCAGTGGCAGCTACAAACTTGCCGACACTTATTAGCCTCGAGTACATCAATCATCGGCTTGTTTTAATTTTAAAAAATCGCACGCTGTTCAGCGAGTTGTTTTACGCAGTGAGTGCAGTGGCCTATTCCCCCTCACCCCTCACCCCTCACCCCTATCGTATTACAGCACTGCTTTCATTCTCCATTGCTTGTCCAGGGGGTTGTGCGCAAGTTTTAGCACTTAATTAAATGCCGCAGGCCACATGCCCCCCGTTGGTGGGCGCCGTCAATTGTGAATGGAATCCCGCCCACTGTGCAGCATGTGCGGCATCTCTTTCTGGCACAAACTTCTCTATCTATTCTCTGTCTGTGTGCGTGCGTGTGTGTGTGTGTGTGTGTTGTTTATGTGTATCCTTGGGAAATTTCAGCCGACACAAGGAAATTTTAGTATCATGTTTAAAGAGCGCCATTTTCTTTTGTTCCGTTTGTTCAACGCATTTCACTTGAATTCACTTTGTGCATTGTGTTCGTGGGTGCGGGGTGCGGTGTGCGGGGTGCGTGGTTCCGGATGCGGAGTACGGAGTGCGGAGTGCGGGGTTCTTGAGGCTTCGGGTTGGGCTCTCGCTTAAAATTCATTCAACTTAAACATTTTCCTTGTGGTCTGGCAAATGGCAGAGACGAAATGGTTTGGGGAATGGGAGTGGGCGTGGAAGTGGGCGTGGGCGTTACAAACTGGGCTTATCTGTTGGCAGAAATGCTTATGCTGCGGACAAGATTGATCTGTTTAATAAGCAACCTTAAATTTTTGATTAAGAAATGTGTAAACCTTTTTTAATTCACTTTTATGCGGCACGGCATAAAAATCTTCCACTGCCGCGCCTATTTCATTATGAATACAAATTGTGAATGGACAGGTACAGATCGTCGTCATCATCAAAATTATATTACATTTTATAATCCACAAGTGGAAAAATTCATATAAAAAGCAGGGCAACTTTTAATCAAAAATTTACCAAATTATAAATATTAAATGTGTTTATTAAAACAAGCAAATCTTTCAGGGGGAGGGGGGCACATACGACAGTTTTGTTCTTAGAAAACGGCGAAGGCTACAGTCGACTGCGAAAGACTCTGTACTTATTTCAATAAATACATGAAAATATGAAAGTAAATTAAAAATAAAACTACGAATATAAAATAAAAATGTTGTCTATGAAAAGGGTTCGATCGGGACTCGAGCCCGCGATCCAGTGATTGATAAGCTAACGCTCTACGCCCTGGGCTGCTGCCAATTGGCAGCGTTAGTCGACAAAATTACAATATATCAAGAGGGTCACAACTTCCATTTCCTTTGCGAGCTTCTTTAGGCTATTTACCGCCAGTTCTGGAGCTTTATAACCGCCAAAACGCGGTTAAAAATTTTAATTAACGGCTTGCGGAATTTCTAGCTATTTATAAACTCAATTTTAGCTACTATGAACTGTGAACTAGTTGTTTTACTGCAAGCAATCGATATAGGTTATTCACCTTTAACTAGTCTCTTCCATCACTATCCTTTTTTATTGCATTTTGCTAGTCGCTGCGTCTTTTTAGAAACTTCATTCATATAATACCTAAAGTAAACTATAAGCAAAAACCAAAAGAAGCCTAGATGCGGCATCCTTTATTTAAGAAATGTTGCTCATTCGACTCCGCCGATGGCTCAAACTGCATATCCAGCTTCATCGTAACAATAGGTAATTAGCTCAAACAAAGGTGTAAGCACTTTCCAAGCAAATATTATCTAGGCAATTGTCATGTTGAATTCTTTACAGATTACCCGATAACTTTGAAATACTCCAACAGACGCACCTTTTTTTTATAATAAGCCGAGTATAATTCTAATTCTTGAGCTCTCCAAATCGACAAGTTCTAAAATCGACGCAATACAGCACTATTCATTTAGTTAAGTAATAAAATGTTGGGAGCACTATTAGTTTTTCGAGCGATGTTTGGGAAATATTTAGATACGGGAAGAAATCAACGTTTTTTTTCGGAACTATCGGAATTTGTTATTAACATTTTAGCTCTATTACGCTATAATAGCTTTTTATCTAGCTTTATTTAAATGTGAATCTAGGCAAATGTATTAATGTATATATAAATAAAATAATAAATAGTTAAATAATTATTATTAATTATTATTAAAAAAATAAAATTTAGAATTGAAAGCAGTGCGAAACTCGCAAAAAGTCTTGTTCTTCTAATTGAAGGTATAGCTGCCATGAACTTTTTTATTTGAGCTACGATCGTGATGAAAATTTCAGAAAACATCCGTACAGCAGCACACACAATATATGCCAAATCTGAAGAAATTCTAAGACCAACTTGATCTTGTTGTAAATTTGATAACTCTAGGTCTTATAGTAGATCTAGGTATTCATAAGGACGGACAGAGGGACATGGTTATAACCATATATATATCGTCTCACCAATTGATGCTGCACAAGAAAATATATACTTAATAGGGTCGGAGATGCCGCCATCTGCTTCTTTGCACATTTCGCTGTTGACAAACCTAATAGACTATGTAGTTTTTAAGTACAGAGTCTAAAAATGCGAACTTACTTAACATATGATAATATTAAAAACAAAATATAAAAAATAGAAACAAGAAAGGGTTGTCTTAGGCACGCCGAAGATTTCATACACTTGAAGAGTTTTGTTTTTAACTTCCACAGATTGTTTCCATTGAAAGTTTATTTGGTATGTAAATATATTTATAAAGCAATAGCAATTGTTTAATCTGTAAGATGAGTGGAGATATCTCAAGAAACAGTCGACTGTTCTTCTATATGAAATAGTGAATAGATACGGCTGGCTAAGAGACCCAATCAATTAAAGCGATACACATTCTGAGACAATTTTATAAAACTCTATGAAAAGGGTTAAAGGATATGATTTCCCCTTTTAACGGGAAGAAATTATAACTTCTAGATTCTAGGTCGCCAAATTTTAAATTCAATGCAAGCGAATTCGACGAGCGCACGCGACAGTATAATACCCTGTGCAGTCTCCTAAATTAAGTATTTTGATTATAAGAAAAGCAACTAACAGGTATTAATAGAATGATGTTTTAAAACACTCACACAGCGCACGTAACTCTGTAGCATTTACTGTTGGAAAACTTGCGAAAACTTATGCGAGTTAACTCGAGTTAACAAATGAATCTTTGTGAGTTGAATATTACTTTTATTTCGCACTCATCCCAATGAGCTGGCCAGTAGATTCTCCACATATCCCTGTTCGTTGTCTATACCAACACTTGAGGCAAACATTAACAAGTATTAGTTATCATACATCAATAATTGAAAACTTCTAATATTGATTTTCACTCTGGTCAAACGCTTGATAGTATTTGTAAATATTTCAAATATATTAAATATAATTTAACACTATATCGTCAGTTATAAAAACATTGTAAAACAAAAGCCAAAGTGGACAACTATAAAATAAATGAATGATTAATTAGATGAATTGAAACATGAAGTTTTGAATGATTCCATTTTATTTTGTTTATAGTATTTTTTCGAATTGAATATATAAAAATAGTTTTGTTGTGTATAAATAAAAATAAAGATAATCATTATTGTTTTCGTTTGTTTTGTTTTGTTTTATAATAAATATGCTAAAGCTAATCGACCATTTGCATTCTCTAGGTCTATGTATATAAAATAAACTCTTAACTCAGCGCTCAAATTGATAATATGCATTCAAACTGAATAAACCTGACAATACATATTTCATATTTAATTGTATATAGCTAAATATATTTATGAGTTGGGGAAGTTGCACAGTAAAAAGAACAAATAAAAAAAAAAAAAAAAAAAGAAAATTAAATATTTATATAGATTAAAAACTAAAGTTAAGAATCTTCTTTGTCTTGGCCAAAAGAGTCGTGCCAAAAAAAGTATTGCTGGGCGCCATTGAAATGCGTTAATACGTGTTGGTTGTGGTAATAAATAGTTGCCCGGAAAGAAGTCTAGATTACGATGTGTAAGGGAGAGAATACATATACAAAAGTTGTGCATCCGCTTCAGCTGCAGTTGTCCAGTTGCAGTTCTCCAGCTTCAGTTGTCCAACTGATCTCGCTGCGGTTGCGGTTTACGTTTCAAAGTACTTGTAGATAGCAGTTACATAGGACATGACCTGTGTCCAGTCGGGTCTCTCGATTTGACACATATCATTGATGTTCTGGCAAAGGATGAGAAACAAACGGACTGAATGAGTAAATACGCCCGGAAATGCGGAGGATCGAAGACACTCACCAGGGTGGTGCCAATGCCCACAGATTCGGCGGCGGCAAATGCAAGCGAAAAGTTGCGCCGCTTGTTGGCCGGACTAAGCGTATCATAGGGTATGCGATCCGGCAGATAGGAATGTAGAATGGCGCAGAATGCAAGACCATCGTTCCACGATGAGCTGAAGTTCGTGATGTCAATGTTGCGATAGCCAACTGTCTTATTTTGGCACCACTTGAGCAGCGCATTACGCTTCGAGCCACCATTCTTGGCCAGCATATTAAGCGGATCCTTGCGCTCGCCTACAACAAGTGTTATCATTAGCTATATATATAGATATGATGACTGAGTCTTACCGCTGATGAAGGATTTTGAGACATTGCCAAAGCTAAGACTGCTCACAAGGGCGCCGCTGGGGGATTGTCCCGGCGTTGTCAGACTGGGCGCTTGTTGCTGCTGCAAACTGGGCGTGTTTGGTGTGGAGGGCTGCGATGTTGTTGTCGCACTTGACGTTGACTGTTGCGACAGTTGCTGCTGCAGCTGCGGCTGTGATGACTGCGACTGCGACTGCTGTGTTGCTTTGGTTGTATTAGCTGCTGTTGCTGGCGTTCCAGCTGCTGCTGTTGGTGCCGCTGCCACTGCTGCAGCAGCAACTGTTGCCACATTGTTGACATTCACATGCAGATTGCTGCTCTGCAGTACGGGCAAGCGAAGCTGCAACAAGCATATACAAAATATATTCAGTTAGTATGCCAAATACAATCATGTTTTAGCAGATTATAGAAAACAAAACCAAAACTTAATCAAACTGAAAGCACAGCTGCACTTCTAGCTAGCGAAAGTTGCAGACTTTTCAAATCATTTCGATTGCTGCATTGCACAATTGAAGATGTTATATAAAGTGAACTAGATCAACGCTGTAAAATATCTTCAAATTGATGAATGCATTTTGGAATTGCAGTTTCTTAAATTGCGCTCAACTCACGCTCTCGTGCCAGTCACCAGAGACGGGCAGTATAATGGGTGTGTGGCCTGTTTCGGGTGTGCCGCTGTTCAAGCTGGACGTGGAGCTGTAATGCGACTCAGTCTCATCCGTCTTGCCCTGCTGTGGTTATGATAGAGAAAGGAAGTTAGTTAGTTGGCTTTATTGATTTATATATATATAATGCAGCTCACCTGCTTGTTGTTTTCGATGCTCTCGATGAGCGTTTTCACAGAGAGGCGGGAGTCCTGCCGGCTGAAGCTGAGCTTGCTGCGCCTTGAGGCCATCTCCTGCTGCACAGTGGACATCACCGATTGCTGTGTCTCCGTCTGCTGCAGTTCTGTGAAATGTGAAGTGAGCATTGGTGTTTAGACTATCGACAGTGGAGCATGGACTGCATGGACTGCATGGACAGCAGGGAGCACTCACGTTGCTTGGTTAACTTCTCCAGCTGCTGCTCGAGCAGACGGATCTTCTCCTTTTGCGTCTTGTTATCGAGCACCAGCTGCTCGCGTGCGCTGAGCGCTTCAGTCTTGAAATCGTTGGCAACCCGCACAGTCATTAGGAGATCCGCCTGAAACTGTTGCCATTCGTCAGCGTCGCGTTTCCGCAGCTGAGTCTCCTTATCCAGGCGGGATTCGCTGTCGCTTAGCTGCAGCTGCACATCGCCCAGATGCCGTTGCGTCTCGCTGAGCAGCTGCTGCAGCTGCGCCTTGTCCTCCTGGTGGCACTTACACTGCACCTGCAGCTCGGCAACGCGCTCCTCCAGCGTCTGGCAATCGCCAGCAAGCTTATCCTTGTCGCACTGCAGCTGCTCCAGCCGGAACTCAAGGTGCGATACGGCGCATTTCGCATTGTTCTTGGCCACCTTGCACTCCTCGGTGAGTACGGCAAGCTGTTCGCGCAGACGCCGTAACTCCGCCTGGCTGCGCGACCACTGATCCTGCAGCTCGGCCAGACGCTCCTCCAGCGCATCCTTCTCGCGACGCGCCGCATCGAGCACATCACTGAGGTCGGTCTTGTCGCCACGCGCCAGATCCGCTTCGAGCTCCTCAATCTTGGAGCGCGCATTGTCAAGCAGCGTGCTCAGCCTGCTGATCTCAATGGCGCGCTGCGAGATCTCCTCCTTGGCCAGTGACAATTGCGCTTCGCTCTGCTTGCGCTCCGCATTGGCCGCGTCCAGCTGTGAGTCCAGCAGCGCGTTGCGTTCCCGCTGCCGCTGCTGCTCCAATTGGACGGCATCGCGCGATTGCCGCAGCTCGGCGAGCTCCGCATTGAGCTCCTCCTGCTTGAGCAGCAGCGTCTCGCGCTCCTCTTGTGATGTCTGTATCAGATCCAGCAGCTTCTTTTCACGCTCCGATGTGGACACCTCAGCCGCCTGTTTCGTATCCCGCAGCAGCAGCTCCTGCAATGTGCTTATCTGAGTGCGCGACTCGTTGAGCTTCTCGGTTTGTCGGCAAAGCGATTGAAAGAGCACATCCTTCTCCTCGGCCAGGCGTTCGTTCTCCGTTTGCGTATCGCTCAGCTGCGTCTGCAGATCGGCCAGCTCCTGCAGCGTCGCCTGCAACTCCTCGTTCGTCGAATAGTGCGTCTCCTCCATTTGGATGATCTTGTCCTGCAGGCACGCTACTGATATCTCACTTGATGACGAGTGCTTGTCCCAGTCCGGTGTGAGACAAGGCGTTCCATCGTGCGGCGCTTCGTTTGTCTGTTTCAGCAAATGTTATACACATATATAGGGTATCGATTTATTGGGTATACACGACTGTTAATACTCACACTGGGCAATGCTATGGAGGCGGGCGCTGAGCTATGCAAACGCTGAGAGTCTTGGATAATCTGATGCTTCTCCGCGTCCGACAATGGCGAGTTAACAACGTCCCGCAAACGATTGCGCAAAGATTCATTTTCATATTTTAGATTTCCAATTTCCATTTGTGTTTTCTCCTGTTGACTCTGAAAACACACACACAAAAGAGAACGCACAGTTCAGGTGTGAGCGCCGCATTCTTTATGCTATTCTTTATTCTATTCTTGTTACACTTCCTATTCTATACTCTTCTCATTGTTGTTGTTGTTGTTGTTGTTCGCGACGCAAAAAGCCAACGCTGAGCGCTAATTGTATGTGACAACTTTGAGGAAAGAAGACTGCGAATTTGTGTCTATCAAATGATTTGAGAATTATTTATCAAATTTTGTTATTTCTGTTCTGAATAATAATTCTCTCTCTCTCTCTCTCTCTCTCTGTCTTTGCTTCGCTCTCTTGCCATTGCTCTCTTGAGAGAGCTTAATTTCAGCAGCGTTTCACTGGCTTCGTCTGAGCAACATGTTTACTCAAGCAACTAAAGCTTGTCCGCTTACTTTTAGCGCGCAGTGTTGAGGTGTTCGTTGAGCGACAATTTCAATTAAAGGAGCGCAATTTGTTATATATATATATAGCATATAGGAACATATTGAATATCAATAAATTGGTTAAAGTAACGAAGCGCAACGCCCCCAGTTTGACAGCAGCAACAACAACAACAACAACTACAATAACAAGAGCGACTGCAACAACAACAATTGCAGTGAGCAAAACAATAACAAGACAATTGTTAGATGACAAACAATTGACAGCTTTTGTGGTTAGCTGATTGACTGATTGACTGACTGACTGACTGACTGACTGCTTGATTGATCGTTTGATTGAGTGAGTGACGCTGCTGACTGGTTTTTACCTGCATCTTGAGCAGATCACCCTTCAGTTTGGTCACCTCGCTTTGGTATGGCAGCAGCTCCATGATCCGCGTCTCCAGCTGCAGTTGCTCGCGTCCCAATCGCTCCAGTTGTGTATGCAGCTCCTGCATTTTGTTGTTAGCCTGCAATTGTCAAGAGTTTTCAATTAGTTGGATGATTCATAAATATTTATACTTGTTGTTGTTGTTGTCTACCTCTAACAGTTGCTGTTGCTGTTGCTCGTTGTTAATAAGTTGCTGTTGATGTTGCTGCTGCTGCTGCTGTTGTTGCTGCTGCTGCTGTTGTTGTTGCTGCTGTTGTTGATGTTGTTGTTGCTGCTGATAACTGCTTGCCGCAACGGCGGCAACAGCAACGGCTGCTGCCGCAGCGGGAAATGCGTTAGCTGCAGTTGCTGCGCTGCTGCTGTTGCCACTGGCACTTGTTGTTGTTGCTGCTGCTGCTAATTGCTGGTAAAAATCAGCAGCGGCAGCGGCAGCAACGCCGCCATCTTGCAATGCGGCCAATGCGCTGTTGTTGCTGTTATTGTTGTTGTTGCTGCTGCTGTTGTTCGGTGCTGGCACAGCTGCAATCGAAGTCATCAGTTGAGGCTGTTGTTGTTGTTGTTGCTGTGGTTGTTGCTGCTGCTGTTGTTGTTGTTGTTGTGGCAATTGCTTTGGTTGCTTTTGTCCCTTAAATTTTGATTTCTTCTGCGGCAGCGTATTGCTCAGCTGCTGTTGCGGCTGGCGTCGCTGCTGCAACTGTTGTTGCTGCTGCTGCTGCTGTTGTTGTTGTAGTTGTGATGTCAGCAACAACGCTGCCTCGTCACCCACATCGACGCCGCGTTCATAAGTTGCGTCCTGATTTGAATAAAATTTGGTCGCTGTGGTTGGCGCTGCTGACGCTGAGTTGTTCAGCTGTTGCTGCTGCTGCTGCTGCTGTAGCAACTGTTGAGGTTGCTGTTGCTGCTGCTGTTGCTGCTGCTGCTGCTCATGCGCCGTGTTAAGGGATGTGCTGGATTGTGACTTCTGCCGATTGTTGTTGGAATGCTGCTGCTGTTGCTTGTGCGATGAGTTGTTGGAGGAGGCAGAACTCGAGGTTCCTTGTCCTCTGCGGAATAATGATTTCAATTTAATCATTGTGTGCAATTGTTAACTTTGTCGGTGCCGCAAAACGTTAATCATTAACATTCAACTTTAATTGAATTTCGTTGCTGTGTTTTTATTTTTATTTTCTTTTATTTTTTGTTTATTTGCTGTTATTTATTTTATTGGTTGCACTTGAAGAATTGCAACGTCGTCGTTCGTTTTGATCGTTTTAATCGTTCTTATAATTAATCGTTATCGCTGTTTATGCTGTTATCACAGTTAGATTTATCAATATTAACACTCTGTTCAGTAGATTCTTGCTTTCGATATCGATGACAATTTGCATGCAAGAGATGGTCAGATGCAAAGAGAGAAAGTAAAATATCTGCAAGCCCATTTACCATTTGCAATGCAAGTGAAATAAAAAAGGCGAGCGACTTGCGAGACCAAACGATGAATGAAAGTTCAAAGCAGATGCTAATAAAACAACGCGCGTCTGTTGCATGCCAACCAACAACCAACAAACAAAAACAAAAATAACCAAACAAAAAACTCGTTTGTGTTGTTGGCTCTGACAATCGCATGCATTGTTGTTGTCCGGTATTCCGCCCCATTTGAGAGAGTTTGTGAGAGTGGTTGTCGTGAGAAAGAGAGAAGGGCAAAGAGCGAGTGACTCGCTCTTCACATTAACAGCACTCTGTTATGTTAGTTAACATGCGTCGAGTCAGCAGCGCAGCTGTGATAAAAGCAAAACAAACAACAATCACTGGCACCTCACCTCACTCGCTCATTAATATGCATTTTATAATAATAATTGCAATTGAAATGCAAGGGACAACTGCGAAAACGACAGCGACATAGACGTCAACTTAAATTGCAACGTCAGTCTCTAGTTTAAAGTCGCACGTACGTCCCGTCCCTATGTGCATCTATATGTGTATGTACATTTATATACAGACACTTATGTACATATGTATGTGCACTTTGTTTTGTGTTTGCTCATGTGGCTTTATTTTTTCATTGTCATCATGTGGTCCGCGTGTTGATTACTCATTCATATATGTACACATAGCAAATTGAGAACTTGAAATGTGCATTAAGACGACGGGGAAGCACTACTACGTACATTTTGTACATTGATGTACATACATATATACATTTGTATGTATATTCACCATAAAAGCCGCTTCTTGTCCGTTTATGGCCGGCCGGCACAGTGATAGCCATCAGTGAAGGTTGACTGATCTACAGGTTGCACAAAGAAACGCAGAAATGCTCGTGCTCTTACTGCGCATGACGTCACAGTTTACAACCGTTCTGGGAGCCAACAGCGGCCAAGTCTAACATTTGAAATATATGTAGATTTTCATACTTTTTCTATGATAACTGATGACAAAAATTACAGTTACAATACCGGCCTTCAAGCTATAATAAACAAACAAATTTGACTTCATAAATCAGATCTACTCTTAGTGCAATCGTAGATCATGAGCAGTTGTGACGTCAAAGTGGACAATTCTCGAGGTAACCTCGTACAAGAATAATCGTAACTGAATCTGCTGAGGCTGCTGCGCTGCCCACACGACATATACGCAGATTTTGTGTTTATTTTGTTTAAAGGCTTTTAAAGGCTTTCAACTTTTGACGACACAGCGACATTTAAATTGAAACAAAAAAAAACAAAAAAAATACGACACAATAATAAAATGACATCATGCACGCAAAAATTGGATTTTTCTTGGACTGTCGCAATTTCGTTAATTACACGCAACCGAGCAACATTCAAGTTTTTATCAGGTGCGTGGGTCATACGTACATTATATGTACATGCACATATATATATAGCCATGTATTAAGCCATTACCAGGCGATGTGGTTGATAGGGGTGAGCGGGTTTAGGTTTATCTGTTGTTTGCAGTACGATAAGTGTTATGCCATTAGATAATTACACATTACCGGTCGCCCAAGAAAATGACAAGAAATGAAAAATGAGCTCGTGAACTCGTTTTGCGTTTAAATGCTAATTGAATATGCAAACCACGCGCGCATATTTAGCATACGTTTTGCAACACTGCACCTTGTTGCAGAAGGAGAGCGAGAGCACACTCAAGCCGTTGCCAGCAGGATGCAAGCATCTATGCACACACATGCATATGTGTTAGTGTATGCGTATGTTGAATTAAATACAAATAAAAAAAACTGTTGCTGCTGCAACAAAAACAATGTGCCGCTATATCACTGACGAGAGTAAATTGAATAAAAGAAACAGCAACAGCACTTAAAGAATGTCGTGCGTGTAATTCACACACAACAACAAAAGAAGAAAAGCAGCACAGCAGCAGAGCAGCTTGAGCCATCGCGACCGCTTAACAATGAATTGAACATGGTCGCACACACACACACATGCTCACATATACATTCACACGCGCTTGCCGATGTATTCATATACGGAGACACGTACACACGCCGCTCTGGCTTTCGATAGGTGTACTCACACACATACACACACACACACTCATACACACGTTTAATTGTTTGCACCAAATAACTGTGAAAGGTATTTTATACAACTTTTATTTTGGCATCTTTTTTTTTGCACGCATGCACGTAGAAACATACCGAACAGAGTGTTAGACATGTAAATATGTCAGTAAGGTGAAAAAAAAACAAACAAAAATAAGAGTCAAGAGAATAACAGCGCGCACGAAAAAAAAAACAGAGCTAAGGAAACTGACAACAAAAACGCGAACGCGACGCGACGCGCGTTTTCTGAACGAGCTAACTGTGAACTGTGTGACCGTAGTTTGCAAGCGCAAAATGTTTGTTGGGGCGCGCGCGCATGTTAACAACATCGAACTGTTATGCCTGCAGACAACAGCGCATGCGTGGCACGTTGCCCAACACTGTCGAAAGAACTTCTTCACACAGCATTCAACACTACCGCGTCCGAGCTGTGGTGAATTTGGGAATTTAAAAATTTTAATTTAACAAGCAGGCCAAACAATAAAATGAATTTCATTTTATGTTTTATACAAACACAGTTTGGGAGAACATTATTTTAATAATGTTTTTTTTATGAACATTTTGGCAACGAAAATTTTCGAAATCGTTTTCTTTTTGCCGTTTTGAATTGGGTTCAAATTATGTCCTTCATCAAGAACGTGTTGAACGGCAACCTAAAACGCTCAAATGTAGGTGAGGACATAGCTAAAGATATCGACGATAGTATGCAAGCAGCCGATATATTCGAGGGAGGACACAAGTTGACCGCACTCGATAATATTGGATCATCCCTAACAACACTATGGAGCAATTGTGCATTGAATGTTATTTCTAGCCGAGAAAATATCGATAAGCAGACGACTAACCGTAAGCCTAAGCCCAATATTACTAATACATTTAAGTCAAATTGTTTATAATTTAGCTAATACTACTGAAGAGAACAAGTCAACCCCGGCAAATGATACTTCTGGCCCAATCAGTGAAGAGCCAAATCCATCAGGTAACAACTTAACATATTTTTAACGGCTTTTCCACTGTCTTTTCATTTGTAGGGAAAGTCGAAAGAGAACCCACCGAATCATCATAAGGAAATATCAAACCAATTATGCCGCATTCATATTTTAGCCAAATAAACGATTAAGTATCATAAACGATAAAAACATTGTATCGATTTCTTCACTATAGTTTTATAGAACAGCGATTTATCGATTTCTTCCTTATAGTTTTAGAGAACAACGATTTATCGATTGCTTCATTTGTTCACACTATGATTTTATGCAATTTTCATAAATCGATAACAATGACTGCATTAGCATTATTAAATTTGTTTTTAATCAACTATACATTTCCCGCTAGTCTATTAACTATGAAAAATATCAGATGTTATCGATAACAACCGAATGTTATTTTTATCGATAAAGTTATTAGCACCAAAACGATAATCTTGAATAATTCACTTATATCAACTTCTATTAAATATTCCTTTCACTCATTTGACTTGACTTTCTTCTACCCTTCGACTTATCGATTTCGATTGCTGTTGAGAAGAAACATCTGTAGGGCTCTGACGTACACGATATTAGTGCCAATAGTATGAATAATGTGAGCATCAATCACTGACCTCTCAGAGCAAGACAGACTGATAGAGGGGGAGCGAGAGAGGGAGACATGCAGAACGGCACGTTGATGTATCGATTTCACAGCGTTTGTCGGATTACAGATGGGTCACCCCATGGGGGAAGTCTCTTTGAACTTTTCCCAGGCGTTAGGCCAATCAACCAACTGTCCGGCCATTGCCTGGAATGCCTTAATAGATGACAGTTCAGTTTCATTTTCTATCTTTTGATTCTTTGATTCTTTGTTTCTTTATTCTTTTAGCGTTTAGCAACAACACGAGGAGTCAATCGACAATCGACAATCGCCTCAGGTAGATTACTCGGCCTCTGCTGATGTCTCTGTTGTCTCTTATTTCTTTGCTTTTCTTTTGCTTAACGTGCTGAATGCTGTGGGCTCTACGGGGGAGAGTCGGGCAGCGTATTACTTACTGAGCAGCGATAGTAGCTTCTGCTCTGCTGCGTGTGCTTATCAAGCGACCAAACTCTGCTGGTTGGGGGGGGGGGGGGCTGGGGAGGGTAGCGTTTGGTGGTTGCGGGTTCCGGAACCGCAAAAGCCATAAAGCGCGTCGGCTATTTGCGGTTTTCTGCATTTTTATTTCAACAAACTTCGTCATCGCAGTTGTTGTTGTTGTTGTTGTTGCAGTTGTTGCTGTTTTTTTTTTAATGTTTATTGTTTTTGGTTTTGGTTTTGGCCAGCTTGCTCGTCAGCGTCGCTGAGGTCTATGACCAGCTGAAGCAAACAACTTCAGTTATCGCTGCTCACAGAGGCGTCGTGATAACCACCGCACAAGGTGCCCCCACTACACTTCCCGCCTCGATCGGACTGGGGCGGTACTAACGGATCGCATTACGCTTGACAGCGGCAGCGGCAGCGGCACCTGAGAAACTCAGTGGGCAGTTAACTAGGCAGACAGACGGCTAACCAGCGAGCATGACACAAGTATTTAAAAAACTACAAAAAAAAGAGAGAAAAATTGAAAATACAACAACAACCACAACAATAAAGCAAACTCTAACCCAGTCCATGGGCATTCACTCGTGTGAGCGGCGCTGTTTGTTCGTTTGTTCGTTTGTCTGTTTCTTGATTTGTCAGTTTGTCCTTCTGTTTGTTGGTTTGTCAGTTTGTCAGTTTGTTTGTCGCTTTGTCCATTTCGCTTGTGTGAGAGTGTTACGCTTTGGTGCGCCATTGTTGTGCTACAATTTTGGGGCATATGCATATGAATAGAAGTTTTGGGCTCAAAGCGTTTATCGATAAATAAAATCGATAAGTGCGCATAAAATATCCACTAATTGTGACTGACACCGGTTGATATAGACAGACTAAAGCCTTTTCGATCAGTTATAATATCAATAACGCTTCTAATTCTTGATTTGCCTATTGATTATCGATAAATGAAATCGAAAAAATCAGTGGCTCTACATTAAGTTTAAAATCTAGGCCAAGACTTTAAAATAATCTATATGTTGTATATCGATAAATTAATCGATATTTTCATCTACTTTATTTGATCGATAGCAATAATTACTCTTGTACATAAATGCATACAGAAAGCAAGGTCACTCTGATCATAATCATACTACATTTCATTTAATCGGTTGATATATCTACGTCAAATGTTATCGTTAAGATTTGTTGCATTTGTTTGTTTGTATTATTAGAGTATCAGAAATACCTTGCTGTAAATTCCATATGGATCACTAAGTCTTGGAACATAATACTTAAGTCACTTATAAATAAAAAATGTTATCAATTACACTTGATCTACTGTTTCAGATCAATACACATATCGATTATACATTTCGACATACATTATACAAATATGAAGTATTATCGATATCAGTTGCGATAAATTACCTCAGGGTATCTCAAGTGCGTTGTCGCCACATTTCGATACGCTGAAACTCAATGTCTCCACCCCATTCCTCATTCGCATTCACATTCAAATTCCTTTCGCATTCCCATTCCCATTTGCATTCCCCTTCCCCTTCCCCTTCACCATCCCACTCGCACTCCCATCCACGATCCCGTTGCCGTTTTCATGCTCGAAATATGCTTTGTTGACATGTGTTTGTTTGTGTGTTTATCGCACGCTTTGTTCGTATTTATACCATATGCTAAACATTTCGTGGCGCTTGTATAACGCGCTTTTATTATTCGATTGTTAAAAGCCATTATAATCCGTTTTCCTTTCGTTTCTCGAGCACAAAATATACAAATCTAAAATAAATTATTTTTAGAAAACGGTTTCGTTTTTTCTTCAGCTATGTAAAAATTAGAAATTAACATTCGTCGTGTTATCGTTATAGTTATTTGTTGTTATATTTCTTGTTATTGTTATTTATTTCAAACTCAGCTCATTTCTGTTTGAAATTTATACATTTGTCTACTTGTTGTTGTTGTTATTGTTGTTGCTGCAGCTGATGTTAATGATTTGCGTTTTGCTTATTCGTGTTTGTTGTTGTAACTGTCTCTGACTTAGAAGCAGAAAGTAGTCGAAAATTTCACTTGAATTATATAATTAATCGTTTTTAATTATCTGAAAACTCAATTTCACAGCCAGAGACAAAGATAGAGACAGGGATACAAAGAAATAGATAGAGAGTCACAATTGTTTATAACTTACCCGCTAGACAGTGCAGTAGAAGCGATAGCAACAATCAATAGCAACAAATACATTCACACATATGCTCAATGGCTCTTTGTGCACGTGTGTGTGTGTGTGCGTGTTTGCAGCACTTGCACTTTGACTTGGTTTTTGTAATTGTCAACAGGCTTAAATTCCGTTAGACGGCGACGACACGACGTTGTCAACACTTGACTCTCTTTTCTGCTGCACTAGGAAACTAAAGAAAAAGAAAGGAGAGCACATAAGTACCACATATACATAGACAGTACATATTTAAAGAAAAAAAAAAACAAAAACAAAAAACACATTTTCTTATGTTTTTTACACAGCTGCTGTTGCAACCACAGACGTCGACTGCGAGTGCAACTGCGACGTCGACGTAGGCAGCGGCGCGAACGTTAATTGCATTAGAAATTCGTATGCGTGTCGCGACTGAAGCCTTGCAAGACATCAAACACACAAAAAATGCAACTAATTAGCAATTATTTGCAGCTTGAGCGTATTTTAAACATTTCTTTGGCACAAAAATTCCAATTAGACGAGAGCAGCACAAATGCCATTTATTGTTGCTATTGTTGTTTGTCTGCTGGTCCCGTTATTTCTCACACATACACTGTCATCACAAAGCGCACTAAGAAGCACAGATAGATAGAGAGAGAGAGGAGGAGGCAGACACTGTGACCTCGACTACGACTTGGACTGCACTGCACGCTTGATAGCCAATTAATATTCATTAAATAGATTTCGATGATGGTGTACTGTTGTTGTTATTATTCTTGTTGTTGTCTTATTTTTAGACAAAATGCAGCACGACCTACACATAGTGCAATAGCGGCAACAACAACAGCAAGATTAACGTTCGACGGGGGAACTGTTAGCAACACATACGCACGCGTTTTTAAAATTTCTTGCCCATATTATTGTTGTTATTACTTTAATTGATACTACTGCTGATGCCTTTGCTGCACGAGCGCTACCAGCAGCCTTGGCTTTGCTTGTTTGTGTGTTTGTTGCAGCGGCGTCTGTTTCTGTTTGACTTTGCAGCCAGTGTGACCGTATTGCGCCACCGTGCAAATACCAAAACCTAACACAGAAGACGAAGTGTATTTTTTCTATTCTCTAATTTTATTTTGTAACAATTCACAAAAAAAAAATAATTAAATAACAACTAAATGGTGTGCAGCGCTTAGTCCTTCACACGTTGCACAGTGCTCGAATCAAAGGGTACCTCGTCCACTTTTGAGAAGCCCGATAGACGTATAATTTTGCCAGTGCCCTCCACTTTGATGTGTTTTGCAAACTGTTGGGCCGGCGACAGAGCCATTTCCTCCTGTGTTTTGTAACCATAGTACTTGGCCCAGTCGTTGCGTCCGGTGTAGACCATGTAACATACCAAGCCAAATGCCTGCCAAGCCAATATTGCATATCCAATGCTGAGCCGGCGTTTCCACAAATCGGCACGATGCTCCGGAATCGGATTTGTATGTCGGCGCACAAAGCGACGCAACCACTTCATTTCAAACAAGGCCATTTCTTGGATTTTGTGTTAACTATTATATAAATATTTTGGATCTCAAGTTCGACAACGCGATCTTCGAATTGAAAATAATGACAAAACAGCAATCAGCTGTTTGTCGATAGAGATGAGCGGCATGCGATGGTAGTGAAGCCTGATTGTCAATGCCAGTGACAGCTGAGAGTCACATTCTAATTGTAGTTTTAAATCTGTGTTAAGAATTTCAGATGGGTTCAACTAATGACACACTATTGTATCATTGTATATAGTATAAAATTTTGAATTAGAAGAAAGTAGAAATTTCGGAATTGCTGGGTCTGTGTATCTTTCGATTCCCAAGGACTTTGAAAATGTGTGATTTTCGATAGTTAACTAATTGTAGCAAATCACAGTCACTACTCATCTCTATTTATCCAGGGTGTTCAACATTCTTGCAGTGTCAGCAGTGCCTGCGCACCACTTGCCTTTGTCAAGCACAATCTGTTATTTAAACGCAATTAAATCAGTTATAAATCAATAAGCTTTTATGCAGTTGTGATTAGCAAAACATCTTCATAACCACATAAATGTAATTTCCAACAGTTTTTCTTAACCAGACGACTGGTATCTAATTCTCAGCAAGCGACAACTCTGATTGTCAAACAAACGGTGCTTCATAGAATGCAATGGTAGAGTTTCTTATAACATAATAATAACACTACTAAAAACTTCAACTTTGATTTACAAATTGGCAAGCAACGTCTTAATGCGAATTCTTCAGAGGTTGAAAGTGCTAGGTGAGTATATGTTGTAAATCAGTTTCACACACATCTATACAAGCAAGCATATGTAGTTTAGTAGGCAATACTGATATTTTGAAGTTATTACATATATAGATAGTACGGTCTGAAGAACTTTTAAGTGCATTGCTGCCAGACTGCAAGATGCCTACTGCGCAGCAGACACCACAGCAGCAGCAGCAACAACAACAACAGCAACTGGCCACTGAGGACAACAATGGCGTCAATGAACTTAAGGTGGAGGATGACAATATGCCAAATTTATCAACACTGTCGCTGGATGAGCTGAAGCAGCTCGATCGGGACCCGGAGTTCTTTGATGACTTCATTGAGGAAATGTCTGTGGTGCAGCATTTGAATGAAGAGCTCGATTCCATGATGAATCAAGTGGAGAGCATATCACGTAAGTTTGCCGCCCTTTCAAGGACCAACTGCAAAAACGATATAACAATTGTATGTAACAAATGCAGGTGAAAACGAAAGCAAAGGCACACATCTAGTTGAGCTGAAGCGTCGACTCAGTGATGACTATACGGCGCTGAAGACGCTCGGTGAAAAATGTGACCAACTGAACAAGAAATACTTGAAGAAATCCGAGGAATATGCGCCACAGCACATCAGAGTAAAGTCGAGAATATTCGGGAACTTCAAGAACTTCAATTAAATAATGATTTGTTGTTTCGCAGGAGCTCTTGCAAATTGCAGCATCAAATGCCGATGCTGACTGTGACCGTCACGTGGAGCATTTTCTGAATGGCAAAATCGATGTGCAAACCTTTCTCAATACCTATCAGAGCTCGAAGAAGATAAGCGCGGAGCGCAAAGCCAGGGAAGAGCGCCTCGGCACACAGCTAAGTGCACTGGAGCGTGCAGGCATCTAAGTAGATGACGGTGATGTGGCACCTGCTTATGCTCCTTCTACTTAAGCCTATCTCGTTTTTGTGTTTTACCAATATGTTTTTCACAAAACCGCAATATTTAGAGATTAAGCATTAGCAATTTAATGTAGAAAAAACAGCGCGATAGCGAAACGTTTCAAATCTAGTTATATTTAAATATACATAAAGAATAATACATTGTAAGTCGTTAGGGCAATCAAATTATGGTTCTTAATTGTATTTTACTATGGAATTTGTGTAATAACCAACATTGTATTGTATTTAATTGTCGCGCATGCCATTCGTATGTCTGCGTCTGTCCAAATAAGTTATTATCCAACCGAATGTATGCGTATGTACCAGGAAAATATAATGTGTATGACTTAAATATATTTACAAAGATTTCAACTAAGGTTTTAAATGCAAAACGAATCGTATATATATAGCATTCAAAGTTGAACTATTAAGGATCGCCAGAAGCTGAGTCAGTCAACACCCAAAATATATATATTTAAAAAAATATACAGAAAATAAATGTTTTTTTTTTAAATTCGTTTTCCGATTATATCCTAATCCAGTAAGTCCTAACATACAAATATTAATCGACTTTATTGTACTTTCACATTAGTTTTAAGCAAATTCAAAATTTGATGTTGGCGGTCATCAAATTTCAACTCCACATCATGTAGGGCAACCCTGAACACCTGCTATCGATTAATTGTATCGACAAGTTACAAAGCAACGCTCAACAATAAATGACACTCAGTCGAAAGCGTTCCCGCCATTTTGCTCACACAATAAACAATATTTATACTTTGAACATTGGGGACGTTGTCAGGCTAGGACAATTCGGATAAAGATAAGTTAACAACATGAAGACATGCATGTTATGCCGCAGTGACAAAGGAAATGAGCTGCTGCTCGGCACCTTCCACTCTATTCGGAACACTGTTGTTCACCAGAATTGCTTGGTAAGTTCAAAAGAAGTGTATCAATTATTAAATTGACATTAATAATGGAATCTGTTACTACTATTATGCCAGTATCTGAGCTCCAATCTGATTCAGCGAGGTAACGAGACCAACGGTATTTGTTTATTCACTCATTCAGACATTAAACTTGAATCAAAACGCACACAAAATTTGGTAAGTTTTCTGTAAATTGCAAAGATTCCATCCACACCAAATTCTTTGGAGATTGCTTTTGGTAATATCAACACAGAACTTCCATTGAATTAATATGCTTCATTTGTTGCAGATATGCTTCTACTGCCGCAAGCTGGGCGCCAACATTGGGTGTTGCAGAAACACTTGCCGCAAAACATTCCACACCCATTGTGGCCTAGAGAACGGAGCACAGTTTCAGTTTATGGGCTCATATAAATCCTTCTGCAAGTCTCACATTCGGACGTACAGTGAGCGACCGTCGGCACAAGAAAAATGTGCCATATGCTTGGATCAATTGATCGGGAAGAACGAATCGTTTAGTTGCACCAAGTACATGCAAGGTAAGTGTTGCAACAACGGTTGGTACCACAGGGTTTGCCTGCAGCGCTATGCCGACTCGGCCGGCTACTTCTTCAAGTGTCCGCTGTGCAATGATTCCAATCAATTCCGTTTGGTTGCCCTCTGGGGCATCGTTGTACCCGATCGGTGAGTCAAATTGAGTAGCTGCTCCTATAATATAAGCTAATATAAAGTTTGACTTGATTAATGCAGAGATGCCTCCTGGGAGCTCACGGATGCGTTTGCCGACCAGCTGGAGGTGCCGCTTGATTGCACCGCCCTCTATTGCATCAATTCCGCTGGACGGAAATCTACCAAGGAAGTATTATTTTACTGCACACTCTGCGGCGGAAATCCAATGCATCCGGAATGCACCAATTATACCGCCGATGATTATTGCTGTAAGGATTGTGAAACGATTGAAAAGATGTCCGACCCGAATCATCAAGAAGATGAGCAGCTGGATCCATTGGAGATCTTTATAGCCAACCAATACAAGAATCGTAAACCACATGCGAACACCAAAAGGCCGCCCACGCCGAACTTCTCATCCGACTCTGAAGATGATTTCGCAATTATTGCTGCGACGATTTCAAGGCGAAGAATGGAGTCTGCCACACCAGCAAATAAAGCATCATGTATTGCTAACATTGCACCACTGCGCATCCGAAACAGTCAAACAACGCCGCTGAATAATGTCGACAATCGCCAGTCAAGCCTATCCAATGTGAATCTGCGCCGACGTATTTCTCCGCGGTCCATACTGTCGACTTTTGGAGCAGCGCTGGAGAAGAAGCCGATGGATAACGATGAAGAAAATATTGAGAACGAGCAGTTGCCTCAGGCAGCTGTGACAGCTGTGAGCCGGCGAACTTGCTCCAGTTCCAGACGGACTGCTGTCGCACCAACGCTGGAGGAGAAGCAGGTGGATAACGGTGAAGATAAGAAAGAGAAGCAAGACGTGCCGCAGACATCAGCAGTTGTGAGCCGGCGAACTTGCTCCAGTTCCAGACGGACTGCTGTCGCACCAACGCTGGAGGAGAAGCAGGTGGATAACGGTGAAGATAAGAAAGAGAAGCAAGACGTGCCGCAGACATCAGCAGTTGTGAGCCGCAGAACTCGATCTATCTCCAGACTGAAGGCAATTCAGGCTGCAATGGATGGGATGCAGGTTAATCGCGCTGATTGGAAGCATCCGTTGCCTCAGACAGCTGCAGCTCTAAGCAGCCGCTCTCGTTTACGCCCCAGGCGGACCTTTATTTCAGCAAGGCTGGAACAAATGCATGTGAATAGCGTTGAAGATGGTAAAGGGAAGCAGGACATTCCGCAGACATCAGCAGATGTGGGCCGCAGAACTCGATCTAGCCCCAGATTGAAGGCAATTAGAGTTGTGCTGGATAGGATGGAGGTTAATCGCAATGATGAGAATCATCCGTTGCCTCATGTTGCAAGCTCAAGGCGGACCACTACTGCAGCAAACCTGGCACAAATGCAGCGGGTCAACCATGATCAGGATCAAAAGGAAAATGAGCTGGTAACCCCCAAGCTCGTTTACGTTGCAGACGGCACACCACTTCAACAAGGGCGGACGAGATGCAGGTGGATAGTGATAAAGATAAGCTGCAGCCAGCAGTGATTTTGAACCGACGAGACACCAGCGTCTCGCCCCGCATGCTACAAAACGACCCAAGTCGTCCATTGATCTCGCGTGGTCGTGCCAGGAAGCGAACTTTGCCGCCACCGACCCAAAATGCTGCTTTCGATATATCCTGCATAGCGAAACGAACGCGCGCTCGTTCCCGCAAGTAATATAATATCAAATGACTAGAAATAATAGGATGTATTTTAATTTTGTATTACGCAAACTATCTACTAGTTGTACAAATTGTATCTGATATCTGTTATTTTATCTATTTATAGTTTAGTTCCGCATCACATTAGTTATGTAACAAAATGTTTTTATGTTGGCTACATTTATATTATAAATAACCAAATATAAGGAGTCGATTGCAATCATTTCAATCAAATTCCAGTAGCTGCATTTGGTTCTATTGTGCATCACAAAGACAAGAACGGGGAGTGTGATTCCCAGAGCATCTATCTCGCTCGTATTCAATCGCACCGTCGCCAATGCTACCCATGGCATCGATAGCTTATATCGTTAATCGTATCGACACCGGCTTATGTTCTTTGCAGCCATTCTCAACACTAGTTATTCCAGAAAGATCCAAAAAAGTCTGTCTGCATGATCGCGTCGATCTCAGAAACTGGAAAAGCCTCAGGCGCCAAATTTGGAGTAAAGGTTCCTAAATACCTCCTCCAGATCAACAGTATTTTAGATTTGCGGTACATCGGCCCCCTCCCACGCAAATCGCGCCTAAAGGGAAAACTTATTACGCCCCCATTCCCCAAAGTAGCCACTTGTGACTTAGCAGGTGTATGGAGCACACCACAGGGAAGCTACTCTAGAAGTTTCATCCAGATCGGGCCACAAATAAGAAAGAAATCCGAAAAGGAAAAGTGAAAAAAAATTCCGTTACTCGTTTTTTTTTCCCGCCTTTTTTCAAAACTTGCTCTTTTTTTAGTGCTTCCTGCTCAGTTTGGGGGCCGTTTGAACGGTAAAAAAAATATTCTAGACGGCGGCTGGTTTTTTCAAAAACGGCGAAATAAAAAAATTTCGGGATTTGAAAGCGCGCGAACAATAGCAATGTGACCGTTTTGGTTTTAAGATTGCGGAATAAAGCAGACTGTTAGCTAACAGTTGTGACTTTAGCTCGGCGTTTTCACCCATGTCGCGGCTGTCCACACTAGTGGAGAGTAAAAAGAGTACCAACGAACAAATAAGGTACCAGTTTTCGGTACCAAAGTACCAAGTGTGTGCAACCGTGTTAGTATAGTTTACTCATAATATGAATATAATTTAGGATTATGATTTTAACTATTGAAGCCAGTCAGCCGAGCAAGTGCGAAATAATCCAAACCATAATTGCAACAACAAAGTGAGTGAGTGTGTGTGAATGAAAAAGAGCGACGACGCCTAAATAATAAAGGGCATAATCCGCTGGCATTGTGTTCGTGAAAGGGAGAGGGAGAAGGAGAGGGCGACTTGCTAATTTATTGTGCGTGTGCGTTTTGTGTTGGCTGTCAGTGTGACATTAATGGCTTTGAAATTGTAATATTTTTAAATACGCACAGCAAAAGGAAGACAAAATATCAACAGATTATCATCGTAAGCAGAAGTTTCACTGTGCTTCCAACACAGCAGCAGTAAAAGCAACGGCAACAGCAACAACAACAGCGGCAGTGACGTTAACAAAAACAACAACTCGGTCTCTGTCTGACATTCATGCCTTGCCGCCTTCCCAAACGAATCGCTGATAAAATTCATGCAAAAGCAACAGCAGGCATTCGAAGCAGCAGCGTCAAGTGCTATAACGCCGGGAATTAAATAACAAGTAACAAACTACAAACTCTTCGGAGAACAACACTAATAACAATAGGGAGCTTATCACACCCACATACACAGCGGCAGCATCAGCGACAGTTCGAAGAACAACAGTTTATCATATTATTTAAGCAACCGGCGGGAGCAACCAGCTTCGGCAGTGTGCGAGAGAGCGAGAACGAGATAGGCACACGCCAGTGTATGTGTGTGGGTGTGTCTGTGTGTGTGTGGGAGCAAGGCACAGGCACGGCAAACAACAACAACACCACCACCAGCAACAACAACAAAATCATCATCAGCAGCAGCAACAAGCAGTAACCGCAGCAGCAAAATACGAATTTTTTTTGTTTGCACAAATTTTTGCATTGTTCAACTTGGACGCCAGCGTCATCGCCGCTTAACTGTAAATTACAACAGCAGTAGCAGCAGCAGCAGCAGCAGCAATAGCTCCAAAATGGCACGCCACTTTGATCATATGTTCAAGTTGCTTATAATTGGCGACAGCGGTAAGTGTAAAAGCAAATATACACACACACATGCATACATATACCTAATACATACATAAATACAATGTGTACTTGCATTTTTGCATGTTTTTCACCTGCCCAACAATGAAACAACAACAACAACAAAAATGTTATAAATAGCAACAAACCATAACGCAACAGCAACAAAAACTGCACTGCTTGTGCTCATTTCCAATTTGTGTTCTGTCTGTCTGTCTGTCTGTCCCACGGTTTTCGGGGCTTATGCTTTAACGTTTTCTTTGTTGGTGTTGGTTTGCCGCTGCCTCTGACTGCGTGTGCGCCCAATCAGCTGTTTTCTCTCTCTCGTCTCTCTCTCGCTCTCGCTCTGTCTATGTCTGTGTCTTTGCGTGCAAAGTGTAATGTAAAACAATTATAAAGCTCCTTATCTGCCATCTGTTCACACTTGAATTCTAAATGGATATATCTTATAAGAATTGAGCGTAAAGAGGAATTGAAGAGAGGGCAAGTGTTATCGATAACAGGTGGTTAAACTTTAACATTGTTTGCAATTCTGCTGTGAATCTTTTCGCTTCCTCTCACTCACTCACTCACTTTCTCTATCTTTGTCACGTGTATGCTCTCTTAAGAGAGACAGAGAGAGCGAGTTTTCACATTCGCAAACGTTTTACTGGCCGCATCTCGTATTTCCCGCAATTTCCAATGAATCGATCAATGAATTTTCTCTTAAATTACATTTATATTTTGTGCCTCAGCTCAATGCGAGCTCAGAGACAGCCTCAGTTTTAAGGGCAACTGCAATTGTAATTAGAGAACTGCCAGCTACAATATGATTTGTAAACAAAAAAAGGAAAAATTATAATGAAATACTTCAACGATTGTTTAACACTTGAACATGCGAGAAACTATTGAAACATTCCACACAACTCCCTCTCGCTCCCACACATTTCTCTCATCGTTTCTCCCACAATCTGAACCTTGTGCCATTTGTTGTGCTGTTGCAGGTGTTGGCAAATCCTCGCTGCTTATACGCTTCTCAGATGACACGTTCTCGGGCAGTTATATAACGACCATTGGCGTGGACTTCAAAATACGGACCGTGGTGATCGATGGGCTGCGCGTGAAACTGCAGATCTGGGATACTGCCGGCCAGGAGCGTTTTCGCACCATCACCAGCACCTACTATAGAGGAACGCATGGAGTGATCATCGTCTACGATGTGACGAATGGTGACTCCTTTGCTAATGTCCGTCGCTGGCTGGAGGAGATACAAAACAATTGCGATGTGGTCAACAAAGTATTAGGTGAGTCTCTTGAATGTAATTTTCACATTTGACTGGTATTCAAATTGTGTGTTTGTTCGTTTTGTAGTGGGAAATAAGAACGATGATCCGGATCGTAAGGTGGTCATAACGGAGGATGCAGAACGCTTTGCGCGACAAATGGATATTCAGCTGTTCGAGACATCCGCCAAAGACAACCTCAATGTGGAGGATATGTTTCTGTCGATAACGCGGCAGGTGTTGAATCACAAGCTACGCACCGCCTCCGATGAGCAGCAGAAGGATCGCATTGTTGTCAGCAACAAGAAGGGCAACCGGAAATCCAATAAATGTTGCAGTTGAAAGCGACGCTGTGGCATCAGCAGCAGCAGCAGCAGCAGCAGCAGTAGAAGGAGTAGCATCAGCAGCCGCAGCAGCAACAGAATGTTGTTGAGGAAACGTTGTGGTGGCGCGTAGTACACGTTCATATGGCACACACACTCTCATACACACAGATAGACAAACATGTAGCTTACTCACACATACATATATATATATATGTATATATATATACACACACATATATATATATATATATATATACAAGACAAATTTTTGTTTTTTTTTTTGGTTTTAATTTTTGTAATGCCTCAGAAGAGCCGTAAAAGAAGTGTAAAGCGCAATTAATTGTATTTAGCAATTTATATACATATTATATACATAAATGCATATATAGAAATCTATATGTTTATATATATTTATATATATATAGAACTATCTATATATAAATATATACATATATAAAGAGAAAACAAAACAAACAAATTGCATATTTATACAAGAATATATTTATATTTGAAACAGAAACAAAATTGTATTTACAATAATAATAATAATAATAATAATAACGAAAATTGAAACAATAATTGCGATTATACGCAGCAGCTGAGAAAACGAGACAGAATGAACAAAATTATTAGATACATACGTTTATCATTTACCAATCAATCTAACACTGGCATTTTGTATAACAAATCCCAAGGGAAACTACTTTAAAACATACTCTTGCATATTGTCTAACCACGATTGTTCCATTTGTAACTGCGACTGCAACTTACTCGACTCGTAGTATCGTATAACTGCTACGAGGACTGCATATAATTTCCACAGTTCAGTTATTCAGATCGTTGTGGACACTCAAATAACTACTATGATATATATTTAAAGGTTTACATTTTGATATTCGATATTTAACGCCCAATTAACACACTTCACTTACCACTTAGTTATGTTCAATTTATCAATTATATAATTATGCATATATAACTTAAATGTTTATTTTTTTTGTTTTTTTTTTTTGTCTGTACATTGTTTTCCAAATGCCAATTAGATATGAAACTGAGATCGATATTGTATATGATTGTATTTATATTGATAATAGACATTTAAATCGAAATCGTATACATATTTATTGTGTTTCAACACCAAATATAATAATTATTTAATGGCAGACTTTTAGAAAGTGCGGTAAATCCATAGTTAAATAACTACAACCCATATATGTGCATATATATATATATATATATATATTTATATATATACTTATATTTATATATATATATGTATGTGTATATTCATACATACCAACCGCATTGAGCAGTTTGAACGAGTATCAACGTTATAAAATAAAGCAACTAATTCAATTTTTAAACTTTTCCACTTGTACAATGTTAAATGTCCAAATCTTATATTTCTTTCAACTTATTAACTAGGGGTAAGTATTGCCATGAGTCTCTAAACAAGTTTAACCATATTCTAATGCAATTTATCTTGCAGATCGCATGGAGACTTCATGTAATCTGAGTATGGAAATGTTTGATCTATTTTTGTTACTTGGATTGAGGTCTCTTTCAAGCAAAACCAAACAATAACAAGACTCGCATATGAAGCGCACCAGAAAACAGTCTTACAGTGTTACAATCTTTACCGAAGAAAGACTGCATCGCACTCGTACTCGGAATAATAGATGAGCTCACAAGTGATTTGATTACACGACTCCCATATTACACATAGCTGGGTATTATCAATAATAATAAACATATTTGCATTAAATTGCAGCATTTCGTGCTAACAGGTTTATTAATCTTCTGTTCGTAGAACAATTCAATTGTAAATAGATTGTAGTAAGTAGAAGTATGTCTGTTACGGCTCTTTCCGAACATATTTAATGCTCATTGCTTGCCCATTCCAGAGCCTAGTTAAACTAATTAACTGATTATGATGATTGAATGAGAATAAGATGTAGATTGATTGAATGATTGAGCTTCTGCTATTCCAGCTCAGAGATACTTGGTTCAATTGGTTTCCAAATTTGATCAATCAATGAAGATCTTCAGAGACTTTATGGGAAAAACAATTATAGCAATTGTTGTTATTAACAATTTATATATTCAATTAAATATTGAAAATTTACAATTCTATAACATCTTCATTTCAGTTAAAGTGCTGAAAATTCGAATTTGTTGATGTGTCATCACTGTGTAAAGTAGAAGAAATAGTTTTTAAAGCAGAATATTCAATTTTAAGCGTTGGTTTACAGTAAGTATTATTAAGTAAAATTATAATTAAACTAAAATAGATTAAATTATTGCAGTTAAAAGCGAGACAGAAGACATTTGTAAGCAACAAGAATCAAATTTGGCAAGGAGCTCTCAAATAGGGATTCAAGGCATTGTGAATGATATCGCTGTGGAGCTCAAATTTAACTTATTTGGGGCAGTTGGAGCCTCTTGGCTGACACGTAAGCCCAATTCGGAAGTGAAAGCATCCAATTTGAAGGCTCTGCTCAAGCTTTCTGGCAGTCGGCGCTGGAAACTAGAAGTTCCACGCCACGACAATGTACAAGTCGCATTATCTTGGTATTTGGAAAGTGCGAAGGATCTGAGCATTCGGCACAATTTTCGATTTTACCAAGACAATGATACCACATGGACAGGTTCAGAGAGCAGAGTCGCCTGTTATGTTAGTAAATCTGTGGGATATTCCAGATACAAATATCCAAAACTAACAAATTTCGAGAAAAATCTGAAAATCGAGGAGCTGAAGACAGCATTGGTTGAGCAATGGGGCAAACTTATGCTGGAGGTGAGCCGAAATCTTGTCGAGCTCATTCCAAAGCGGTTCAAAAGGGCAGAAAGCTGGGAAATTCAAGTATCACAAATGGGTTTTAGCATAAATTGTGTAAGTTTTACAAGAGAATAAGTTGACATAAGCTGAGAGCCACTGTAAGAGGAAGAAAAACTGATCTGAACTGAGCAATGAACCAAAATTACGCCAGAGATCTTGTCGACTTCATTCCCAGGAGATTCAGAATGGTTATTAGGCAGAATGCTGGGAAATTCAAGTATTACAAATTAGCATTAGCATAAATTGTGCAAGTTTTACAGGAGAATAAGTTGACATAAGCTGTGAGCCACTGTAAAAGAAAGCAAAACTGATCTGAAGACAGCAATGTTTGAGCAATGTTATGCTGGAGGTGAGCCGAAATCTTGTCGACTTCATTCCCAGGAGATTCACAATGGTTATTGAGCAGAAAGCTGGGAGCATCAAGTACCACAAATTAGCTTAAGCATATATTATGTAAGTTTTACAGGAAAAGTGGTTGACATAAGCTGAGAGCCGCTGCTTAAGCTTGAATCTTCGCTGCGAAAGTGAAACTCGATGAGTATTTCTCAGTCATTCATTTGTAAATAAGTTAATTCTTTTTTTCATAATTATACAGATTTCGATTTAATTTTCGTTTGACAAATTGTTTTAGCCGTGTTGACATGCAAGTGCATTGTAAGGTGCATTAAATTAACAACATATTGATAGAGAAGAGCTGAGAGTTGTGAGTGAGTTGTGTGTATCGAAGCTGAAGTTGAGACGGAGGCAGGCAGTGCGGCGTTTGCTATCCACCCACTTGGATGGGTCCACCTCAGTGGTATTTGGCCACTGGGAAGGTGCGTGTCTGGCGGCAGGAGACGAGCGCATCGCCAGACTGGCCAGCCGGGCAACGACAGACGGCGAGATGAGCCTTGGCCTCGCAGCTGGCGCCAGTGGCGCATTTGCCAATGCAGGGATCAACGCACTGATAGTTGATGCACGCCCTGTGATCCGGGCATTCGTTGTTGCTCAGGCACTCACCCTGCAGGAGAGTATATATAAATTATAGAATATATATGATATGCATATGTTAAGTTGGACTTACACGTGAGCAATGTGAGAGGGGATTGCCAGTGTGACCCGGCAGGCAATTGCAGACGGGACGTTCGCGTCCAGTGTTATCATGGCCGGGCACACAGATGGCATTGGTGCCGCATGGATTCGGCTCGCAGAGGTCCTCCTTGGTGAAGGGGCGACAGCGGACGAAGGGATCGCCCGTCATGTCGCGCGGGCAACTGCAAACTGGCGTCAAGCCGCGCAGATTGCAATCGGCCCCAATGCCACAGGCGCCATCGCAAGTGTTCCTACAGATGCCATAAAAGCAGGCAGGTCGTCCCGCTGGGCAATCGGAGTCGCCGTAACACTCTGGCCGACACTCAGTGTACGGACTGCCAATGTACCCCTTGGGGCATTCACACACCGCCCGATGATTGGCCACACTCCTGCAGTTCGCCCCAATGCCGCACTGTCCACAGGAGGGCACACACTTAAAGTTGCTGCACATGTCCCGGCCACCGCAGTCGCCGTCGTGCTCGCACTCATGGCGACAGCCGCTCAGCGGGTTGCCCAGATAGCCGTGCACACAGGAGCACGTTGGCACTCCGTTAATAATCTCGCACTTGGTATTAACGCCGCACGGACTCGGATGGCATTGTTCCTCTGGAATGTGCAAAACATGCAAATGATCAGACCTTCCTCTCAATGCAATCTACTAAATGTACACTCAATGTGCAATTGCTTATATTACTGAGAGATCCGAGCACCTTTGGATGGCGACTGTAGTGCCAGGAATAGCTAGCCAATGCGCGCTCTAATGGAGCTGAGCTCTATCTAAAATTTAACTCATTTATTCTCTTTTCGCAACTGTGAGACTCGAGCCTCGTTACATATATGTATATACCCTCTGCCTTGGACAAGAGTGTTTATAGATGACAGATAACAGGTTTGTCGCTTGCCTAGAAAAATCGTAGTTCATTGAATGTAGAAGTTCTTAGACCCGGTAACTAAAGGGTATAGAGTCTAATAGGTGCGTCCAACTGCATGTAGCACGCAGCAGCCAGCATCTCTCTACACATATACCCTATAAAGTGAATATAGGGTATATTCTCTACACATATACCCTATAAAGTAGGGTATATTTCCTAGACATATACCCTTTAAAGTGTACATAGGGTATATTACCTACACTAATGCCCTAAAAAGTGTATATATATTCTTGATCAGCATATACATATGCCGTATACATATGCCCTATAAAGTGTATAAATGGTGTATTCCTTACACATATGCCCTATAAAGTATATATCAAGTATCTTCCCTACACACATACCCTATAAAGTAGAGTATATTCCGTACACATATACCCAATAGAGTGTATATTGGGTATATTCGCTACACATATACTCTATGAAGTGTATATCGGGTAGATACCCGATATATATACCCTATAAACTATTTATAAGGGTATATTCCCTACACATATACCCTATAAATAGTATATTGTATTGATCAGCTAATATATTTCCTACACATATGCCCTATAAAGTGTATATAGGGTATAATCCCTACACGTCTGCCCTATAAAGTGTATATAGGGTATATTCCCTACACATATACCCTATAAAGTGGTTATATTCTCTAAAGTTACCAAATTTGTTGACAGTTCAACTTTGTTGTGGAATTTCTAGAGCTACAATGTTGAGATAAATAATTTTAATAGAATATTTGCAAATAAATGTGCATAAATAAATGACATAACTAATGAACTAATGAAATATCTGCATGTGTAGCAGAGCCTATTCGTTATACTTTATGTGGCATGCATCATTGAGAATTATTTAAGTTTTTCGCCTGCATTTAAATAAATTTCCTATTTAAATGTAAATTTTTGCGCCAATATTGATTCATATGCATTGCAATTAGCATTTGGCTTAAGACCATAAATTGAAGGCATTGAAATTTATATGGCGAGACTGCAGGTGCCTCTCGCATCACCCACACACACACACACACACACACACACACACACACACACACACACACACACACACACACACAGACACACACACATGAGGACAGAGGAGCCGCCCATTTGCACTTGAAATACATCTGAACAGAAATATACAAATATATTTCTATCCATGTATAATTATGTGTGTATTATGTGGCGAGGGGGTGTCAGGGGAGAGGGAGAGCAACAAGGACATTAAGTACGTAGTATACATAATGTAAATTTCCAACAATAGACAAAACAATGCAAATGAAAGCATTATGTAGTTGCAAACTGAAGTGGACTCGGACTCGGACTCGGACTCGGACTTGGACGTGGAGGAGTCATTGGCGTATCGCATTGACGAAATCTATAAATAAATATGAAAATTTAGCCCTTAGTTGACTTTCGTTAACCATAATGCAATGATTACAAGTAGGGCGCAACTTTTGTCATGGCTACAAATACCAATTTAGCAACTTGCCCCGCTTATAATCAACATCCACAACCACATCCACATCATCATCATCATCATCAGCATTATCAATGAAAGGAATCAGAAACAAGGCATGAAAGGCAGGCAGAACAGCCCCAAACAAAACCTCAACAATTGTACAATGTTCACGAAAATACAAAAACAAAATAAAATACAAAAAAAAAAAGAAAAAAAGAGAGAAGAAAAGAAATGAAAGCAAATTATAAGTAAAAATTATGCGCATAAATGAGCTTTGACTATTGTATTTGAGCTCGAAGTTGGGACTGGCCAATGCCGATTTATTCAGAGGCTATTTCAAGTGGCGCCGCCACGCCCCCAATTATTTGCGCTTTGTTACTGCGTGCGTGTGTGTGTGTGTGTGTGTGTGTGAGGGGGAGGATAAGTGCGAGAGTTTCTCAACTGCAAAGTGGAACAAGCAAAACCCTTAGGTTCCCTGGGTCCACAGCTTTGACCCAACGACGGCGACCTGCACATGTATTACATGACCCTGCATAAATCACACAACAATTCTCTACACACTGACAGACTGAAAGATACTCTGTTCTGACAGCACTTAGAGTTGTTGAGAAATCACAAAAGTTGCGCTTGAAATTCATTTAGTTTTGAAGTTGTAAAATGTTATAGATAGCTAAAGATACTTTTCTCTTTACGCATTTGGTATACCCTATTTACACATGATTTATAGAGTATACACAATAAAATTGCGTAGTTAAAAATGCTATGCAATACCCTGTAATAGCTTGATCTGTTACTGCTGATCGTTAGTGTCTCTTAGATACAAATGTATCTTTCATTATGTATCTATTATTATGTATCTTATAGATGCGACTGCAACAGTTAAGTATCTTTATTTGATTTGTCTTCATTGCTGCCATCATTTATGCAACTTATGTGTCTGTGCAGAGCATAACATCAGCCATAACTTACGTATAGATACGTAACTGTATCTGACAGATACAGATACAACTGTATTCTTAAGATACATATATGTGTATTTATATGTAGATATCTGAGATTTGTGTGGCGGCGCATAACAAATGTATCTCACAGCTACGACTGCATCTTCAAGCTGCTTATATACAACTTATATAATTCTCAGTAAGGGTATACCCTGTAGTAGAGGTATGTATGTACGTATCTACGTATGTATGTGTACGTTCATAATTGGATATCGAAACGACAACGCTTCTGGTTTGGTTCGCCTACTTGGGCCGTCCTTGATCTTGACAATTACGAAACAAAATACCAGCTAATTAGCATAAAATTACAAAGAGCAAGTGCGTTGTATATTGGGCGTTTATCACATAGTTGTTATTGTTGTTATAGTTGTTGTTGTTGTTGTTATAGTTGTTGTTGTTGTTGCCATTATTATTGTATTCAACGCAAATATTATGCACGTCAACCTACATACAGAAATGAATGAATGCCGCGGCCCAGCCCGAAAATGGCTTTTTTTGGTCAAAACCAGTTAATTGGCCATATAGCAGCAATAACAACAACAGCAACAACAGCAACAACAACAAGAACAACAACAACAACAACCACAACAACAACAAGAATAACACGTTTTGCGACTAAAATGTAATGTGATTTGTGTAAGCATTTCATCGCAGTAAAGTTCGCTGTTCGATAAACAATATAAACATTAAACATATTCAAATTCAAGCAAACACTTTACTTCGAAAGTCCTTTCAAAGTCCTTAAATTTGAGTCAACTCCAAAATCCACAATAAAAGAAAACAATTAACTTTAGTTACTCCTACAAAAGTTGCTAAACTAATCTTAACTATAAACTAAACTGCTTCTCTATGCGTTTGCACTATTGTTATGATCTGATATATGTATTAGCTTTAATATATATTATTTATATTTATATTTATTTTTATATTTATATACAATCATAATACTAATTCAACGAGCTGTAAGCTGGAGATTCGACTCAAGTTGTCTTGCAATTAGAGTTCAACTAATCTTCACTATAAACTGCTTCTCTATGCGTCTGCTCTATTGTTATGATGTGATATATGTATTAGCTTCAATATGCGTAAATTATTTATATATTATTTATATTTATATACAATCGTAGTACTAATTCAACGAGCTGTAACCTGGAGCTTCGACTCAAGTTGTATTGCAATTAGAGTTCAACTAATCTTCACTATAAACTCCTACTTAAGGCGTTTGTTCTGTTCATTTGATGCAATAAAAGTAAATTAAAGTAATTAAAATGTGAAGAAAATTTAATTATAATTAAAGTACTTCAATTTTAGACTGGCAACAGCATTGAAGTACACAAAGCAATGTTCAAATGCTGAAAGAATTGATTTATACTATAGATATTGACAGTATAAATGAGAACTAAGTTTGCTATGGATCAATGTGGATATAGGTTTATATCTATATCTGAAATATGAATTCTTCTTAACTTATTATCTATAAAAAATGCTGTTTCTTCTTGTCTGAAGTGTTTCTACTTATTATCTGGTTAACTATAAAACAAATCTTGTTTCTTCGCTGAATATTCTCAAATAATTTCCACATTTGCTGCGATTGTTTCCATTCCAAGTTGTTATTCAGGAAACACTTAACTATCGCTAAAAGTTTCATCTCTAATTCGCGATTGCACAATTTGCAGCCTGCTCTCCTGCTTATCGATAACTTTAACCATCATTTGAATTGAGCTTTAAACTCGATATCTGCCGAATCTATACACTGCTATAGATTACAACTAATTTATCGCTCTACAATTGTTATTGTTGTCATTATGTTCAGCTTATATTATATTTAATACATTTCCAACTCTGTTAAGGGAAATCATAGCTTACCTGGATCGTTGAGATGGCAGGCAGTGTAGGGATCGCCATTGTAGCCAGCGGGGCAACTGCAAACGGCCACATGATTTCTGGCCTGAAAACCAGTTGATTTTGGAGTACGTATGTATATCAGTATGCTGTGTAAAGCAGGGGGAATTGGTGGAATTGGGGGGAACTTACATCACAATTGGAACCAATGCCGCAGGCGCCTACACATGGGTTAACGCAACGATTATCCTTGCACTGGAGGTCGCCGCGGCAGTCGATGTTGTCGAGGCATTCGCCGCGATTGCAGTGGGTAAGCGGATTACCGCTGAAGCCGGGCGGACAGGAGCAGACCGGACGGCCGCCGGAGGCCTCCTGGCACACGGCATTCACGCCGCACGGATTGCCACTGCAGCCGTAAGTCTGGGCAGCTAAAGGATACCAGCCGGACGGGCAGATGATGTGGGACAGGATGAGAAAGGTGTGTAACATTGCATAAATGTGTGTTGATGCGTGTGTGTGTGTGTGTGTGTGTGTGTGTGTGAGTGTGGTTAAGGATGCTTTCGGTCTACTCATTATAAGTACTATGTAACAATGTAAGTGCTTCAGTTAGCTCAACTCGTGCTCCCATTTAGTAGACGTGAGTGGAGAACTCATAATTACATTTTGCTCTAGTAGTTTTGGGGCGGAAAAGTGAAGGGAAGAGGGGTGTGTGTGTGTGCCACAGCTGTTAGCGAAGAGATAGTAGTACATTGAGGTAGATAGGTGGACAGTTGGAGTGGGGGAGGGGGGACTGTATTGTTTTTCATTATGTAAATACCACGTGTGTAGACAGGATCTTGATAGATCACTCGCTGCAGGGAACGGCCATCGCCATAGGTGTAATACGTACGATATGAACAATTGACACAACGTTTCTCTAGCTTTTTACCTAACGAACTGCCACAGCCGAGCGCCAGTAGCACCACTGCCAGGCCCAGAAGCCGCTGATGCTGTGGAAACTGTGGAAAATTTACAGAAAATTGCGAGAGAGAGAGAAAAAGAAGCAAATTAATTAGGAAAATTACAAGAAAATATGCAATAAATATATGAGAATGATCTTTATATACGTTTATATTTGATTATCATTACTATTTGAGCTTGCTCTGCTGAATGATACCCTGTACGTTACAAATATAATGTTTGCGGACAAGCAGAAATAAAGTACTTATATACACATTTAGTTTTACTTAATATTATAGTATGATAGCGCATTATTTGCTTAAATTTATGAACTTATATTAATTTACAGGGTATACAAATTACGTATAACAAACTATTTAATATACAACTTTATAAGCATTAATGAAGTTGTAACAAATGTGTAATTTAGCATTGAAACAACTCAAATTGAATACATACATTCGATACATTTGATGGGTAATCGATTTGCATAAAGTTTACTTCACTTGAGGCCTGCAAATTATTGTTTAAAATGCGAACAATGCGTCATGGCATTACTTAGAACAAACAGCAATAATAAATGTGAAAAAAAAGCAACAAAACATCGTCATCGTCATCGTCATCGTCATCGACATCGATATCTTAATGAGAATGTACGACTGCGTCCGGTAAGCGTTAAACATTCGATTTAGTTGTGCTACTTAATGAAATGTGTCTTGCCAAATTTGGTAGCACTGAAACGAATGTGTATAGAAATGTCAGCGAGATGTACATATGTATGTATACATATGTATTTATGTACATTTGTATGTACATATAACATTTTGTTTGCGGATGACACATGACGCGACACTTGAAAGAAACTTGTTGCTGCCGCTTGTTGCTGCCTCTTGGCTTCGATTAAGTTCGCTTTCAGCTTTAAAAAATATGAATCAAAATTCAGCAAAATTATGGTAAATTATGCAAATTGGCAGCTGCTGATTTAGTCGCACTTGATAGTCAGATAGTCATAGTCCGCTTAAGGGTATAGAATGATCACAATTATGATTTCATTTTTAATCAGCTTAAAGCGATCTTTTTAGTTGACTTCGATTGATTAGCAGCTTCAACTTCTCGGCCACATCATTAGTCAATCAGTCAACAGCACTCATTTCATTTTTATGGAATTCCCAGCTGAGAGCTCTGCTCATCCCGTATTGACGTATAGCCCTCAACTCTGTGTGTTTATAGAGTGACAGACAAATATTTATGAATTTATGATAATGTGACAGGTAACACTAAAGAAGCTGATTGAAACTTCTCAGTTTTTCTGCTTAAAACAGTTTGATAAATTCTACTTAAACCAATAAACATTTATATTATACTATTTTAATAACTATTCTTTGTGTTCTGTATTCAAATGTATTTTGTTCTTATAGAAATTTAATTTTGCAAGCCTTTAATTTAGTACATACTGCTTAAACATATGTTTAAGGCGGTAAGATAGGCCCTGCAATACCCTGTAACTAGATATGTATGTCTCAATGCTCACAAATGTTTCGTAAATAATTTTAATATTTACTCTTGCATATTTGTAAATTTAAAGTCCACATAAATTCTCTATTCTCTATAAATAAATTTTCTTAGAATTCCAATTGACTCGGGAATAACCTCTAGAAGCGTTTGGCTTCAGTTGTTAATAAATAAAGTTGCAATAAATTAATAAGTCAATAACAATATGGTGTATATAGTGGCTCACAGCTTATTTCAACCAGCGTCTAAAAACAAAATTAAAGCAGCTGTGATAACTAAACTTAAATTAATATCGAAATACTTTGAGTGCAGATTGTTAGTTTATTGTTTTAACTAACTGAATTTATTATTTAATTTATTTTGTAGAATTTTTCTAAATATTTTTAACGAATAAATCCAAAGAGCAAAAGTCTGGCAAGCATAAAAAATTAGCTTTAGCATATATTAAATAAATGTTACAACATTATTGATTTAAGCTGATATTTTAGTTTTAAATTATTGAAAAATAATCAAAGAAATCTTTAGGAAATAAACAATATTACATAAATGAAATTAAAACATTAATCTAACAATCTGCATTAAAAGTCTTTTGATAGCTATTTGTTATAGAAATTAGCTGGGATCTTTAAGCTGTTGAGTTTAATAAATTTATGAAATTAGCTTGTTTGCTTTTGTATTCATCGAACTTTCATTGAACTTAAATAGTGTTTGGCTCAGTTTTTGCAAGTCTTTTAGCCTGATTCATGGGCAAAGCCAAGTGCCGGAAGCAAGCACTTCAAACAGAACTCAAATTGAGGGACTTTCCAGTGACGCGGACGCTTCAACTATTTGTTTTTTATTTTTTGTATTTATTTTGTTTTATATATGTATTTAGTTTTGAATATTCAGCTCACGTTGCATATTTAATGCATTTATTTATACGTTGTTTTTTGTGTGTAAAAAACTAAAATCAAATCAAATAAAACAGTCTCATTCAGTGTGAAGAGTTTTGTTTACATTTGAACAGTTGCCTCACTTGAAGAATGCACTCACCATTTTCTAGCAACAACAAAAACCGAAAAAAAAAACAATTGAAAAAAAGAGAAGAGATTGTTATGGATATTTGATTTGTTTATAAGTAGTTTTGTTTATTATAATTATATGCCACTTGAAGCGCTCGATTTGAACTAAAGCGCCTTCTAGACGAACTTGGACTATTTATAAGCCTGTCCAAGTCCGAGTCCGCGTCCGCGTCCGCGTCTCAGCTGCGGTCTCTGTCTCAGTCTCAGTCGCTGTCTCAGTCGCTGTCTCAGTCGCTGTCTCTGGCTCCAAAAAGGTCGCAATAGCTGAGAACAGCTGAGAAGTGAGACAACCCAACGTTGGCGTCATCATCACTGACGGAGAGTTTGAGTCTCAGTTTTCAGCACAACAATTTGACTTGACAAACTTGGCCGTGTTTGTCAGTCGGAACTGCTTTTTGTTGTTGTCGTTGTTGTCGTTTTGTTTGGATTTCAGTTAAAAGTCATTTACTGTTTCTTTGCTACACATACATTCAGTCATTCATTCACTCATCCATTCATTCATTCACTCATTCATACATTTACCATATAGCGCCCAGCTTAGCCATCAGTTTATTTATACATTCGCGTACTTGACAACTTGTCTATGGTATATACGAGGGTTCTCCTCTGCGTAGGCGTCACATTTTAATGTGTTATTGTTTGTGCGCTAAAACGGGCTTTAACCAGCAGCTCTTCATCTGCGTATACGCACACTTAGATACCCAATACGTGAGTAAGATAAAACAGCACTAAACTGATTACTTCAAAATTCATTAAGTTGCTTTTCTTATGCGAGTTTATCTCTGTTTTATTTAAGCCTTGTCCTTCAATTAACATTCCCTTGGATAGAGTTTGATGCATTAATTAGTCAATTATTAATACAATTTATAAACTTCCATACAACTACCACTTCTCATATATGTTTAGTTAAATTAAAGCAAGCTTTCATTACTTTTTCGCTTGTGGAGTTAGCTTAAGTAAAAAGCATTAATTTCAAATTAATTTGTAATTGATTAATATATTGGCTCAAGCATGTGCTACCCTACAAATACCTCTAAGGTGTATACAGCAAATTGTTGTGTATAATTTATAATAGAAAGATGCTTTAATACATTTAGACATACAGTGGTCTCTCCACATCAGCTCTTTGGCGATTTATCATTTAATTGTAGTAATTCTAATATAGTTATCTCTCTTGCCGAACGTTGATGCGCATTATTAATTACAGAGCACCTAAATATGGTAACATTTAGCTTCGTATATTTATCACACAGATACGTGTTTAGACCTACATAGGAGCACAGGTAGTGATCCAGTCATGAAGGCGTTTGCTTTTGTTATCCACAAACTGAATTGAATAACTAATTGCAAAGATAGATAGACTTGCAATATGTGACAAATATGCGCATTGACATTCATGCTGTTCGATCTAATTTGTTTATGTTGTTTTCAATTTTAACTCAATTGAGTTTTTAATTTATGCTTTTCATTTAAGTTGGCCGGAAATTTGTAACAAAAAAAATGTCAAATTAAATAAATAAACTTGTAATAGACTTGCTCATTTCCATTCCATTTAATTTCCGTCGGCCCAAAATGTTGTATTTGTTTCACTTTTAAAGTCTCTTTGATAATAATTACAATGCCTAAAAAACACAAATAAATACAACAAATTCGTTAAATATTCAGTCGTCATTTGTGCTTTGTTTCATTCTATATTTATTTAAATACTGTTCTTTTTTTTTTTTTTTGGCAACATCGCTGGCTGAAATGTCAACAAACGAAAATAAAAATGATTAAATTAATACATTCAAATTATTGTCAATAAATTTGTATACTTTAAAGCTGAATGCAATGCATATTTTACAATTCAATTGAGTGTTCTCTATCTATTGAAAGCGATTAAAAATGCAAAACAAATGTATTATTTTATCTGATTTTAGTTTAATTTACAGATTCATAGATGCCCAGCACACAAAGCTGATACAGAGTACCCCTCTTTGTCTCATGATCTTTACAATAATTCACTGAAATGAAGAAACTTTTCTAGTTGTGCTGTTTCACTTCGCATAAGTTTAAGTCCAATAAACAAACGTACATATTTAGTCCTTTATTTTGACTTTTTTACGCAGTGAAGTAATATTTGAAATGACTTTGTTAGAATTGAAAATTGCGAGTAACTTTAAAAATCCCACCGGATCATCTTAATCGACTGTGGGGACTCTGTACTAATCGGGAAAAGCAAAAACTTCAATTTATAATATATAAATCATTTATAATTATAAAATAAAATTTGTAACTGTCAGCAGCGATATTTGAACTTGTCTTGTTGTTGTTATTGTTGTTGCTGATCTTCTAATTAGAACAATTTTTTAATATCTTCTATGCTTATGATCCGATCGGTCCAAAAACATTCTATGTGCGCCAAATCTGAAGTCTGTAGCTTGCTTGGGCGTGGCAAAAATCTAAAACAAACTTGATCTGCCTGCACACTATACCAAATTTAGTTACTCTAGGTATTAATACTAACGGACAGACAGACAGACGGACAGACGGACATGGCTATATCGTCTCCACTTCTGATGCTGATCAAGAATATATATACTTTATAGGGTCTGCCACGCCTCCTTCTGCCTGTTACACACTTTACACTTTCGTTAAACTTAGTAGACTATGTACTATTTAAGTACAGAGTCTAAAAGGTAAGGTAACAGCAACTGTAATATAATTGTAATATAATAGAAAGAAACAACTTAAGTTAAGTTGAGAAAGCTTTAGGCATTTACGCTCTTCGCACCTTTTGACGATGTGACTGATGAAATATTATCAGAATGAAATATAACTGTGAATAAGCTATGCCAAAAGTGTTATAAGTTATAGGCACATAGAATGTCTTATAGATTACTATTTTATATGTAAAATACTTAAGCATTTTGTGCTACAGGAAATGAAAGCTGAACAATATTGATAGAAACATATTTTACATTATCAGACAATGCATTTAATTAATAACTATAATAGAGTCTACTCTCCTGTTTTTGCAGCTTTATTATAATAATTAAAATATATTATAAATATTGTATTGTATTAATAAATAATGTAAATGTATTAATAAATATATATATATATATATATATATATATATATATATATATATATATAGTAAGAATTATATTTATAAATAAGTAATAAAATATTGCTTTTTATTAATGTTGGTAAAGTTTATTCTAATCAAAAACAGATTCAAAAGCGAATCAAACTTTATTACAATCTTAAATTTAAGAGACATTTCTCCACTATTTGAAATGTCAAGCTTTAAAGTGCCTAACTGAATAGAAAATTCTATTTAAATAAATACTAATAATTTATAATATTATAAATAATCTATAATCTATATTAGCTTCACTTTATCGTATACTAAATGCAATATTAACGAGCCTTATTTAAATATTACTTGTTATTAAGGTTACCAATAGAATGGCTTGAAAATTACACAATACTATCAATTCAATTAAATGTGCATTGGGAAAACAACAATAAATATGTTGTTCTTTGTTTTTGTCGCTCAGCTGTTGCGCCTGGCAAGAGAGGGACCCCTAGGAGCCATAGGATCCGTAGATTAATATGCTTTGTGAAGTATTGAAACTATTGAAAGTCTGTTAAAAATTGCTGAAACTATGATCGAAGCAATCTTAAGTGAATTCTGTGTAGAATTTGCTGTCCAGTCTAAACTTATTGTCATGGGAGAGAATGGATTTATCAATATAATATGATTAATAATTGTATATATATCTATCTTTATTTATTCTTTATTTCTTATTTTTAAGACGCTTAAGCATTGTGGCAGACACTGACGACAAGCAGCTCTAGACTTTCATAGATTATTGTCGGGAAAAGCACATTGAAGGATGACCCACTTGGCACCTAGAGAACCAATAATATTTGGTGTCCAAAATATTATATTTTATAATCTAGAATCGCAAATGCTTTGTTTAATATACCAATGCTATTTAATTTAGCTTTTACTATCGAACTTCACTTTGCTCTCTAATCATTTCTATAATCATTCTTTGACAAGAGATCTAGAAGTTTTTTAGTTGACTCTGCAGTCCAGGAGGTTCAGCATTAATTATAATTTCAATGTATTAAATTATAAATGAATATCTCTTACGCTTTCAGCTCTTACTCTTTTGATTCTCAATATAATTACCAAAAATGGGATAAACTACAGAAAGTTCAATTGAAATGCCATAACATTTGTATGAAATTTACCTTTCTCAGCTGAAATGCTGAATCGAATCTTGTTAAGAACTGATGAGCGGCTCTTTAAGCTTAGCGTAAACTGTATTCAGTAATTCGTTTAAATTTAAATATTGATTGTATGGCAAATGCCAAAGAAATGAACCACTTGCAGTAAGTGAGTATTATTAATATTAATATTGGACTCAATTTGCGATTGACGATAGACAATCGCATTTGAATGTTAACGAACGACAGTTGGCAAGTGTCACAAGTGTCACGAATTTCGATTTTCCAATAATTGAACTGCAATTGACATTATTATTAATTTAAAATTGAGATGAGAGCAGAGGCCTGGCCAACACCTGGCCAAGATTCCGCGCCGTGTCCTGTATTTTCTTCCAATGCCAATTCCAATTCTAAGTCCAATTCCAATTCGCCATGCGGTGTCTATTTAATTATGCGACTTTGTGCAAATCTTTCGGCTTACGCAGCTCATTTGTCAAATGGCCCAAGGTTGCGACAGGTTGCCTGGAGTTTTGGCCTAAACTCGAACACGAACTGGGTACATTGCTGCTCGGGTTCTCGGGAGGGGGGGGGGGTGAGCACTTTTGGAGGGGACCTGTTCATAATTTATGCCAACTAAATCAATCATATTCAGTCATGGCGCTGTGTGGTGTATCTGACGGATGGCTAAGCTATGCTCCATTCTCCATTCTCCACACTCTATTCTCCGTTCTCCAGTCTCAATTCTGCAGCCTGAAACCAGATTCGCATTGACAAATGTTATATAATCAATTTGGCATTATTAATTTGAATATTCGCCGCGCTTGACACCTGTGTGCGGCCCTCGCATCCGCAATTTGCCACACCCACAAGCCCAAAACCAAATGCAGAACCGCCCACAATTCAATTGGTTCTACAATCCAGATACTTTTGCACACTCACTAAATGAAGCAATACTAAATTGGTCAACAAACTGGTTCGGACAGTTTGAAATGCGCTTTTCAATTCGAATCGAAACAAATCGAAACTCATCTCATTTGGAATATGATTATAATCAGATGTACACATGTGTTTGTCATCAGCTTAATTAACCAGTTCAATAATATAATATTTATTCCTAAATATACTACTGGTTTTTATTCATTTTGAACAAAGTAACTTTTATTTATACCCGCGAAACGAGAAAGTAAATGCAACTAAATTAAGCTGGTCCTAATTAAGGCATAAGTTCTATTCTATGTTGTCATCTGCAAAACTCATTCTCATGTTCTGACAAACACTTGACTCCAAATGAACAAAACCTTCCATTTATACCCTGCACCAGGGCATATATAATCTCTGTGCTAAAGTATGTAACACGCTTTTGTTGGAAATTATGCTAGGATCAAATGTAGAAGAAGTACAGAGCATTTCTAGAGTTTCACTGTAGGTAACACTGAGTGTAACTAGGAAAAAGAGCAGGACAGACAGACAAATCAGACAAAACAGACAAACAGACGATATCAAGTGCTCATGGCCCGATCGACTCGGCTATTGATATAGTCTATATACTGTCTATATTCTTAATTAGTAAATATAAACTGCATAGTGTATGCCAAGTCAATATACGTTTTAACTAAACTTATATATCGCTGGTGCAGGGTATAATAAAATAAATGCTTTGTTTAACTTGATAAGCATCATTGTTTAAGTGTGGAACAACTACAGGGTCTCTCAGATAACTATAGACTTTCCTAATAGTTTTCAGCCGTTTTGTTTTTCTAGACGCGCTAGGAATGCATCTTCTTCTTCCCTTTCATTGTGCTGTCCGTTAAGGTCAGCAAAGTCAAAGGAACTAGCACAAAAGCCAGCGAAAGTAGATTCAACTTTTGGTGGCTGACTTTAGTGTCATATGAAAGAAGGTACGCCAAACAATAAGTGAGTACTTCAAATAATACTCAAAATATATCAATGATTTTGTTCTTATTAGGGTTGAGTTAAGGAAGACGGGTGTGCTCGGAGGTTGTCTTTTCGAAATGACAACATTTTTTAATACCTGCAATACCGAATCTATTCATATAATCCACTGCTTCAGCAAGCGTGCTTCGAGCTTAGCTTCATCTTGTAGTGCTTTGTCGATATGATTGTCAAATTTATTGCCATTCACTTTCTGACAAAGTTCTCTGCAAGCAAGTTAATATAATTACTATATTTTCTAATTATAACAAGTCAGGCAGCTACAGTCGGGGTACGACTGTGGGAGACTCTGAACTACACTTCCAATAATTTGTATTTATAGCTATTAATATTTGGTGAATTTCGAATATTATTGTTACGGTTACTAATTGTCCAACTGAACTGTTTATTTAATTCGGCCGGCTGGTGAATTAGTAATGTAAATTTAACTAGAAGTTATTAACAAACCCACGCCACAGAGGACACACATGTAAAACAATCCCTGCAGACGTTTGCCGAAGTGCAATCGAAGTATATTGGCAGAAGCAAAGCAACGCAAAGTACAGGCAAAAATACGGTCAAGCAACTCGACAGTATAAGACCCGGTATTCATCTCTCAAGCATTCATATACATATACTACTTATTATAATAATAACAAGTCAGGAAGCTACAGTCGGGGTACGACTGTGGGAGACTCTGAACTACAGCACGAGTTTTTGCATTTGTCATATATATATATATATATACGAATTTCTAAAGAAATTTGGTTATTGCTTTCTCTTGAATTCTCAACATTTTCTGACAAATATGGCAAAATTAATATTATATGTATATATAAAATAAAAGTAATTAATTTATAGTTATTAAAAAATGTATTTTGGAATTGTCAGCAGTGGGATTCGAACTCGCGCCTTTGCGGCGTTTCTTGTTGTTGTTGTTCTAACTAAAGCAATTTTGGCCGCAGAGGTGCCATGAACCTGCTGATCATTCATTCCTTAATATCTTCTATGTTTATGAACCGATCGTGCTTAAATTTTCAGAAAACGTCCGAAATAGGACATCCTCCATATGTGCCAAATCTGAATTAAATCTAAAGTCGGTAGCTTCAGTAATACGTTTTTTTCGATTTGCGGGGGCGGAAGGGGGCGTGGCAAAAATCTAAAACAAACTTGATCTGCCTGCAAACAATACACGTGTTGTCACCAAATTTGGTTACTCTAGCTCTGCTCTTATAGTCTCTGAGATCTAGGTGTTCATACAGACGGACAGACGGACAGACGGACATGGCTATATCGTCTCGGCTGTTGACGCTGATCAAGAATATATATACTTTATAGGGTCTGCCACGCCTCTTCTGCCTGTTACGCACATTTCGCTTTCGTCAAACCTAATAGACTGTGAACTTTTAGTTCAGAGTCTAAAAATGTACTAAAGAAACTTACTACTACTACACATATCAAATGTAATTCTATTCCACCATCGGGACTCGAACCCAGGATCTTCTGAATGATGTGCCAACGCTCTAGCAACTGCGCCATTGCAAATCACATCGAGAACCGGCAAAAGCACAATATATATTCTCAGTTCCTTTTCACTGTCCGTTTTGCCAGTTTCTTTTGTTTCAATGTTTCGCTCTCAATATCTTAGCGGCGGGAACTGGTGCCGTTATATTATTGCATTGCTGTTTGGTTACAGTTAATTTAATAATACTTAAATGAAACATTGACAGCAGCGTGATTTGAACTCGTTACAATTAATGCAATTATTGTCCACTGCAGCTGCTATGAACTTTTGATAATTCATTCCTTTATATCTTCTTTTCTTATGTTTCGATCGAAATGCAATTTTCAGGAGTCGTGGCAAAATTCTAAAGCCAACTTGAACTGCGTGCACTCTAGCAGTATTATCACCAAATTTGGACATGTCAGTATCATGTCTCCGTACCCTTTGGCTACCGGGTCTAATAAGTACGGCCAATTTGAATAGCCGCCTCATAGGTCGGGGTGTCGGTAAATTGTCAGCGAATTTAAGTGCAATTTGCTCTCAATCATTAAAGCAAAAAATATGTAAACTATTTGCTGAACACATTGGTAATCGATGACTTCCACCTCCAATAGAAATCTCACTAGTTCCTCTTCCTGTTGCCAGCATTTTTACATCCCCTAAAAAGGTGGACATGGGAATATTCAAAGAATGACAGTATTATTTTATTGGTCATTTAATATGCCAATACTTGTACTCAGTTTAAGGATAAGTACACGCACTCAATGATTGAGTAGCCGCCCCATAGGTCGGGGTGTCGGAAAATTGTCAGATAATTTAAGTGCAATTTGCATATATCGTTGGCTAGTCAGTCGATTCCTATAAAAGGCAAGTGTTAAACGATGAATAGTCAAAAGTGTCTGACAAGATGTTGACCGTGGACTCGACTAGTGCCTTCAGGAATCTGTGGTATATCTGGCGGATATTCGGACTGTATCCGCCAGACGGTGATTCATTCTGGAGGAGACATTATACACTCTACGGGATTTTGATCAATTGTTTTGCCAACGTTTTTATGCCGCTTACATTCTATGTAGCATGCCTGAGGAGTAGCTCTCTGCCTGAATTCTGTGAGACCTTCTATGTGGCGATCGTGCTATTCGTAGAGCAGATGAAACTCGTCAATGCCTGGCTAATCCTAGGTCGATTGAAGAAACTGCATCTGACTCTGCATCACTTGGATAGTCGGTTGCAGAACGCAAAAGAGCGAGACATTATACGGGATCACATCAGAGAATCAAAGCAATTATTTAACTTTGTCATGCGCTTGTTTTCAATAATCTTGGTGTCCTCAAATTATGTGGTGTTCTTCATCCCGGGCAACGAGTTGGCCATTGACGCTTGGTTTCCGTGGAACTGGAAGTCCTCGAATATTGTCTATTGGTTGACTGTCATATGTCAAATAATTTGTATCATTTTCGCCTGTTTAATGGCCATCGTGAATGATACCTATCCGATGTGCTATCTGAAAATAGTTGCTGGACACTACAGGGCTTTGGCCTTACGAATCTCCATGCTGGGCGATTCAAATGAAAATCAGGCAGCTGTTTATGATAAACTAGTTGGATGTATAGAAGATCACAAGGCAATATTGTTGTAAGTAGTTCTGTTTTTCTTTGGGTAATCATTCTAATTGAGTTCTCTTAGTATGGTCGATACTCTTCAGGACGCGCTGTCATCCGTGTTATTCTATCAATTTGCGGGAACAACTTCATCTTTGTGTACTCTAACCTTCTACGTATTCTTTGTTAAGGTGGATAACTCGAAGCTTTTGAATTTGTTCTTCAATTTCATTGCAGTCCTCACTCAAACTTTCATTAATTGCTATGCTGCCGAGGAAGTTGCCGACGGCGCAGAGAAGGTGTGTCAATCTGTCTATGACTGCAATTGGATGGATCAATCTGTCAAGTTTCAACGGACACTTGTTCTGATGCTCAAACGTTCCCAGCGTCCGGTCATCATTATGGCAGCCCGAATTATGCCTGTGCGCATGACAACATTTGTATCGGTATGATAAGATTTTTCTGATTTGTATATTCCCTAAGGATCTAAAATGTTTACCTAGAATACATTTTTTTAACATTCGTTATACCTTAAGCTGTTCTTCCTGCTTGTTGAAATATAAATCATATATGCTTACAAATGTATTATTTCCTGTATAAATAATAATATTCTTAAATGTTTTTATTTTTGCAGGTTGTGAAAACCGCTTATTCAGTGTTCACGCTGCTAAGCAAAATAAAAAGTGAGAATCGGGAGAGAGCACAAGGATTTCCATTGCTAATAAGCGGTTCAGTCGACTTCGCACGACAATATAATACCCTTTACCAGTCTTAATAATTAAGTAGTTTGATTATAATAAATTAATATATATATATATATGTGTATATAAATAAATATTGATATATCGCCGATCTCTACAACTGCATATTTTTGTAACTTTTAATGTTTCGGAATAATTTTCTTATTTGTCGACCGATCTTTATGAAACTTTCAGGATTGTTTCATAATGCTTTTCCCCAAGCATATTTTAATTTGGAAGAATCTACTCTGAAAACCATAACTATATAGGCTATAACTTGCTTACTAATGGTTTATTTCCAATTTTAATTGATCGAAATGTTGGATCTGTGGGAGGTTTATAGACATATACATGGAGGATCAGACAGACAGTCCTGGCCTAATCCTAGAGAGAGGAGAAAAGTCAAGGCAAGCCGCCAGAATCGAAGAGTGCTCCCACTCCTGAGGAATTTATAAATATTTACTTCTTAATTAATTAACTAACAGAGTAAAACTCAATCATTAAAGCAAAAAATATGTAAACTATTTGCTGAACACATTGGTAATCGATGACTTCCACCTCCAATAGAAATCTCACTAGTTCCTCTTCCTGTTGCCAGCATTTTTACATCCCCTAAAAAGGTGGACATGGGAATATTCAAAGAATGACAGTATTATTTTATTGGTCATTTAATATGCCAATACTTGTACTCAGTTTAAGGATAAGTACACGCACTCAATGATTGAGTAGCCGCCCCATAGGTCGGGGTGTCGGAAAATTGTCAGATAATTTAAGTGCAATTTGCATATATCGTTGGCTAGTCAGTCGATTCCTATAAAAGGCAAGTGTTAAACGATGAATAGTCAAAAGTGTCTGACAAGATGTTGACCGTGGACTCGACTAGTGCCTTCAGGAATCTGTGGTATATCTGGCGGATATTCGGACTGTATCCGCCAGACGGTGATTCATTCTGGAGGAGACATTATACACTCTACGGGATTTTGATCAATTGTTTTGCCAACGTTTTTATGCCGCTTACATTCTATGTAGCATGCCTGAGGAGTAGCTCTCTGCTTGAATTCTGTGGAAATTTCTATGCGACCGCCTTGATTATCACAGAACAACTGAAGCTCATCAACGCGTGGTTCATCCTAGGTCGATTGAAGAAGCTGCATCTGACTCTGCATCACTTGGATAATCGGGTGCAGAACGCAAAGGAGCGGGACATTATACGGGATCACATCAGACAAGCAAAGCAATTATTTACCTTTGTCATGCGCTTGTTTGCAATAGTCGTGGTGTCCTCAAATATTGTGGTGTTCTTCATCCCGGGCAACGAGTTGGCCATTGACGCTTGGTTTCCGTGGAACTGGAAGTCCTCAAATCGTGCCTTTTGGTTGACTGTCCTCTGTCAATGCATTTGTATTACTTTCGCCTGCTTAATGGCCATCGTGAATGATACCTATCCGATGTGCTATCTGAAAATAGTTGCTGGACACTACAGAGCATTGGCCTTACGAATCTCCATGTTGGGCCATTCAAATGAAAATCAGGCAGCTGTTTATGATAAACTAGTTGGATGTATAGAAGATCACAAGGCAATATTGTTGTAAGTAGTTCTGTTTTTCTTTGGGTAATTATTTTAATTGAGATCCCTTAGATTGGTCGATACTCTTCAGGATGCGCTGTCATCGATCTTATTCTATCAATTTGCGGGCACAACTTCTTCCTTGTGTACTCTGACCTTCTACATGATCTTCGTTGACTTGAGCAAGTCGAAGCTTTTGAATCTCTTCTTCAATTTCATTGCAGTCCTCACTGAAACCTTCATTAATTGCTATGCCGCCGAGGAAGTTGCCGACGGTGCAGAGCAGGTGTGCCAAGCAATCTACAGCTGCAATTGGATGGATCAATCTGTCAAGTTTCAACGGACACTTGTTCTGATGCTCAAACGTTCCCAGCGTCCCGTCATCATAATGGCAGCCCGAATTGTGCCTGTGCGCATGACAACCTTTGTATCGGTAAGTAAGTCTATCTCTAATTTTTAGATTGTTAGAATTTACATATATGGGTAAAAGTTCGCGACTGACAGTAATTGTGTATATTTTGATTGAGAATCCCATTGTAATCGCTTTCCATCGTATGATCTTTGATCATTTATTCGGCATCTTCAAAAATAATTTTTCTTCGCCTTATTCTTATCAATAATCTGACGATCTGACGATCCTAAGAATCAGACTCATTGATACGAACTGTTAAGTTGTTCTTTGCTCTGTTCTTTTTGCTTGTTGTCAGGCTAAACAAGGGGGAAAACTACAGTCGCGTTGCTCGACAACATAAGACCCGGGAATTCATATCTAATCACTCATATATGAATATATTAACTTATTATAATATTATAAATATTTTAAATGGCAAGCGCCCAAAAGAAAATTAGAGTGCAATGCATTATTCCCACTCGAAAACACTTGCCTAAACATTTATTCATAAAAAGAAAATTAGAAGTTCAGTGTCCAAATTCACACAAATATTGAGTAGTTAAAATAAAGTAAAAAAAGTTAAAGCAGCAGAACGAGGGAATTGAACCCAGCGGAGATTTGAACCTAGGATCTTCTCTGGGGTTGTGATGTGCCAACGCTTCAGCAACTGCGCCATTGCATATGATATTGACGAGCGGTTAAAGTAGGATATATTTTTACTTCTTTTTGACTTTCCGCTTTGCAGTTTCTTTTGTTTCAATGATTCTCTCTCAATATCGTTCATTCTTAGAAGAAAACGGTATTTGAGAGCGGTGGGAACTGAGCGCAGTGGCGTTAAATTTTTTTGCGTTACTCCGTTAGCATGTACATCGTGCCATGGTTGCCACTTCATACAAGTTTTTGCAACCAAAATGTAGAAAACAAATGTACAACAAACAAATGTTTAACAAAAAAGTTCCAACTTCAGAAATGATCTTTTATTATATTCTAAGTATAATTTAGTATAAATATGTAAATAATACGTTTCTGGAAGCTGTAAAAAAGTAAATAACAACGGTTCATATCTATTAATTGCGTATGAACTAAAATGAAGCATAACTGAATCATTTTTTTTTTCATAACTATAGTTTCCGATAAAAAAAAGTATATTTTCTATAAAGTACCAACGAAAAAAGAAAGGGTTAGTTCTTCTTCTTAAATTATTAATATGTAAATAAAATAATAGTAAACTGTTAATTAATAACTATTAAATAATAAAACTGAAATGAATAATTGACAGCAGCGAGATCTGAACTTGCGTACTCGCAGAGTGTCTTGTTGTTGTAGTTACTTGTAGTTCTTGATCTTTGATCTTTAAAACTACTTTTCTAAGTCTTATTCCATTGACTTTGAACTGGCTCAAAGATAAGAATCAGGCTATAAGTGACACGAACTGTTAAGCTGTTCTTGTTCCGTTCTTTTTGTGTTGAATGCTGAAATATAATATGCCTACAAATATGCATAGAAATGTTCTATTTCCTGCATAAATATTAATTTTCTTAAATGTTTTTTTTTTTTTTGCAGGTTGTGAAAACGGCTTATTCAGTGTTCACGCTGCTAAATGAAATAAAATCGTAGAAAGTAGAGTAAAAGCCTGCAGTCATATTAAAATTCAGTGAGAAACGGGAGAGAGTACAAGGATTTTAATTGCAAGCAAGCGGATCAGTCGACATCGCACGATATTATAATACCCTTTGCGAATCTTATTAATGAAGTAGTTTGATAACCACAAAATATTATTATATATTATATTCTATATTTGCACAAAACTATTATACTATTTTTTCCAAATTTTTAATGGGTGCAGGGTATAAAAACATGGACACGCAGAGATAATTATGGCAAAAATTATTTGTCTTGACAATCCTAACGAGGGTATTTTAGCTCATATCCACCCCGTAAAGGCAAAAAGTATTAACTTTCATTACTATTTGGCATTTTAAAATATTTGCTGAACAGATCGGTAATCGATTACTTCCGCCTCCAATAGAAATGCTTTTCATAAGTCCAGTAGTTCCTCCTCCTCTTGTCAGCATTTTAGCATATTACAACTGAAGTACAGCCTGGCTATTGAACATTTTATAAAGGTGGACAGGAGAGTATTCAAAGAATGACAGTATTATTTTATTGGTCATTTATTATGCCAAGTGAAATGCTTTAAAATTAAGTACACGCACCTTATGAATAAGTAGCTCTCCAATTGGTCGAGGTGTCGGCGCAATTAAGGCGCAATTTGCATAAATTGTTGGCTAGTCAGTCGATTCCTATAAAAGGCAAGTGTTAAACGATGAATAGTCAAAAGTGTCTGACAAGATGTTGACCGTGGACTCGACTAGTGCCTTCAGGAATCTGTGGTATATCTGGCGGATATTCGGACTGGATCCGCCAGACGGTGATTCATTCTGGAGGAGACATTATACACTCTACGGGATTTTGATCAATTGTTTTGCCAACGTTTTTATGCCGCTTACATTCTATATCGAATGCCTTAAGAGTAGCTCTCTGCCTGAATTCTGTGAGACCTTCTATGCGGCTGCCTTGATTGTCACAGAGCAATTGAAGCTCATCAACGCGTGGTTCATCCTAGGTCGATTGAAGAAGCTGCATCTGACTCTGCATCACTTGGATAATCGGGTGCAGAACGCAAAGGAGCGGGACATTATACAGGAACACATCAGACAATCGGACCGATTATTTATTTTAGTGCGGCGCTTGTTCATAATGATCCTGATTTCCGCAAGTTCCATTGTGCTCTACACCGCGGACATGGAGCTGGCCGTCCACGCCTCGTATCCATGGAACTGGAAGTCCTCCAGTCATGCTTATTGGTTGACTGTCCTATGTCAATCAATGTGCATCGGTGTCGCCTGCTTAATGGCCATCGTGAATGATACCTATCCGATGTGCTATCTGAAAATAGTTGCTGGACACTACAGAGCATTGGCCTTACGAATCTCCATGTTGGGCCATTCAAATGAAAATCAGACGGTTTGTTACGATAAACTGGTTGGATGTATAAAAGATCACAAGGCAATATTGTTGTATGTAACTCTATTTTTCTTTGGGTAATCATCCTAATTGAGTTCCCTTAGATTGGTCGATACTCTTCAGGATGCGCTGTCATCCGTCTTATTCTATCAATTTGTGTGCACAACTTCATCCTTGTGTACTCTGACCTTCTACATAATCTTCGTTGACTTGAGCAAGTCGAAGCTTTTGAATCTCTTCTTCAATTTCATTGCAGTCCTCACTGAAACCTTCATTAATTGCTATGCCGCCGAGGAAGTTGCCGACGGTGCAGAGCAGGTGTGCCAAGCAATCTACAGCTGCAATTGGATGGATCAATCTGTCAAGTTTCAACGGACACTTGTTCTGATGCTCAAACGTTCCCAGCGTCCCGTCATCATAATGGCAGCCCGAATTGTGCCTGTGCGCATGACAGCCTTCCTATCGGTATGTGAAGCTATCCGAAATTTGTAGATTACTAGAATTTATTTATGTTCGAGACAAACAGCTGTAAGTAAAAGTTCGTGACTGACAGTTACTGTATATATTTTGATTGAGTATCCCATTGTAATCGCTTTTCATAGTATGATCTTTTAGATGCTCGATAATGTAAGACCCGGGAATTCATATCTAAGCACTCACATATTATAATATAAATATAATAATATGAATGGCAAGCGCCCAAAAGTAAATTAGAGTGCAATGCATTCCCACTCGAAAACACTTGCCTAAACAAACATTTATTTATTCATAAATAAGAAAATTAGAAGATCAGTGTCCAAATTCACACAAATATTGAATAATTAAAAATAAAGTTAATTCAACAAAGTCAAGCACAATCAGAACGAGGGAGTTGAACGAACCCCAGGGGGATTTGAACCCAGGAGGATATCTCTGGTTCGAATGTGCCAACGCTTCAGCAACTGCGCCATTGCATATGATATTGGCGATCGGCTAAAGTAGGATATATTCTCACTTCGTTTTCAGTGTCCGTTTTGCAGTTTTTTTTGTTTCAATGATTCACTCTCAATATCGTATACTCTTAGAAGAGAGGGTGAATATCGTATAGAAGATAGGTTAACTGAGAGCAGTGCCGTTACATTTGATGCATTGCTGCGTATGCAGGTGCATGTAAATATATTTTATTTCTTCTTCTTCAATAATTAATATTTTCCATAATTTTGGCAAAAATAATAGTGTACAAGTAAAAAATATAATAGTAGACTGTTAATTAATAACTATTAAATAATAAAACTGAATTGAAACATTGACAGCAGTGAGATCTGAACTTGCGTACTGGCAGAGTGCCTTATTGTCGTTGTAGTAATTTGTAGTTCTTGATCTTTGATTATTAAGTCAATTAACTGGCTCAAACATGCTAAGAATCAGGCTATAATTGTTACGAACTGTTAAGCTGTTATTATTCCGTTCTTTTTGTGTTGAATGTTGAAATATAATATGCCTACAAATATGCATAGAAATGCTCTATTTCCTGCATAAATATTAATTTTCTTAGTTTCTTTTTTTGCAGGTTGTAAAAACGGCTTATTCACTGTTCGCGCTGCTAAACAAAATAAAATCGTACAGTTGAATTGAAATCCTAAAATGCTGAGTAAAGTCCTGCAATAACAAATTAAAATGCTTGTTACACACACACTGAGAAAAGGGAGAGAGCACAAGGATTTTCATTGCTAATAAGCGGATCAGTTAAGTTCGCGCGACATTATAATACCCTTTGCAAGTCTTAACCCTCAAGTGCCCAAATTTTTATTTCACAAAATATATTTATTTTCAGGTTTATTATGTGTTAAAAGTAATGATTAGTTCTGGAAAAATGTTAACTTTTGCACGGATAGAGATTTATAGGATTAAAACATTGGAACGCCTAGAGGCGGCTTTGGGAAAGTAGGCCAAAAAAATATCAGTAAAAAATTTTGTTATTTACACGTTTTATTAAAAAGGAAATAAAGAAAGGCTCAATAAACAAAAGAAATAAAAATTACTAAATAATATAAATAAATTTAATTTACAAAACTTTAAAATATTTGTTGTACAAAAAGTATGTTTTCTTTTTGCCGGGAAAGGCACAGGTTTATAGTACAAAATTTGAGTTTCGGAAGTGCAACCAGGAAGCGTACAGGTTTTTGCGCAAGCGCGTGATAAGAACATCGGAAAAGGCTCGGCGCCATCATAACGTACATCATTGGATGGTAGGAATGTTTTCTTCCCTGCGGATTCCTTTTCCTTTTCTCCAACTTGTCGTGGGCGACCTGGTCCTTTCGGCAGAGAAGGAGTTTGTAGCATGCAAAGCACGAATGCGACCTCTGATCGGAAGCTTGGCAGTTGGCATTTTGCATTATTAACGTCGGGCTGGTTTATTCGGTGAATCAAAATGTAAGCGTTTACCATTAGCATATATCAAGCATATGTGTAAATAGTCGGTTTGTGTACTTTTTGGAATACTTTACTGGAATTTTATATCGACCATAAATCCGTCTATTAAGTCGAATAGTTCCCAAAGAAAATATTCCCCGGGATTTGAGATATACAATAAGCGGTAAATAAGTATAATAATTGTCGAAGTAGATAATCTGGTTTTTAATATTCGGAACATTGCGTGACAATCGAACAACTACATTCGCAGCCAGTTTCGCACCAAGATCTGGTGAGCCAGTTTGAACAACGTTGTCTTCTGCGCCGCAATATATATCAAAATTATAGCAAAAGCCAGAGGAGTCACACAAATTGAAGAATTTCACTCCCCATTTGTGTGGTTTGCATGGTAAATATTGTCGAAGAAAGGTCTTCATCTTCGTTGCACACATTTGTTCATCCACACACAAGGACGTATGTACGTTCTTGAGGCTTGCTGCGTCCCAGACAAAATTTAATGTTTTTATAATTTTATAAATACCAATACAGATGCACAAGACGCGTTTTTAACCAACAACCAATTGATGGTTTTGTCAGCATATAGTTTTCACAAGCATCTCAGTAAAAACAGCCACGTGTTATTATGTTATACATGTTTACACAGCAACGCGCAAAAAAGTTAACGGCTGTTCCGTTTCCTTCGCTCTCGCTCACTATTGCTGCTCTCTTCCAAGAACAAACGATAATGAGTTGAACATTGCTTAAGCAAAAGAAACTTGCTGCAAGGTGGGCAATAAAACGAAAATACAAAGTGTGATATTTTGACTTTATCGGCTGCCGAAGTCGTTCGTCGGTGGCCCAGGGCATAGAGCGTTAGAATGTCAATCAAGGGATCGCGAGTTCGAGTCCCGATCGATTCGTTTTGCAACCTATACAGTTTTTTATATGCGTAGTATATGACATTTAAATTTACTTTTATATTTGCTTAATAGGAAGCAAATTCGAGCGGTGTCAAAATGATATAACACGTATTTATTGAAGTTAATCATAATATATATTACTTAATTTTTTTGCTTTCCCCGATAAGTACAGAGTCTCCCACAGTCGTTCCAGCGACTGTAGCTGCCTGACTTGTTAATAATGAAGTAGTTTGATAGTAATAAAATAATAATATATAGTATACATAATATATATATATATATATATATGTAAGATTAATAAATATTAAATAATTAAACAAATTAAAGAAATACAACGATTTCGTACTTTTTACTTTACTGCTATTCTTCTCGCTCTTTTTCTTCCTCTGCTATTCTCCACCAGGGATGGTGCAAGACCCTAGAGGGCTGCCGCCTTGCAAATATATATATATATATATTATATTCAATATTTGCACAAACTATTATACTATTTTTCCCACATTTTTAATGGGAGGAAGTATGACACGCAGATATAATTACAGCAACAATTATTTTTCTTGGCAAAAAAGTAACACACGAAACCCATATTTGTCAACGGGATCATCACGACGCGACGTTTCATAAGTTCATAAGCATATTATGAAGTAAAGCCTGGCTATTGAACACTTAATAAAGGTGGACAGGAGAGTATTCAAAGAATGACAGTATTATTTTATGAAGAAGCAGCTGTCCCATCGGTGGACGTGTCGCTACTTGAAGGGCAATTTGCTTATATCGTTGGTCTGTCGATTCCTATAAAAGGCAAGTGTTAAACTATGAATAGTCAAAAGTGTCTGACAAGATGTTGACCGTAGACTCGACTAGTGCCTTCAGGAATCTGTGGTATATCTGGCGGATATTCGGACTGGATCCACCAGACGGTGATTCATTCTGGAGGAGACATTATACACTCTACGGGATTGTGATCAATTGTTTTGCCAACATTTTTGTGCCGCTTACATTCTATGTAGCTTGCCTGAAGAGTAGCTCTCTGCCTGAATTCTGTGAGACATTCTATGCGGCCGCCTTGTTTCTTACAGAACAAATGGAGCTCATCAACGCATGGTTCATCTTATGTCGATTGAAGAAGCTGCATCTGACTCTGCATCACTTGGATAGTCGGTTGCAAAACGCAAAAGAGCGGGACATTATACGGGATCACATCAGACAAGCAAAGCAATTGTTTTCTTTTGTCATGCGTTTGTTTGCAATAATCGTGGTGTCCTCAAATATTGTGGTGTTCTTCATCCCGGGCAACGAGTTGGCCATTAACGTTTGGTTTCCGTGGAACTGGCAGAACTCGAATCGTGTCTATTGGTTGACTGTCCTATGTCAATCAGTTTGTATCACTTTCACCTGCTTAATGGCCATCGTGAATGATACCTATCCGATGTGCTATCTCAAAATAGTTGCGGGACACTACAGGGCGTTGGCCTCACGAATGTCCATGTTGGGCCATTCAAATGAAAATCAGCCGGATGTATATGATAAACTGGTTGGTTGTATTGAAGATCATAAGGCAATATTGTTGTAAGTCAATGAGATTTTCTTCGGGTAATTATTCTAATTGCGTTCTCTTAGTATGGTCGATACTCTTCAGGACGCGCTGTCATCCGTCTTATTCTATCAATTTGCGGGCACAACTGCAGCCTTGTGTACTCTGACTTTTTACATATTTTTTGTTAAGGTCGATAACTTGAAGCTTTTGAGCTTGGGCTTTAGTTTCATTGCAGTTCTCACTGAAACATTCATCATTTGCTATGCTGCCGAGGAAGTTGCCGACTGTGCAGAGCAGGTGAGCGAAGCTGTCTACGACTCCAATTGGATGGATCAATCTGTCAAGTTTCAACGGACACTTGCTCTGATGCTCAACCATTCCCAGCGTCCCGTCATCATTATGGCAGCCCGAATTATGCCTGTGCGCATGACAACCTTTGTATCGGTATGTAAGTCTATTTCTAATTTAGATTAAAGAATTTACATATATTTTTATATATATTTTATTGAGTATCCCATTGTAATCGCTTTGATCCCATTGTATGATCTTTGAGATGCTCGACAATATAAGACCCAGTAATTCATATCTAAGAACTCATATATTATTATTATTATTATTATTATAATTATTATTATTATTATTATTATTATTATTATTATTATTATTATTATTATTATTATTATTATTATTATTATTATTATTATTATTATTATTATTATTATTATTATTATTATTATTATTATTATTATTATTATTATTATTATTATTATTATTATTATTATTATTATTATTATTATTATTATTATTATTATTATTATTATTATTATTATATTAAATAATTAAAACTTAGAAAACAAATGTTTAACAAAAAAGTTCCAACTTTAGAAATGATCTTTTTTTAGACTCTGAACTTAAAGTTCACAGTCTATTAGGTTTGACGAAAGCGAAATGTGCGTAACAGGCAGAAGGAGGCGTGGCAGACCCTGTAAAGTATATATATTCTTGATCAGCATCAATAGCTGAGACGATATAGCCATGTCCGTCTGTCTGTCTGTCCGTCTGAGTAACCAAATTTGGTGACAACACGTGTATAGTTTGCACGCAGATCAAGTTTGTTTTAGATTTTGGCCACGACCCCGCAAATTCGAAAAAAACGTATTACTGAAGCTACCGACTTTAGATTTAATTCAGATTTGGCACTTATGGAGGATGTCCCTTTGCGGATGTTTTCTGAAAATTTCAGCACGATCGGATCATAAACATAGAAGTTATTAAGGAATGAATGATCAACAGGTTCATGGCACCTCTGCGGCCAAAATTGCCGCACAGGCGCGAGTTCGAATCCCACTGCTGACAATTCCAAATTAAATTTTTTAATAATTATAAATTAATCACTTTTATTTTATAGATACATATATTATTAATTTTGCCTTATTTGTCGGAAAATGTTAAGAATTTAAAAGAAAGCAATAACCAAATTTCGTTAGAAATTCGTATATATATATATATATATATATATATATGACAAATGCAAAAACTCGTGCTGTATATGTATTGAGGTTGCCAATCATGCAGTATGTAAGGCGGTGGCTCAAGTGATAGGACGTACGATTTGCGTGTGAGAGGTCTGCGGTTCGAAGCTTGGTGGTGTGCATCCCAGACAAAATTTTAATGTTTTTATAATTTTATAAAAGCAATATATATGCACAAGACGCGTTTTTAACCACCAATTGATTGGTCAGCATTGTTTTCATAAGCATCTCAGTAAAAACAGCAATGCTGTACAATTACAGTATATATACGTATATACACAGCAACGCGCAAAAAAAAGTAACGGTTGTTTGTTTCCCCTTCGCTCATGCGCGCACACTATTGCTTCTCTCTTCCAAGAACGAACGAATGAGTTGAACATTGCTTAAGCTTATTTGGCATTTAAATTTACTTTTATATCTGCTTAATAGGAAGCGAATTCGAGCGGCGACAAAATGATATAAAAAGTATTTATTGACGTTAATCATTATATATATTACTTAATTTTTCTGCTTTCCCCGATAAGTACAGAGTCTCCCACAGTCGTCCCCCGACTGTAGCTGCCTGACTTGTTTAGTATAAATATGTAAATAATACGTTTCTGGAAGCTGTAAAAAAGTAAATAACAACCATTCATATCTATTAATTGCGTATGAACTAAAATGAAGTATAACTGAATTATTTTTTTTCATAACTATAGTTTCCAATAAAAAAAAGTATCTTTTCTATAAAGTACCAACGAAAAAAGAAAGGGTTAGTTCTTCTTCTTAAATTATTAATATGTAAATAAAATAATAGTAAACTGTTAATTAATAACTATTAAATAATAAAACTGAAATGAATAATTGACAGCAGCGAGATCTGAACTTGCGTACTCGCAGAGTGTCTTGTTGTTGTAGTTACTTGTAGTTCTTGATCTTTGATCTTTAAAACTACTTTTCTAAGTCTTATTCCATTGACTTTGAACTGGCTCAAAGATAAGAATCAGGCTATAAGTGACACGAACTGTTAAGCTGTTCTTGTTCCGTTCTTTTTGTGTTGAATGCTGAAATATAATATGCCTACAAATATGCATAGAAATGTTCTATTTCCTGCATAAATATTAATTTTCTTAAATGTTTTTTTTTTTTTTTGCAGGTTGTGAAAACGGCTTATTCAGTGTTCACGCTGCTAAATGAAATAAAATCGTAGAAAGTAGAGTAAAAGCCTGCAGTCAAATTAAAAATCATTGAGATACGGGAGAGAGTACAAGGATTTTAATTGCAAACAAGCGGATCAGTCGACATCGCACGATATTATAATACCCTTTGCAAATCTTATTAATGAAGTAGTTTGATAACCACAAAATATTATTATATATTATATTCTATATTTGCACAAAATATTATTATATATTATATTCTATATTTGCACAAAGCTATTATACTATTTTTTCCAAATTTTTAATGGGTGCAGGGTATAAAATCATGGACACGCCGAGATAATTATGGCATAAATTATTGTTTTGACAATCCTAAGGAGGGTATTTTAGCTCATATCCACCCCGTAAAGGCAAAAGTATTTACTACTATCACTATTGGGCCTTTTAAAATATTTGCTGAACAGATCGGTAATCGATTACTTCCGCCTCCAATAAAAATGCTTTTCATAAGTCCAGTAGTTCCTCCTCCTCTTGTCAGCATTTTAGCATATTACAACTGAAGTACAGCCTGGCTATTGAACATTTTATAAAGGTGGACAGGAGAGTATTCAAAGAATGACAGTATTATTTTATTGGTAGTATATATAGTATATGACATTTAAATTTACTTTTATATTTGCTTAATAGGAAGCGAATTCGGGCGGTGACAATATTATATAACACGTATTTATTGAAGTTAATCATAATAGATATTACTTAATTTGTTGCTTTCCCCAATAAGTACAGAGTCTCCCACAGTCGTTCCAGCGATTGTAGCTGCCTGATTTGTTAATAATGAAGTAGTTTGATAGTAATAAAATATTCGCCCAATCGGTTAGCTTCTTGATCACCTCCTCACAGCCTGAGGACTTCGTTGGGAACAACCAGACAAACTTTTAAAACGCATCGACAACTGCGAGGATGAATTTGTACCGCTTCACTATTGCATCCATCGGACCCAAGTGATCTATATGTAATGTATGAAGTGGTACATCGCCCCACTCGACATCGTTTTTCAATTCGTTAATGGGCGAGCAACCTGTGCATACTGTGGCACGAATTTACGAAAAATACCGTAAGACCCAGGAACGCTTAGATGGCTTTTACATTCTTAGGTGAAGCAAAACGACTGACTGCTGAAGTTTTCTCCACTGCTGGCCAAATTGTTCCGCATTCGATGACATGACCCAAGAAATGTATACGCTGCTGCAGAAAGCAACATTGCTTCCACTTAATCTTTAGATCATATAAAGCTGCTGTCTCTAGAACTTCCATCGTTTGGAGCGTTTGGCGTCGTGATGTACATCATCCATGTACAGCTGCATAATATCCTTATTAATAAGCGGCTGAAAGATATAATTAACAAAGCGTATAAATGCTGCTGGAGGGTTTGTATATCCGAATGGCGCCTGTTCAATTCAAACAATCCCTCACGAGTAACGAATAACAAATGCTGTATAAGCTTTGCTGTCTTCTTCAACGGGCACATGAAAAAATCCATTTTCTAAGTCCATGATAGTGAAGAACTTTGCTGCTTTGAGTTTTTCTAGGACATCTTCCATCATTGGTACCGGGAAACTATCCTTAAGCACCATGCTGTTTAGTTTCCGAAAATCGACGCATACTCTAAGTGAGTGATCTTTCTTCTTTACAAAGACGATTCTGCTGGCAACATGTGAAGAGTACTTCCGAACAATACCTTTGCCGAGCCACTAGTCAATTTGGTTCTTCACTGCTTCTGCCTCATCTGATCCCATCCGGTATAATCTTCAGTGTTATTGGACACTCCACTTATACTAGCTACTTTCAATCAGCTTTTTGATGCTCATCTGATATTGTGGCGGTGCTGAAATGGAATTCTCAGCTTCGTCCACATTATACATCATGCCATAGTCATCTGACGATTTCTCTTGCTGCTCAAGGCCTAGAAATAGGAAAATTTTGAATTTCTTTATAAAATCATAACCCAGATGTGCTTCACAGTCAATTTAGCAATTGGGAACATCTATGGCATAACAGCAACCAATAGGCTTCATGTTTCTCTTTCCTAGACCTTGTAGAATCGTTTCGGTTTTCAAAATTTCCACATTATCCAGCTTCTTCCCAATAGTGACATCTGATCCCGTATCCACTAGAAAGTCTACTTTAACTCGGCTGCAATCTAATATGATATCAACTTGATCTGCTTTCTTGGGACAGTCGCAATTGCAATTGAAGCATTTAGTATCGATTGTGCACGACCTTCTCTTATGATCCGCCGAACCGCAATTGAAACAATATTCTTTCTTTTATCAGAAACAGGCGGCTTATTCTTTGTTGAAACTTCTCTTTTGTCACTACTTTTGTTTGGTTCTCCTGCGCTGCCTCATAAATGTCATACTCTTCTTTCAGGGCCTTATATGATTGACACCGAAACATAGCAACTTTCAATTCGATTTGGATTTACTATTTATTTTAACGTAGAACAGCTACTTCTTCCACTTTTCCGACAACTTTTTCATGTTCAGCTCAGCAAAATTAGACACAAGCTCGGATTCCAAAAACAGTCTGGCAACTCCACACATTTTGCCTCTAGCCTTTTGCCTCGTGCATATTTTTGGTTTTCTGATAGTTCACACGCTTCAGCGTTGAGCTCAAATATCTCAAACCATATTTTCACAGATATAGAATAACCATCAAAGTCAATGAGAATTTTTCCAAGATGCTCTGCTATTATTTTGACCTGACTTTCTCCACGTTCGTCCACTTCAATGTTGAGCGTTAACAACTGTATAATTTGCTGCATTTGGTTGTTCATATCTGTGGCATTCAACGCATCCTTTCGACATTTCAATTAAGTCTTCGTCACTTTCTTCCTTCTCTTCTGTCTCCTTTTATTCTTTCGCTGTTTTGTTTGCTGCTTTGTTTTCGTTTGCTCGCGTCATATTCTTCTATGTGTATCTAAACACAGCCACAACAGTTTCGTAGTGACGAGCATTTGCAACAGATCTTCGAATTTCGTCACAACGCGTAAATATTGCAACAGACGCCAAGAACTTTCGAGACGCTCGCTTTTTTCCACCGTTTCTTGGGCAAATTGTTGTAAACTCACGACTGCTCAGCTTTTCTACTTTTCACAACATGCGCTCCCAACTTAGATTTGTCTTAAGATTGCAAGATTATACAAAGGAAAGCCTTTTAATATATTACAAACATAGAAACGAATTAAACAAATTAAAGAAATACAACAATTTCGTACGTTATCAACTGAACAACTTCTACCGACGGCTACTTTTTACGACTGCCGCTTGCTACGACTGCTATTCTCCACCAGGGATGGTGCAAGACCCTTGAGGGTTGCCGCCTTGCAAATATATAGATATATATATGGTATTCAATATTTGCACAAAGCTATTATACTATTTTCCCACATATTTAATGGGAGGGGGTATGACATGCAGAGATAATTACAGCAACAATTATTTGTCTTGGCAAAAAAGTAAAAATAAAAGAAACCCATATTTGTCAACGGGATCATCACGACGCGACGTTTCATAAGTCCAGTAGTTCCTCTTCCTGTTGTCAGCATTTTAGCATATTACCTGGCTATTGAACACTTAATAAAGGTGGACAGGAGAGTATTCAAAGAATGACAGTATTATTTTATTGGTCATTTAATATGCCAAGGAAAATGCTTTAAAATGAAGTACATGAACCTTCTGAAGAAGCAGCTGTCCCATCGGTGGACGTGTCGGCGACTTGAAGGGCAATTTGCATATATCGTTGGCTAGTCTGTCGATTCCTATAAAAGGAAGTGTTAAACGATGAATAGTCAAAAGTGTCTGACAAGATGTTGACCGTAGACTCGACTAGTGCCTTCAGGAATCTGTGGTATATCTGGCGGTTGTTCGGACTGGATCCGCCGGACGGCGATTCATTCTGGAGGAGACATTACACACTCTACGGGATTGTGATCAATTGTTTTGCCAACATTTTTGTGCCGCTTACATTCTATGTAGCATGCCTGAAGAGTAGCTCTCTGCCTGAATTCTGCGAGACCTTCTATGTGGCCATCGTGCAATTCGTAGAGCAGATGAAATTCGTCAATGCCTGGCTAATCCTAGGTCGATTGCAGGAGCTACATATGACTCTGCATCACTTGGATAGTCGGGTGCAGAACGCAAAAGAGCGAGACATTATACGGGATCACATCAGACAAGCAAAGCAATTATTTACCTTTGTCATGCGCTTGTTTGCAATAATCGTGGTGTCCTCAAATATTGTGGTGTTCTTCATCCCGGGCAACGAGTTGGCCATTAACGTTTGGTTTCCGTGGAACTGGCAGAACTCGAATCGTGTCTATTGGTTGACTGTCCTATGTCAATCAGTTTGTATCACTTTCGCCTGCTTAATGGCCATCGTGAATGATACCTATCCGATGTCCTATCTCAAAATAGTTGCGGGACACTACAGGGCGTTATCCTTACGAATCTCCATGTTGGGCCATTCAAATGAAAATCAGCCGGATGTATACGATAAACTGGTTGGTTGTATTGAAGATCATAAGGCAATATTGTTGTAAGTCAATGAGATTTTCTTCGGGTAATTATTCTAATTGCGTTCTCTTAGTATGGTCGATACTCTTCAGGACGCGCTGTCATCCGTCTTATTCTATCAATTTGCGGGCACAACTGCAGCCTTGTGTACTCTGACTTTTTACATATTTTTTGTTAAGGTCGATAACTTGAAGCTTTTGAGCTTGGGCTTTAGTTTCATTGCAGTTCTCACTGAAACATTCATCATTTGCTATGCTGCCGAGGAAGTTGCCGACTGTGCAGAGCAGGTGAGCGAAGCTGTCTACGACTCCAATTGGATGGATCAATCTGTCAAGTTTCAACGGACACTTGCTCTGATGCTCAACCATTCCCAGCGTTCCGTCATCATTATGGCAGCCCGAATTGTGCCTGTGCGCATGACAACCTTTGTATCGGTAAGTAAGTCTATCTCTAATTTTTAGATTGTTAGAATTTACATATATTGGGAACAGATCGCTGTAAGCAAAAGTTCACTACTGACTGATTGAGTGTCCCATTGTAATCGCTTCCATCGTTTGATCTTTGATAATTTATTTAGGATCCTCAAAAATAATTTTTCTTTGTCTTATTGTAATCAATAATCTGACCCAACGATCCTAAGAATCAGACTTAGAACGAGGGAATTGAACCCAACGGAGATTTGAACCCAGGATCTCTGGAGTTGTGATGTGCCAACGCTTCAGCAACTGCGCCATTGCATATGATATTGGCGGTCGGCAAAAGTTGGATATATTCTCACTTCGTTTTCAGTGTCCGTTTTGCAGTTTCTTTTGTTTCAATGATTCTCTCTCAATATCGTTCATTCTTAGAAGAAAGCGGTAATTGAGAGCGGTGGGAACTGAGCGCAATGCCGTTAAATTTTTTTGAAGCATAACTGAATCATATTTTCACAACTATAGTTTCCAACAAAAAAAAGTATCATTTCTATAAAGTGGGGACAAAAGTGCTCTATTTCCTGCATAAATATTAATTTTCTTAAATGTTTTTTTTTTGCAGGTTGTGAAAACGGCTTATTCAGTGTTCACGCTGCTAAATGAAATAAAATCGTAGAAAGTAGAGTAAAAGCCTGCAGTCAAATTAAAAATCATTGAGATACGGGAGAGAGTACAAGGATTTTAATTGCAAGCAAGCGGATCAGTAGACATCGCACGATATTATAATACCCTGCAAATCTTATTAATGAAGTAGTTTCATAACCACAAAATAATATTATATATTATATATATATATATGTTTATATTATATTATATTCTATATTTGCACAAAGCTATTATACTATTTTTTCCAAATTTTTAATGGGTGCAGGTATAAAATCATGGACACGCAGAGATAATTATGGCAAAAATTATTTGTCTTGACAATCCTAACGAGGGTATTTTAGCTCATATCCACCCCGTAAAGGCAAAAAGTATTTACTACTATTACTATTTGACCTTTTAAAATATTTGCTGAACAGATCGGTAATCGATTACTTCCGCCTCTAAAAGAAATCTTAGTAGTTCCTCTTCCTGTTGTCAGCATTTAAGCCATTACAAATGTGGACAGAAGGGTATTCAAAGAATGACAGTATTATTTTGCTAGTCATTTAATATGCCAAGTGAAAGCTTTAAAATTAAGTACACGCACCTTATGAATAAGTTGCTGTCCCATTGGTCGAGGTGTCGGCGCAATTAAGGCGCAATTTGCATAAATTGTTGGCTACTCTGTCGATTCCTATAAAAGGAAGTGTTAAACGATGAATAGTCAAAAGTGTCTGACAAGATGTTGACCGTAGACTCGACTAGTGCCTTCAGGAATCTGTGGTATATCTGGCGTTTGTTCGGACTGCATCCGCCAGATTATTCTTATTCTATTATTCTATTCTATTCCCCGTCGGGGAAGTTGCCGACGGTGTGGAGGTGTGCCAAGCTGTCTATGATTGCAATTGGTTGGATCAACATGTCAAGTTTCAACGCTCAACTGCTCCCAGTTTCAACGTACAGTTGCTCTAATGCTCAACTGTTCCCAGTTTCAACGCACACTTGCTCTAATGCTCAACTGTTCCCAGCGTCCCGTTATCATAATGGCATCCCGAATTGTGCCTGTGTGCATGACAACATTTCTATCGGTATGTGAGTATATCTCTAATTCTTAGATTGTTAGAATTTACATACATATGTATATCGGGAACAGGCCGCTGTAAGTAAAAGTTCTCGCAGACAGGTGCTATGCATTTTTTGATTGAGTATACCATCGTAATCGCATTCCATCGTTATGAAAGTTTCTGAAGACATAGTCGTCTTACCCCGAAATTGTGCACGATATGCAAAGAGTGGGATTTCCATGGATAAGGCTTTTAAGATTGCATCAGTATTTATAACTAAAAGAGAGTAGGCTACATCAATCGACTGTGAGACACTCGGTATAAAAATAATAATTAAATGTTTATTATAATTAACTTTACTTAATACACTTTTTTTTAACATTTTGTCGCCTTTCAAATTAGATTCCGATTACAAAATTGACTTGGAATCGAAATCGCGATCCCTTGATTCGCATAATTGGCAAAATATCCCAATTGGCATTTCCCTTTCATTGCTCCCTTTCTTTTGCAATGCAGCAATGCTCTCTTATTATCATTCTTTGTTGTGTAACTACCGTTACATTTTACGTACTTTTCTGAAATAGGTACTTTTTCGTTGGCACATTTTATTAAAGTGGTACTTTTTTTTGTTTGTGTTTTACGTTTGTGAAATAGGTACTTTTTCGTTGGCACTTTAGTTCCCATTTTATTAAAGTGGTACTTTTTTGTGTTATTTGGGTTCTTTCTTCGTCTTATTGCAAGTCAATAAACTGGCACAAATATCCTAAGAAAATTGATACGAACTGTTAAGCTGTTCTTGCTCTGTTCTTTTTGTGTTGAATTTTAAAATATATGTACATACATAAATCATATATGCATACAAATACTTTATTTACATCATAAATATGAAAATTGTTAAATTTTTTTCTCTTTTTGCAGGTTGTGAAAACGGCTTATTCAGTGCACGCGCTGCTAACCGAAATAAAATCGTCGAGTTAAATTGAATTCGTAGAAAGCAGAGTAAAAGCCTGCAATCAAATTAAAAATGCTTGTTAAATTCGATATTCACCCACACGGAGACAAGGGGGAGAGCACACGGATTTTCATTATTAAAAACATGAGCAGGCAGAGGATAAAAAAAAATGGGAATTCATCGAAGCGCATGGTCACCAATATGGCCACTGACTGGCCGTGTTCCGTATCCATGAATGTGGCGTGGTGTGTCGTCGCGTGGTGTGGCATGACGTGGTGTGGCGTGTGTGTGCGTGCTGCAATTTTCATTCAGCTGCAACCGGAAATGCGCATTTTATGCAAGTGTCACCCACTGGCGTCCAGCGGAAGTTGTTTATCTTACGCCTTTGGCCCTTGCCTCCTGCGCCTCTTCGTCTCTGCGTATCACGTATATTTTCTATACCCTTGCAGTGGGCATTCAAACTTTGTCAGGCGACGCGAAGATAGCGCCTCCCTTCCGGTTCTAAGAGCATGCAAATGTAATTGGACAAACTGAGTTCTTATACATCGAATTGAATAACTAGTATAATGGGAAATTATAGAATTAATTCACACCAAATTGTATGACAAAAGTCAAATGTTCGGCTGTCTTATCATAGAGCCTATAGGACTAATGTGGCAGGAATTGTAGGTTAATTTGTGTAAATTTCTAAATCAAATAAAATACTTAATTAATATTAATGGCAAGGGTATTTAGTTTCTGGCATTGCGATAAAAAGCATTTAAATGCAAGCTTTTATTTTGTTTCTTCTCTTTGCGCTCATGTCAACGGATTTGCGGGCCTGTGACTTTTATGAGCCTCTGAACTGACCCTGGAATGGAGCACAAAGGCGGCCATGGACTTGTGAAGCGCTTATTACATAATCATGCAGCTCATTATGAAATGAATTCACAGGAAATTAAAAAAGAGAAAAGGACAACAAAATGTATATGCCGCATTAAGAGCTTTGTCACCTGCACCACAACGGACACAAGTGCTTTAGTTTTTAATAGGCGTTCATTATTAAATATGGGAATTTTAATTGAAGCCTTCCCCGCGGCTGACTCCGCCTGTGACCAAATCAGAGCTTATGCATTCAGCTTAATCATATTTACAGAAATGCTTTCAATTAAATGACAACCCGCTTAACATGCTCCACTGCGAGTTCAGATATTTACAATTATTTATGGAATATCAATGCTCCCACAGCAAACAGACTCGCTTCACTCACTCGCTTGGCTTGCAAAGCCCGCATAAGTCGGGTTAATGGATGTGCGATTTACGATTTGCCATTGCCAATAAATTATCATTATTCAATTTTTTTTTATTTTTATTTTTTTTTTTAATGCCAAACGCAGGAGTTCTTTGCCAATCACTGATTGGCATTCTCAAACAGTTTCTATCAGTTCTATTTTTTATTTTTTTATCTGTAAAAGCATTTACTATATAACTATTTCAATATATATTAGACTGCACAGCTACAGCTACAGCTAATTTAAACACTATTCCTGTATACAGTCAGTCGCCAGATCGAGATTTATTTTTTTATTTTATGGATACCTTCCACACTCCTCCACAATTTTGACCATACTTATCAGCGTAGACATTTCAAACTCATCTAATGCTAGTAGTATAGCATATAGAAGCAATGCTGACAGTTTCATCAAGATCGGTCTATAAATAAGAAAGATAATTGGAAAAGAAGGAAGAGACATTTTTGTTGCATCGCTTTCGCTTTGCGGCTCTTTGTGACGAACACATGAGTGCGAGGGAGACAGCGAACGACTGTGATATATGCATATGTAAATGAAGTGACGTCGCAGTTAACTTTGCGGTCAGCACATGTGTGCGAGCGAGACAGCGAATGACTGAGATATATGCATATGTAAATGAAGTGACGTAGCAGTCAGCTTTGTGCGACTGAGACAGCGAGTGCTGCAGTTTCACCTAAGAGTTTTACCTAATTGTTACTTATTTTGATATACCTGATGTATCTCTGGTATATTTGTAGAGTTTAGCAAATATATTGATTTGAATTGATAAAGAAAAGTTCTCGCATTGTGAAGCCTGTTGTGGTATGAACAAAGACAGACTTCTTTTAGACTTCTTCAACTTCTTCTTTACAACATTTGCAATTCTTCGAATAACTTCTATATTTATTTTATATCAAACTCAAAAGAAATAGTTTTGATTTATTATTGAATTTGTCTAGTAATCAAATGTTGTCAGTTTCGTTTAGTTTGATCAAGGTAAGGCATCAGATACTCAAAATAAACTAGATTTATATACATTTCAAAATGTGAAGCATGTAGACTCGTATGGTCAACTTCACTTAAGAGGCTGATGAAATATATGAAAACTATAGATTATATACTTTATAGACTGTCTATTGCTTATACATTGTATATGCATACCCTTTGGTGGTGGGGTATTTTCAGTCAGGGCACGGGATACGCATTAAGTGAAGCTCCAACTGTTCCAAAGCATTCATTGTTTGTCGGCCACATAACTTCATAAATCAAATACAAAGACAAATGTAGAAATGTTTTTGCAGAATATATATTTAAAATTTGCAATATTTACAACAAAACAAAAAAAAAACACTAAACAATTAATTTGGCAAAAACCCATAAACAGTGGAAACAAACAAAATGTTGCAAAATATACAGAACACAGCATCAATATTATTTGTATGTAATATACATATATTAACAAAAAAAAGATAGTTAAGTAAATAAAATACATATTAGTAAACTAGCTGGAGAATTATGCAAAACAATTTGCAACTTTAATTATAATAATAAAATCAAAAGCACACAAAAATGAGATGCCTAGAAAACGGACAGCAGAGGAAGGACGAGAGGAACACAAACAGACTCACACACACATACACACACACACGCACACACATACACAGACATACACACACACACACACACACACATAGAAAACAACACTAACAAGAATAGCCGGAAGCAAAGTGTAGAGTGGCTGCAGTTGCCGTCGTGCGCTCGAATGTTGCTGCTGTTGTTGCTGCTGTTGCTGCTGTTGTTGCTGTTGCTGTTGTTGGTGTCGTCAGCATCAGCGCTTAGGGATATTTCACAATATTCGCGGCGGCTGTTGGCTGCTTGACCCCGCCCCCTAAAGCGCCACTGTCACCTGGCAGCCTTCCACTTGTTGCGGTTGCTTCAGCTGCCAGTCGTTGTTGTTGCTGTTGCTGTTGCTGCTGTTGCTGTTGCTGTTGATGCTGCTTTGTACCCGTTGCTAACGCTGTCGTGACTGCACCACCCGATGCCGGATGATACAAATGCGTGCCATAGTGTACGGCGCCTGGGTGGCTAAAATATGGTATAATGGCTGGCGAGACTGGGCCCTGTGTGTGCTGCTGATGTTGCTCCTCAATGTAGTTGGCCAGCGGCACGGCATGGGGTTGGTAAAGATGTTGCTGTTGCTGCTGCTGGTGCGTTGGCTGGTAGTGATGGTAATGGTGGATCGGCTGCGGCTGTGGCTGCTGCTGGTGCTGGTGCTGCTGCTGGTGCCCTAATGCGCTGGCTGCTGACAATCTGACAACATGAATTGGTGGCGTTGATTCATGGGCTAGATTGTAAGCCGCCTTTGGGTTATTATTGCTAAAACGTGGCAATATTGCAAATGGATGCTGCTGCTGCTGCTGTTCGGCTGGAGACTGCACATAAATTGGATTGTAGTGCACGATGGGCAGCGTCTGCTGCTGTTGCAGACTCGCATGCAAGCTCGGATGCTGTAGCTGATGCGAAGCTGTTGTTGCTGTGGGCAACACCAATGCTGCTGCTGATGGTGCTGCTGCTGCTGTTGCTGCTGCTGTTGTTGCTGGTGCCGAAACAGATGGAGTTGCTGCTGATGGTACGGCCGCGAATTTATGTTGTTGCTGTTGCTGTTGTTGTCCCTGCTTGAGGCCCAATCGCACTAGTCGCCCCTGTTGTTGTTGCTGTTGCTGTTGCTGTTGTAGCTGGTGTTGCTGCTGTAGCGGATATGCTGTAAGTACGAAAAAAGGTTGCCAAAGCTATCGTCAACATTGTCATCATTACCATCAACACTGTGACTGCCATCCACATTGCCAAAGGCCCTTTTTGCAGTCTGTTAAATTAGCATCACCGTTAAGAGGCTGCATGAAATGGACACTAATTGTCACATCCCAATACATTCAAGTACAGTTGTGTCTGCCCCACAGCGTACACGCTGCTCTGAGTTTGAAGTTAATTACTGTTCACGCTGTGTTCCCGACGTGTTCGTCATCGTTTTAGCCTAATTGTTATTGGTATTGCGACGAATGCGTTGAAGTTGAAGAGGCTTTCGAATGTTGAAAGTTTGGCAAATTTGACTTTTTATTACCCTACACTATAAATAACTAGTGTTGGGTAACAGTCAGTTTTTCTTTTAAAATTCATGTTCCTTTCATCAATCTAAATCACAGACATCGCATTGTTTGCATTATGAAGTTAAGGAGATTTCGATTATTTCGTATTTTCAATTAAAACTTGTGAACCAGTGTTGGAAAGCTAACTAAAGTGCCTTTTGATTTTCAAAAATTATTGGAAAATACTGAAATTATTTAATTATTATGAGAATAACTGAACTGCAGCTCAAGTAGTTTAAGTTGTCTGTTTATGATGTTAAGGGAAACTTTTTTACATGTTGCAAATAGTGTTGAAAAGCTAACTAACGTGCCTTTTGATTTACAAAAAGTATTGGAAAATACTGAAATTAGTAAAATATTATGAGAATAACTGAACTGTAGCTCAAGTAGGTTAAGTTGTCTGTTTATAATACTAAGGGGAACTTTTTGATATGTTGAAATAGTGTTGCAAAGCAACTAAAAAGCCTTTTCATTCACAAAAATATTTGAAAATACTGAAATTAGTTGAATATTGTGAGAATAACTGAATTGTAGCTCAAGTTGTCTGTTTATGTTTATATGTTGAAAATAGTGTTGGAAAGCTAACTAAAGTGCCTTTGGATTTACAAAAAGTATTGGAAAGTACTGCAATAATTTAAATATTATGAGAATAACTGAACTGTAGCTCATGTAGCTCAAGTTTCAGGTCGTATAGCGTTAGTCTCTGCAATCGTCTTGTCGATGAGCTTCAAGTTCCCCCAACTCACCATATAATGAAGATTGCTGAGCCACCGGCTGTTCCGCATAGATCATGGGGGTCTGATAGAGGCGTTGCAAGTGAAACTGTGGTTGCGGCTGATAGATGATCGGCTGATATAGCGACGAGGTCGTCGGCGCTGCTTTGGGGTACAGAGCCTGGAGTTGTGGCTGAGATTGTTGCTGCTGCTGATGCTGCTGCTGTTGCTGCTGCTGCAGTTGCAGTTGCTGTGTGGCAGCGAGCAAGACGCTGGCTGGTATCTGCAGATACTGCTGGCCATAAGGTGCCGCCACAGTGGGACCAGCAGCTTGTGGTCCACCACTGCCATCCGATTGATAGTACGGCCGATACATGCCCTGATGGTCGCGAGCCAATGGACCGAGTAGCTGCATAATTGGATGACTTGCCGCAGCCAGAGCGGTCTCGGGTGTGGAGTGTGGTGCTGCTGTGGATGTGGTGGTGCTGGTGCTCGTTGTTGTACTGCTGCTGCTTGCGGCAGGCAAGTTGCCGCCAAATTGTTGCTGCAACTGACGCATATACGACAGTGGTATAGCAATAATATACTGTACACGCTGCCCTGGCCGCGATAGCTGCTGGTGTGGCATTGCAGTGGCTCCTAATTGATATTGCTGTGGGGCCACGCGTTCATATAAGCTTGGATCCGCCTCCACATAGCTGAATATTGGCGACTGCTGCTGCGGTGCCGCCGACTTGCCAACCTGCCTCTGATAAAGCTCCACTTGCGGCGGCACTGCGAAGCTAAAGCGATGTGGTGGCCCCGCCTGATGAAGTTGCTGCTGTTGCTGTGGCTGCTGCTGTGGCTGTTGCTGTTGTTGTTGCTGTGGCTGGTGCTGTGGCTGGTGCTGTGCAAGCCGTAGTGGTCCTGGCAGCCCTGCCCTGACTGCGGCATGTCTTTGTTCCCCGCCGTTGGCGGTGCATAGCGTATGTTGCCGCCTTCCGACTTACCACCGTAGTAGGCCTGAAAGTGTTGCGTTAATTAAATGCGATTGCTGTGGTTCCCGGCAATTCCTGTTGCTCGTGCTGGCATACCTGTGGTGCTGCATCCGCTGCCGTATAGCGTACCGTAGTCGGCTCAAAGATGGAATCACTTTCCGCCGCCTCGTAGTACGTGCCCGATGGATAAATGGGCCTGAAGGCCGTCTCTTTGGTTGGATTGCTTATGTACACGGAACCTACATTCAAGTTGTATATTTCAGCATTTGAAACAGTTGCATTTTAGCTCATATCAACTGATACTATTAAGATTCCATTAAATATATATAAAATGGAATAATAATAAGAAATAATCTTATTTTTTTATTTATAATTTTATGTGGAAGTTTGGACTACAATTTTAGTGAATTGTAGATAAAATTGATAGGGCAACACTTGAAATATGTTGCACTTCTTTGGCAAACAGTCCAACTTCTTGGCTACCATAATTTATGGCATATATAATTGAACAGTTTTTAATTAATTATTTATTATTATATAAAGTATTTTTATATGTAATTATCTCCAATTAAAGTCAATAAATAAACGCAGTATAAATTTACAAAATTTACTTAAATTGTTTAAATCGCTTGAATAATGTTTTTGTTTAGTTTTAAATTTTTTAATTTTAAATCAAGTGAAGCCTTGCAATGGCTGGTGTAAGTAGAGAATCTGCTATTTAGAACACTCTGTAATTTTCTTTATCAACAATTTTTCTACTATTTTAAATATTTAAATTAAAAAAACTAAGAAAGCTGCGCCATTGAAAAATTGCTTGTTGTTTTTCTATCGATTAATATTAAAATATCAAATTTAAATAGTGAATAAATTACAATATTTCGCAGAATTTCAAGTTCTGTGAAAATTAAATTTCACATTTATTTTGCGCATATTTTTTAATGCTAAATGCATTGCAAAGTAAATTCGCTGTTGCACTTGAACATCGAGTAAACATAGGCGATTGAATTGAAGTAATTTAAGTTTGCAATAAAAACGAAATAATAACAATATTGATTTTTAGCAATTTATGCATAAATATCGAAATAAAGTTGCAGTGACAAATGGTAAAGCTTTAAGAGCGCAACTCAACTCAGCCTTGATTTGCTATTAAATTTATATAATAATAATAATATTATTGACATTTTGCTTACCTGTTTGGTCCGAGGAATCGCGTTTCTCAGTTTTACTCTTTGGCTGCTCGACGCTGGGCGTCAGTTTGGTTGTGGCAGCTGCCTCGGCTTGGACAACAGTTGGCTTGGTCTCCAGCTGCTCGGCCTGGCAGAGGGAGATGCAGCAACTAAGTAGCACAGCAAGCTGCAGGCAGAAAGAGAGAGAGAGAAAGAGAGAGGGAGAGTAGGTTAATAGGAGGCGGGAGTAGCAATGCTATTCATTTTAATTGGCAACAAATACATCAGGCAAATGCACCGCATTCACATCAACTCAGGCAATATCATTTATTTAGCGCATTATGCGCACTCTGCTGCAGTTTTGAATGCATTTTTAATGCACCTGCATTTGAGTGTGGCTGTGTGAGCTGCCATAAATGGCAGCAGAATATCATGGCAAAAACAAAAAAAAAAGCATTTGATTCAAATTGCGTCTCATGTTGCGTTTGTGTTTGATGTTGATGTGGATGTTGATGTTGATGCGGTGTTTGTTTTATCGCAGCCGTTTTGCATTGTAATTTCATAATAATTTCATTAAATTGATTTATAAATGCAATTATTAATTTAATTGTGGCCACCGCCTGTGAGAGTCACTATTAAACAAATTGCTGTGTGTGTTTATTTATTTTTTTCATCTTCTGTTTTTTTGTTTTTTGTTTTAATTGTTGTTGCCGCTGCAGCAGCAGCTGTAACAATTGTTATTGCATTGCACACATAATTAAAAACAGTATATTAATTATGCTGGCACTAGCCACGTACAATGAACCTGAGCACAGCACACAAATTGTGTAATTGCACACACACACACACACACACACACACACACACACACACAGAGTTATAATACAGTAATTAGTTTTCAGCACAGTTAACAGCGATACACATTGAAGTTGCGTGCAAACATCTAATATTTCCCATAACAAAACTCTTCCGAAATGGAAATGGAAATGAAAATGAAAATGAATCGACGCGGCTACAAATCTAATTGAGCTGCAGACAAAGCGAATCGCAGAAAACTTGCAGTTTGATCAGAGATTCAAGAAGAATCGCAACATATTATTTATAGATCTTTAGTCAAGTGAATGAAATTGAATGTAACTAAGTAAGGAATGAGTTATTCACTTAACACTATAAATTGTTAATATAATTACATTTATATGTGCAAATTAAAGATATGATTAAGTCAATGTAAATAGCTCAGATCATAAAACTAAAATGATCAAACTAAGAAAAGCGACTTGCAAATTCAATTGTTTTAATAGAATGCAACAACTAAAACTACTCTGAATTGTGAGAGATGTTAGAGAATTTAAAAGTACATAAATCGATTGCAATTTCAATTGTACATTAGACAAGTTTCAATTAGAATACAGAGACCAGATACGATGGCAAAGAGTTGAACATATCATATTATTTATTGATGGCATTCAAATGAATTGAATTGAAGCATAATGTGATTATTAAATGAAGTCAACAAATAGATGTTAGTTGTTAGTAACAAATAATTCAATAATATTGCAGACTTTCGCGAACAGAGAACGCTATGATTATTAATTATTCGCAATTTTTTTTTATTTCATTTCAAACTAATTAAGTTAGTTTTCATTTGCAGTTTTCTCTCAAATTAAACATCAATAATATTAATAAAAAAAAGAAAGAAGGAGTTCATAAAGCTTTAATTAAAGCTGATTGTAACTAAATATAATATGTTGAGTATTATTAATAATTTATTCACCTTTATGAGCGACATTGTTTGAAGTCACTTTAATTATTTAATAACTTTTTTCGTTTTGCTTTTTTTTAGTTTTAATTTTGTTGCGTTTGACACTCAATTAATTACAGTTGCACGTGAGAAACATAAACAAAAACATAAACATTGCTTAATGCGCTGCTCGCTGTTAGTTTTACTCTTAGTTAGAGTTTAACAAATTCGCTGTTTATGTCGCGTTAATGCACATTACGCATCCGCCGCGTGTGCGCTCAGTTTGGGGAGTTGCGAGTCGCGGTCCGATTGACTGAGTGCGGTGGTTGTGTGGTGCGGCTGTGACTTTTTGGGTGGCTCGCGTGTTAGCTAACAAAGTGAGAGTGAAATTGGCAATGCGGCGGCGTTGCATTTTATAGGCATTGCCAGCTGCCGACTGCCTGCTGCCTGCAACTTGCCGCTTGCCGCTTGCAACTTGCAACTTGGCCATCGCATGGGTGCAAGCACCTGGCACCGATTGCTTCTTGTTTGTTTGTTTGTTGCTTTCTGTTGTTGTTGTTGTTGTTGCTGCTTTTGCTGTTGGCTGCTTTGTGTTAGTCCACTGAAGACGGCTGCCATTTGGAGCACAATCATTACCATAATCGAATGATTATCATTAGAGGCCTTGGTCATTGTCAGCGACAATGTTTAGAGCTTGCTTTGCTTTCGTTTTGTGTTGTTGTGGCCATGTTTGCTTTGTTGCTTGTCAGCCCATCAAATGCAACAGCAGCAGCAGTGGCAGTGGCAGTGGCAACGACAACGACAACGACAACTGCAAGTGCAACTGCAACTGCAACCAATTAGCAGTCGCTGGCGGCGCTTTGAGTTTTCTCGTTTTTCACTTTGCTGCCACAAAATGCAAATTCTACTTACTCGCAGACAAGAACAATAGCAACAACAACAGCAACAACAACAGCAACAACAACAACGACAGCAACAACAACAACACGAAGTCGTTCGCTTAGTGTTTGGTCAACGGGCAGCGCTGTAGCTGCCACAAGCAACATCTCGTTCGCTTTGAAGCACAAACCAACAAACAGCTTCCCTCTACTCTCTCCTTATTCCACTCTCCCACTCTCCCTCTCCCACCCACCCTCTTCTCTTTCCTCTCTCCCACACGCTGTTGTCCGTTGCAGGCTCGTTTTGCTGTCATTCTTTGTGCTTGTGCTGTAACATCCGTAACTCCATGCCCCATGCCGCATGCCCCTTGCCCCTTGCCCCGCACATGCTGCCCACATCCGAGCAACGTTACTACCATTAACGTCTGTTTTCAGTTTATGAGCTTGTACTTATTATTTGCATTGCAATTTATTGCACCCTTGTCCCAGGTTCACTCAATTCAATCTCTCGACTTGTCCGATTTATCGCAGCTATCGGGGAATATAATCATGGGATGGGGATAAATCATAGCACAGTTGTCAGAATATGTAAATACTATTATTATTATTGTTATTATTCATAGACTAAAATTGATATCAATTCTTTATACTTACATATATTGATGCGATCAAAATCTAGTATAATTATTGTGTGTGTTAAAAATGTGATAAGAATCGGGTGATTTAGCTTTGTGACTGTGTATGTGACAGACAGTAGGAGGCGTGGCAAGCCTTCAGCATCAACAGCCGCGTCGATTGAGCCATGTCAATCAGTCTGTCCATCTGTCTCTGCGATACCTGCAACTGTGAGAGCCACAGACATCAAATTTGACATGAAGGTTCCTGTTTACCATACGAGGATCAAGTTTAGATTTAGTTTAAGCAACCAATTTGCAAGCTGATCATTATAGACTGTATTTCTGATCATTCACATTTCTAACTTAACAGGTGTATAACGAATACGTCCTTTAAACATATCTGGAAGTAACAAATATATTGGTCCAGAAATATGAATTCTATTCAGAAAAGAAGGCAGAGAGAAGAGATCTTCAGTAACTGCAGTGAATCGCTTTGATCTGTGCGAGCGAGACATATATATATGTGTATGTGTGTGTGTGTGTGTGTGTGTGTGTGTGTGTGTGTGTGTGTGTGTGTGTGTGTGTGTTCACGTGTGTGTTCACGTGTGTATACACATGCTCCCACATACAAAAACACATACATAGCAGCAAGCTTTTGCGCTTGTACAAATGCGCGCTCTAAAACTGAGTGCTACGTCACTTCATTTTAGAGTTAACCAACACTGTCGAGTATCATAATTGAGGACAATTGTGTTGCAAGTCTAAAAAAATATGCATTTATTATGATATTGATCATATTTCAACGAGTTCGGGGGTCAAGATTCGTTATATTGCATGAGTTGCCAGACCTCATCCGCTCAGCTTACAATTTGCGAGGTTGCCACTTTAAAGTTATCGTAATGATATCGATTTGGGGGAATTGAAAGGCAGTTTGGTAATAATATTTATCAACATTTGTCTCATTTGGAGTTGAGCAGGGTATTATGCTGTCGCGGGCACTCGACTGATCCGCTTGCATCTCATATAAACACAGACAAATCATCATAGAGCATACTCCATTTATATATGTTCCAGAATCAGACTAATTTGACCATTGTGTGGCAAAAGAAGTGCAAGGCATAGCAGCAGTGATGTAGAGAGAGACAGACTGCTGCTGAGTCAGATCTGCTGACTGTAGAAGCGAGACAGAGAGAACGATAGAGAGACGATAGACTAAGTGTAAAGTAGAGTCAGCTGTTTTCAGGAGTCAGTCGAGCAATCGTGAGGCGATTATCGAGCAGAGCTTGTTGAGTAGCTAAACTTTCGATGAACAACTATATGAGATATTTATAATATTCAAGTATTTATATTAAGTAAAAGTAATTGATTATTGAAAAATTAACTTAATGACAAACAGCAGCCAAGTTAGTAGCAAACAGCAACTGCGATCTTTCTCCATCTCGGAACTTCAAAATCTTTGTAGGTTCTTTGCGACTGCGTTTACACTTCTGTGTAGTGCTGCTACTTGTTGTTGAGGTTTATAACTCTTCTAGTTTACATAAACATAAACTCTTTGTCTGCTATGTTAAGTGGCTTAAAGTAACTGATTAACTTGAAGCAATAGGAGTGTTATCTCTGCATATTGAAATTGGAATTGGAATTGGTAATGAAGAGGGCTTTACCTGATTGACAATCCATATACAGTCTGTCAAGAAACACTTTACACACTGCAAAAAAATTCATTTGCTTGACTTTAAGTATGAATATTATTAGCTTTTACTTAAGCAAAAAGATTTTTAATGATGCACGATTCTTTAGTTAAAAGTTTAAATACTATAAGAAAAAAAACCATACGCAAATTGTAATTCATTGCTGAAAAAAAACAACAAAAACCATGTTTACACATTTTTGACACTGTCAAGAAATTCTTTACACGAAATAATTTTATTTAGTCTAAATCTAAAAACTAAAAAACAACGTTAACATTAGGAACTTTTTAGACTCTGAACTAAAAGTTCACAGTCTATTAGGTTTGACGAAAGCGAAATGTGCGTAACAGGCAGAAGGAGGCGTGGCAGACCCTATAAAGTATATATATTCTTGATCAGCATCAACAGCCGAGACGATATAGCCATGTCCGTCTGTCCGTCTGTCCGACTGTCCGTCTGTCCGTCTGTCCGTGTGTCCGTCTGTATGAACACCTAGATCTCAGAGACTATAAGAGCTAGAATAACCAAATTTGGTGACAACACGTGTATTGTTTGCAGGCAGATCAAGTTTGTTTTAGATTTTTGCCACGCCCCCTTCCGCCCCCGCAAATCGAAAAAAACGTATTACTGAAGCTACCGACTTTAGATTTAATTCAGATTTGGCACATATGGAGGATGTCCTATTTCGGACGTTTTCTGAAAATTTCAGCACGATCGGTTCATAAACATAGAAGATATTAAGGAATGAATGATCAGCAGGTTCATGGCACCTCTGCACCAAAATTGCTTTAGTTAGAACAACAACAAAAAGAAACGCCGCAAAGGCGCGAGTTCGAATCCCACTGCTGACAATTCCAAAATACATTTTTTAATAATTATAAATTAATTACTTTTATTTTATATATACATATAATATTAATTTTGCCATATTTGTCAGAAAATGTTGAGAATTCAAGAGAAAGCAATAAACAAATTTCGTTAAAAATTCGTATATATATATATATGACAAATGCAAAAACTCGTGCTGTAGTTCAGAGTCTCCCACAGTCGTACCCCGACTGTAGCTTCCTGACTTGTTAATATTTAGTATGTCCTCCCTCGGCTCTCACAACATGTTGAAGACGTTTTGGCATGGATTTAATTAAGTTTTGGAGGTATTTTAGTGGAATTTTATTCCACTCTTCCAAAATAATAGCTTTTAGGCTGGCCTTATTTTTTGGGCTTCGTTTTCCGACCGCTTTCTTCAAATAAGCCCACAAATTCTCAATGGGGTTAAGATCAGGGCTCTGTGGGGTGTATCTAGCACTTTTCCGCAGTTATATAACAGCCAGGTTCTCACATTAATCTCCTTACGCTTCGGATCATTGTCTTGGTAAAACTGAAAATTTTTTTACAGTGTGTAAAGTGTTTCTTGACAAACTGTACATAGATGAAGTAGAAGCACATTCGTAATTATCGTTTGCTGTTCTTTTTAGCCGGCATTACAAATTTTACAGCCATTAAGCGTTTGGAACTATAAAAATTATGTGGATACCTATGCCCCCCTTGACAGCGACGTCTCTTTAGCGATGACGACGACGATGATGAGAAAGAGAACAACTTGATGAGCGTTCCTAATAAAATCAAGTGGCTTTCTGTAAGACCTAACTGTTACTTCTGGATGCTATAGCAACAATTGCAGCATAGAGCATATGGGAGCGAGAGAGAGGAGAGGGGAGGAGGAGGAGAAGAACAATGATGTCCAAAATGCCCATGTTACATCAAATAAAAGCCCCAATTTGCAGTCACACACAACATGTGACAGTGGCAGTGGCAGAGGCAGTGGCAGGGGCAAGTTTAAAGGCCCCATTCACGTGGCAAGGGGTTTACATATGAAGGAAGCAAAGAGTTTGCGACTTGGAGGCAAGCCGGATGCTTGCAGTGCGGCACTCGAAGGACTTGCCAGCGAGATTCTTTAATTGCCGGCGTTGTTGTTTAGTGCCAGGGTCGTGGGTGAAATGAGTTATAATTAGCAGTGCAAACGTTGACTGCAAAGAATAATAACAAAAGCACAATGTCGACAACAGCTGCGACTTGTACTGCTTGCTGAGCCTGAGACACTGGAGCCTGAGAGCCGAGGCTCTGCCTGTTTATGACGCACATGAGTCACATGACGCACTGTGAAAGTCCTCGCACAAACAACAAGGATTAGAAAATTCACAGTAGCAGCCGACTTGCTGCTCCCAGTTTGCTCTGCTCCATTCCCATACTCATGCTCACTACCACGTCCTTGGGTCGCATAATTCTTTGCTCCGTTGTGCCTCGAATTGGGGGGGGGGCATGCTGCATGTTGGCAGCTTAACAGCAACAAGTGAGGCCGACAGTGATTATTTTGAATACACTTAAGACACTCGAAGCCACACTCGCTACAAGTGGCAAGGAACATGACACACATCACTCGATATGCACAATAATCTCTTAACATTTCGCTCGCTGTGGCATTTGGCAACAGAAGTTGGCTCCAACTGTGGCTAAAAGTAATTCGATTCTTGGAACTCGATCCTAGACCTCGGCATGTGTCTATGGAAAAGAAAGCAGAACGACAGCTTAATCATATTTATTCGACAACTTTACGCTTTTCCAAATTATAGATTAACGTTACGTGAACTTTAACCCACTTAAGCTGAGGAGAGTTCAAATCTCTTGTCGAATCTCCTCCACTTTGCAGCAATCAACAAAGAATTCTTATGACACTATGACATACCATGTTCATAACTTCAGATTCGAGTGCGGAAACTCGTTCGCTTGCATCTTAAAAATACATATCCATTAGTTGAAATCTCTGGCTATAATGCAAAGGTGTTTCAGGTATGAATACATTCAACTCGGAGCGAGTAAACAGTGACCAAATGGACTACAGATGTGGGAAATGTGTTTCTGAGCAGATCCAATACTTTGCTGAAGAACTTCGTCAGCATCTTCAACTCGTCATGAATAGATCTCTCTTTCTACATGGATTGTTCTTAGTCCGCTTACGAATCCAGAAGATAGTTACTTTCTTCCACTTTCTACATTTCTTCATTCCTTTACTTTCTTTCGGATGCCGAACAAAGCATAAAGTTATTATGCACTGTGGGGAGTCTCACAGAACGTTCGAGTAAGTTCGATGAATGAGTAAATAATCGAATGTTCCAGCAGACTATCTTAGTCCTACTTTACAGGGTATCTAAACATGTATAGAGTGTTGTCTTGTGACTTCTGGAATTGGCGGAGGAAGCTGCTTTCATTTGAATCGACTTTAAGTTTGTGCACATGAACAGTGAATCAATTGTATAATATCGAATATAACGAATATTTGAATCATATGTTAATTAAATATTCGCTACCTTTATTTATTGCAATGCTTTGCATAAATGTGAAAATTGCCAAATGTCCGACGAGAGATTTGCACTACCATAAACATTTTACAGTCGGACATCCTAAGTGAAAAACCGTCGGGAAATTATTTCAAATCAAATACAATAATAATGTTTGTATTTTATTTAAATGATTTAATATATTTGTAATAGAATTGAATAATAAATCAATTGTTGCCTTAAGTTTTACTTTAGCTGAGACACGCATGATTTTATTTTACATTAAAAATGCTATAAATGCTTAAATAAAATTTGAAATATTTATATTTCAAATATTATAATTTAAATGCATTTATATTTTATTAGAACAAATTGCACTTATAATAAAAATAGGCAAGTTAATTGTACTTAATAAAAGCGCTAAGGTCTATCAGAATTTCCAGCTGTTGATTAAAATGATTTAATTTATTTTAAATAGAATTTAATAATAAATCAATTAAAGCTTTAATTTTGTATAGACTTTTCAAGTTTTACTTTAGCTGAGACATGCATGATTTTATTTTACATTAAAATTTTATAAATGCTTAAATCAAATGTAAAATATTTATATTTCAAATATTATAATTTAAATGCATTTATATTTTATTAGAACAAATTGCACTTATAATAAAAATAGGCAAGTTAATTGTACTTAATAAAAGCGCTAAGGTCTATCAGAATTTCCAGCTGTTGATTAAAATGATTTAATTTATTTTAAATAGAATTTATTAATACATCAATTAACGCTTTAATTTTGCTTAGACTTTTCAAGTTTTAGACATTAAAAATGCTATAAATACTTAAATAAAATATTAAATATTTATTTTTGTAAATATTTTAATTTTGATGAATTTATATTTTATTAGAAAAACTTACGCTTATTAAGCAAATTAGGCAACATAATTGTGCTTAATAAAAGCGCTTAAGTTTTACAGTAATTAAAGCAGTTCATTAATATGATTAATTGTATTTTTGATTGAATTTAATAATAAATCAATTATAGCTTGAGTTTTACTTGAGTTCAGCTCAACAGGGATTATTTTATTTTACATTAACAATGCTATAAATAAATTAAATAAAATCTAAAATATTTATTTTTTAAATATTTTAATTTGTATGCATTTATATTTTATATGAAATATTACTTAAAAAATGTTTAAATTGGCAGCATAATTGTACGTATTTAAAGTGCTGAAGTTTTGTGAGAAATTCAAATGGTTCGTTGTGTCGAAACTCTACTGTACTTGCATGTAATCACATTCCAAATAAGAAATTAACTCAAATGGCGAAAATTGGATTCGCTTGAAAGTTTTTGTATATGCGAAAAATCAAGCTAATTCACAATTATAGAGGGACCAATGGATGGAGAGAGAGAGAGAGAGAGAGAGAAAGGGAGAGAGAGATAGGGAGAGAGAGAGACAGATATTGACAGTTATATTTGGCTTGTCATATCATATTATTTGATTTCATAATGATTAAATGGCATTGCCAGATGATGATGAATGCTGTTGGTGGTGCTGTGGTGCGTTTGCCACTTGGCCGGATTGATGCCACTGCCAGTAAATGGCCAATAAAGGCAGCCAACTGAATGGCAAACTGGTTGCCTGGCAACTAATTAGCTCCTCGAAATCCAACTATGTATTACGAGTGTGAATGCATGATGGGGACGTGTCATTTGCAGGAAATGCAATGCGAGGCAATGCGATGCAATGCGATGCACTGTGGTGCAATGTGGTGCAATGTGGTGCGAAGTGCGCTGCGATGCGTGAGTCTAAGAGGAAAGCAAACGCATTATGCAATCATCCATGGAGAGTGGGCAGACGAAACTAAATCAGCGCACAGCAGCTCTTACAGCTCTTACAGCTCTTTCAGTTGTTTCAGTTGTTTCAGCTGTTTCAGCTGTGGCAAACAAGTTCGGATCCCCAAAAAGGAAGCCAGCAAATCTGGAAAAGCTGCCCGTTTGCTCGAATTGCCGCGGAAATGCGGCGCGTCGCACTGCACCGCGGGCAACTGTTGCACCTTTGAGTGTTGCTGTCGCCGTTTGCTTGCAACAGGCAGCAGTTGCCAACCGACCAACCAGGCAACCAGTTAGCCAGTTAACCAGTCAACCAGTCAACAGGCTTAGCGGCCAACAGCCGCAGGCTGGCAGACAGGCTCAAGCTCAGTTGCAGTTGCAGTTGCTGTTGCTGTTGCAGTTGCAAGCAGGTGAACTGGTTTAAATGGCTTTGACTGTGCGCTGGCCTTCTCCTGCAGCCCCCGCCAATTGGGCCAAGACAGCACTCGAAATACGCTGCTCAGCTGCTTGAATCAAAGCACAACAAAGTGAAGTTTAGCTGAGTCTAACGCTGCTCATAAGCCAAATAGCAAGTCTAGATCTGAAGTTAAGAGTTACCTTAACTAATTAGTTGTTTAAGTATATAATTATTCTATTCTATTATTCTATTAAATAATGAATTCTATTATCGATTATGCAGTGGAAGCGCATCAGCAAGTCGCCTACAACTCTTTGGTTGATGTGTTGCTGATGCACCTTGTACTATACACTATTCAGCCTCTGTCATATTTATAGTTTTAACTGCTCGGCTTGTTTTTGTTATTGTTTAGTTTCTTCGAGTGAAAAAAACAAGATTAGCCACACTCAAAGCAGCAGTGGGAGCTAGTTTCCTGTACATTTGTCCGACTGTCTGCTTGCCAATTCGCGCTAACTTGGCTGCAACCAATTGTGGCACGTTCATGGTCATCTCTTTGCCTTGCCTTTACAAGTATTCTGGGAACTTGATAATCTCAGCAGGAACTTGTTTACATTCGATGCAGTGCAAATGTGGGCAGACTGCGAACCTGCAAGAACTTGAAAGAACTCGAAAGAACTTGAAAGACTCTGGAGATTTGCGAAATTAAACTTGAGAAGAAGCAGCGGATTAAACATACATAAGGATATTCCTTTTAATCGAATATATATATATATATATATTCCATAATATAACTTATTAATAATACTATTCTATCTTTTAGTGTTGGCTTCTTTAGGAGCTTCTGCTTTTGCTGCTCCTAATTTTAATTAATGCAATTGTATTGTATAAACTTGCACTTTCATTTCCAAAATACAATCTTCAGTTACAATCTTCAATACAATCTTAAGTTCTGACTAGTTGTACCTCCCTCTCAAATCTTCAAGTCTACCTTAGTCTTAGCTTCTTTTGAAATTCAGCTAAAGAGCTGACAAGTTGCCTGATTAGAGTATTTCCAATAAATGTTTGATTCACTGACTGTTGACTAGATTCATATATATATATATATATATTAATCTATTTGATTATTCCCCCTTTTGCATTTGCCATCCCCCCTGGTAGTGGCAGTTGCTGACGACGCCGCTGCTGCAGCCGCCTAGCGCCTAGTCAAGTTGTCAACAAAAACCAAACTGAACCAAGCCAAAATCCAAACCCAACAACCCAACCACAACAACCACATTGACAATTCCGAGCCAGATTCCTCTACAGATTTTGTGCCTCTGTTTCAGTCTCTCTCCCCCTCCCTCTCTCTCTCTCTCTCAGTCACATTCGCTTTGCCTGTCTGCTCAAACAGTTAAAAGCAAAATTATTCATTACGATTTCCGCGCTAGCGAGAAGAAAAAAAGAAAAACTGAAATGAGAAAAAAAAGAGAAAAAAAGGAAAAAAAGCGAAAAAAAAAAGAAAAACTGAAACGAAATGAAATGAAATGAAATAAAATAAAATAAAATGCGCGCACGCGGACGTGGACAAAGCAAAAGTTTTCCATGAAAATGTTTCAAATGCTCATTTGGAACAGCGCTGCGCTGCGTGTGTGTGTGTGTGTGTGTGTGTGTGTGTGTGTGTGTGTGTGTGTGTGATTGTGATTGTGGTTAAGGCGCTTGGGTGTTGGGGCGTTGTGTACGCTGGGGCGTGGCATGACGACTTGCCGTGCGCAGGCTGCCAACAATTGACTTGGAATAAGTTTCACATTGAAATGATGCCAATTTGTTGGCTGTTGTTGTTTACTTGTTGTTGTTGTTGTTGTCGTCGATTGTTGTTGTTGTTGGCTGTTACAGTTGGCGCTGCTTAAGCTGCGACACTGGCGCAGATAATTTGCGGCAATGTTGTAATTTTTCTGGTTAAAGTTTTGCCAGTAAACAACTTGAGGCGTTGTTGCAGTTCCAAGCATGCCACTGCCACAGGCGTGGGGTGGGGGAAGGGGGGACACAGGGGAGTCTGCGTCTTCGTCTGCATCTGAGATGTGGCCGTTAGGCAGCCACTTCAGTTTATTGTTATTGTAATTTATTTCGTAATTCTGCTTACGCAGCGCCTTATGCACTTGTGTTAACCATGCCCACACTAATCTCCCATCCCATCCCATCCCATTGCCTCCCCATTCTGTTGCCTGCCACTTGTTGCCCCATTGTCCCCTTGTCCCCTTGTCCCCTTGTCCCCTTGCACCGCTGTCCGCGCTGCCCCTCTCTCCCGCCGCTGGGCCAAACTTATGGCCGCGTGCTCGGTTCAAAAAAACTTTCTTTAATTTTAATCAAAAAAGTTCGTTGTTGCTTTTTGGCGGGCAACAAAACGCGTTTAATTGGATAAGGGAATACAAACTACCCTACTAAAAAGTAAGAAACGCACCCACAACGACAATACAACAAACACAAAAGGCCTCGGTGTAGTGATGAACTAGCTTGTACCCTGCACAAAGCAAAGGTTTCTAAAGCGAACTCCTCTCCGCATTTATTTGAATTTCTCAATTGAATCTCAACATTATTTCCAGCTTCATTTAAATTTGAAGAGCGGAGTGCATTGGTTTGCAGATTATATATAAATATATTTATTTATTGACTTGCAGAAATATAGTTGACAGTTTTCATAAAGAATTTATTTTATATTTTTTATAATTTTATTCAAAAAATTTCGAAAAAACTAACAAAATATTTTAAACAAATACTTTAGCTTAATTTAAGCCTATTACTATTACACACTTTCTATGCACTTTTTACAGGGTATGTAGCAAAGGAATTTCTTAATTTTGGACAAGCCCACAAGAATTAAAAAATGATAAATGTTTTTCAAAGTTTCAAAATTGTAAATAAATTTATTTTTTTATTTTTATTAAGAGAAATAAATAAAATTTCAATTTTCCGAAAAAAGCAAATATAAATTCTGAAATCTGAAATGGATTTGATTGATTTTCTGAAATGAAACTTATCGATTGCGCAAAGAATTAAAATATTTCGTTTGAATTGAAAATTAAACGATAACAAATTGAATGTTGTGATTTTGCTTAGTCAGCGGCCTGCGAAACGCATTCAACCGCTTTGAAGTGCCTCAAACTATGCAATGAAAACAACAATGAAATAGAGCAAAAACAACAACACAACAACAACCAAACAGCAACAACAACATGACAATTATTTGCTGTGATAGACCACAAGAAAATGTGTAACTGACAGTGCGCATTTGGCAAGGCTTTGCGTTTTGGGCCAGAAACTGAGGCAGGAGCTGAGCAAGAAGCGGGAACGGGAACGGGAGCGGGAGGGGGAGGGTGACTGTACAAAATGCCAAACGCACAAAAAGACGGCATAATAAACTCGGCCCAAATACTGAGGCACAACAACGCACATTGCCCAGTCAAATGAAAAACTATTTAAATGCAATTGCTGGCCAAGCGTCGATTTGTTCACTGAATATTCGAGTGCGCAATGAAAATATTTGGTGAGGTGCGACACCCCCTCCCCCCAGCAGCCACAGCCACAGCCACAGCCACCGTCAGAGTCAGAGTGACACCCACAACCGAATTTCAAACCAGCCAGCGAACCCACCCGACCATTCCCGCACCCAGTAGTCAGTTAGTAGATAGTATAAGTTCCGCTATCAGTGCAGCATCCGGCGCCCCCGACTGCCAATGTCGCTCTTTGCCAACGGATGGTACAGCAATGGAGGGGGAGGGGGTGCGTGGGTGGGATAATGGAATTGTTGAGAGCTTAGTAACTGTGGTCGTTATGCTCATTTCTAGATACAACAATGAAGCTAGCGGTTAGCAGTAATAGTGGCCACTTCAAGTCGAAAATATGAATAAATAAGACCACAGAGTGTCGAACCAATTGAAGGCAATGGCATCGCGCATTGGCCATCAGGCAGCGGCACCACTCAGTAAATATTCAAGGTAGCTAGGCTTTAAAGAATTATTATTTTAAATTAAACTTTCCGTGAATAGCTTAAACATTCCCTTTTATTTTGGGATCGTATAATTAATTCATTCTTTTCAACTGCTCGTTTTTCACATAAAATAATGAACTCTTCTAAAGTGTTAAGTTACTCTAATTTACATAAGTATTTTTAGACCCGAGGGGGCTAATAAGTTTGTCCAAATGCAGGCAGTTGGAAGCAGCGCCGACCCTATAAAGTAAATACATACACATGCATGCATACTCTCGATCATTGTCAACAGTCGGGTAACTGCCTGCCCGTCTGTCTGTCCGTACGAACACCTAGATACCAGAGATAGGGTTACCAAATGTGGTAACAATACAATTTCTAGAGCTGCGCACTTTCTTTATAATTTCAATACTATCGCAGCACAAACAAAGAATTTATTTAAGAATTAATTATCCAAGGCTCAACGCAGCTGCAGCGTCCAACAATTGCTTTAATTATAACAACAACAACAACGCGAGTTCAAATCTCGCTGCTGTCAATTTGTCAGACGCAGCAACGCAAAAAATGTAACGGCACTGCTCTCAGCTCTCGCCGCCCACTATTTCCCCTATTTTCCCACTATTTTTAACAAGAGCAGACAGAATCACTGGCACAACAGAAACTTGCAAAGCGCACAGTGAAAGGGAAGTGAGAATATATTCTGCTTTTGCCGATCGTTGATGTAGCTTGCAGTGGCGCAGTTGATAGAGCGTTGGCACACCCTTAGGGAGATGATCCTGGGTTCGAGCCCCGTTTGAACCCCTTTTGCTATCTACACAATATTTGATGTTTATTAGTTTTCTTTTATAATAATAATTATTTATTTAGTAGTATGAACAGTGGATTAGATATATTTCCATTTTAATTACTATTTTAAACTGATTAGTACTGTTATTTATGCCGTACTATCAATATCCAAGCGTTAAGAGATAGCAATTTTAAAGTGCAAGTATGTTGAAGTGCAAAGACTCCGTAAAATAGCGAAAGATTGGAACACATCCCCTATGCAGACAGCCATACAGACAGAGCAACATGAGAGTACGCGCAGCCACACCCCAAGGAATTGGGATCGGCAATTTGCTTTTAGCCAACATTGAGCTCATTTCAAAAATGAATTTTTATCTGCGCCTGGCACCGCAACTCATCATCAGCAGCAGCAAAAACGCTGCAGGCGTCAACATAAACAGGCCAAAATGGGCTATATGGAAGCCGTGTAGTCGTGTAAGCCAACAGTCAGCCGCATCCGCAGTCTGAGCGCCCCGCGAATCCGCTGTGCACCCCGCCGTTTGAATCCAAGCAATTCCCCAAGCTCATACCCTGGACGCAGTCAAGTGTACAACACTTTGGTCGCTCCGGCAGCTCGAATACTTCGTACTTATTTATTTATTTCTTTTCGTTTATTTTCACTTTGCTCCCGTTCCCTTTGCGTGTATCCAAGTTCCCAGTTGCCAGCTCCCAGCTCACAGCTCCCAGCTCCCAGCTCCCATCTCACTGCTCCCACTGCTTAGCTCTCCGTGATTCGAGTTGAGTCGAGTTGAGTCACTCACTCAGTCAGTTAACGTTTCCTGCCCCAGCAATTATATCACTTCCCATCGCCGGCTGGCAACTGGAGCCTCGGCTTGGGCCACTTTGGGCTGCCACTGCGTTTCACTCGTGCGTGCAAAATTTAAGCTAATTTGCTGATTTTTTTGTTGGTTTTTTTGTTGTTTTTTTTGTTTGTTGTGTGCTTTTTGTAATTTTTGTATTTTTTTGCGCCCGCCTAATTTTGTTAATTGCATGTTGGATTCGGTTTTTACTCGCTTTCTTGGCTTTATTTTAATTTTAATTTTGATTTTGATTAAATGCGAATACCTTTTAAGTGCCACCGACAATAGTGCAACTCCCACTTCCCCACACGCCTCATAGATGGTCGGAAAATGCGGCAGCGGAAGAGAGCATTTGGAATGGAAAAGAAGCCGTGGCTCAATGCTTTTCGAAAACATTTGATCACTTGATCGATCATCCGTTTAATAAGTAGATAATTGTGCGATTAAGTGCAAAATTACACGAGTGTTTTCTTTATTTCTATTTCAATTGCTGTAATAATAATATTTTCAACTCAAAGTGCGTAGCAGAGTCTTCCGAAATATGAAATCTTTATAGAAAATACAATTCCGTTCAATTCGAAATATAAATAAAGTGAGAATTGTAAATAAATATTTCATCAGCAAATATTTTCCTTGTCTATTTTATTTCTTATAATAAAGTTAGAATACAAATGCATATGAAATATGTTATGTTATGAATAAACTCATTAATCGAATTAAATATATATTTTTAAGCTTAAGAGCATTCAAAATCCATTGGAAACAAATTCCTCGGCTGATTTAATAATTAATACATTAATTCAGTTCGCAAATTGACAACTGAATAATTGCTATAACTAGTGGAAAATCAAAGAATGCGTTTTTAGACATATATTTGATTAGAGCTCAAACAAAAAATTGTGCTTTGATAATTGTCACTGCTGGTTGCTCTAGTCAAGCAGGGTATATTAGCTTTTTCATGGCATTTGTATGAGGAATAAAAATATAAATATATATAAAATGATGGAGTTAGAAGATGTTGAATAGAAATACTATAAATATTTAAGAAAACTCTGAATCTTATGAATCTTATCTTCAATAGAAGCATAGCATTGATGTAAGCTCAGCAAGGGTATTTGAGTGCGGCCTTTTACATGGCAGACATTAAATTAATGCAACTAATTTGCTGAAAATGATATTTGGCAATGCGCATTACTTTTATTTTATTAAATTGTAAGCGGGCATTTTTCAAGGCGCGTATCTTAAACTCAATGGAGCGCAAATGAATCAAGTGTGCGTGTGTGTGCGAGTGTGTGTACGCGTGTGTGCATCTGTTGCTGTCTGCTGGATGTGTGTTAATAAGCTTGACACAGTCAGCTCGAGCAGCCGCTTCTTGGCCCACATGTGGTATGAGTAATGTGCTTCCAGCACACACAGCACACACAGCACACACAACACACACAGCACACAGCACACCCAGCAAAACCCAACCGAGCACCTAAATAATGACAGACTGTTTATTCGCACTGTTTGCTTAAGTCGCCTGCCTGGCGGGGGCTCGGTGCGCCGTGGCTGGCATCCCCCCCTCACCACCACTGAAATGATGAAACGAAGATGGCATTCCTTTCCCCCCTCCCCCATTGAGGAACGGGGCGTATAATGTTTATTTAAATTTCACTTCAAATGTAATTATCGAAATGCTTAAGCGCAAATTAATCCTGGCATGCCCCCAAAAAGAAACGAAACAAAATTCAAACCGTAAGCGGAGGTTAATTATAATTTTGGCAAATGTTTTACACATATTTAAGCGAAAGAATCTTCGTTGTTGCTGTCGATTTAAACAGTGTCTATACTTAGGACTGGAGTATGTCAAACTAAGCACTTAATGAAGCTTAAAGTTCCAATATGAATTGCTATAAATTATACTCTTAGTTAGCTACAAGTATGCAAGTAAAGTTGATAGAGTATTCAGTTTGAATTGTTCATTTCCCAAATTAAACTCTTTCGCAATGAAGTTGCTTACTCCTTCGATTAATTAATCGAATAATCCACTTTAAGTGGAGTGACAACCTTTTGAGGGGAAACTGAAACTGCAATTGTAGCGCTGGAATCATAGAGTGTGTAATGTGCGTACTCCAGTGACGAAGAGCAGAAGTAATGGGTATATTTAACACTCTACGGCTAACTGTATGCCACTATCTACCTCTCTCTCTCTCTGGCTCGCTTAAACTTTATCTATTTATCTTTGTCTTCGGTGCTCTGTACAGTCGAGTGATCTCAGGGCAGGTGCGAAGTTGCCGTGCCTGTGTCTGTAGTTGCAGTTGATTGCAAATGGGAAAAGCAAATGCGAGAGAAAAAAAAAGTAAGGGAAGTGCATAAAGGGGGAGGGAAGGAGCTGGTTTCAGTGGATAACGATTTATGTAAAGTGCCAATTTAATTTCCTGCGCCCGAAAAATGCAGCACGCACTTCGACAGCGAGCGGGAAAAGTGTGCGAGCATTTCCAACTCGAAGCTAATATTCAAATGATGGTACTAAAAACATACGTTCGTACTCGTAACTTGCTAACTGAGGGGGGGGGGAGAGGGGGGGGGAGAGAGAGGGAGTTGAAAGTTGTGGCAGCGGGGCAGTTGAAGGGGGTGTGTAGCGAGCACTCGAAATGAACTAACGCAAATGAAATTTCAGTGGAAAATTTACGAACGCATTAAATTTGCAAACCAAATAGCAGGCGCAAAGTGCAAACCTTTCGGGCACAGGAAGTCAAAGTTCGAACAACAACAGCAACAAGGACAATAACAGGACAAAGTCTTTCTGGCGTGAGCAAGGCAAAAGCAAAGTTAATGGCAGCACGTAGCCAACACCGACACGGCCACGGACATGGACAGGGACACGGACAGGGACAGGGATAGGGACATGGACATGGACATGGACATGGACACGGCGGATATGAACAAGGACGCCAAAATGTAGGACAACGTTAACGGGTCTACAATTTGAAGCTCCAGCTCCAGCTCCAGCTCTGGCTACGGCTCCAGCTTCAGCTCCAGCTCCAGCTGCTGCTCCAGCTCCAGCTGCCGCTTCGAGTCACTTGCTCAGGTCCAGGTCCAGGTCCAGGTCTCGGGCTTTTAATAATACACTTTCCTATTTGGTGTCCGCTTTTTACATTTTTAATGAAATTATTTTCAACAATTTATAATTGCCACGAGCAGTCAACCGGCATCAGCGTAGACGCTGCCTGTTCCCCCCACCAACCAACCAACCCCCCCCCCCTACCACCTACCACTCACAAACTTCGTTGCGTTTAGTTAAATGCACCCCGGGGAGAGTTTTGGGCCCAGCAAATTTATATGAATTATACGATATGTATGCCTCTTGTATGCTTACATTTACATTGCCTCCAGTTTGCCAAACTTGCCCCAAAGACTTTTAATTCTGCTGCCCTGCTGTCCCTTCTCCTGTCCCTGTCCCTCCCCTTACCTTTGCCATTGGCCTTGGTCCTGCCGCTTGCAATCGCTACTCCCACGACGCTTGTTGTGCTAAGCAGTTAACAGTTAGTAGGAAGCATGTCCGCTATTATAGTATACTATGGCACAAGGTGTGCTATTTATAGTCATCTCAGATAAACACACCAAATACAAAAGCAACTCCATGCGATTCATTAATTTACATCATTTGCCCAAGCACGCAAAACCATTTCAAGTAATTTTCAACGAAATTGAGATGTAAATGTTGCAAAAGTGAGTGAAAAAAGCTCCAAGTTGATAGTTAAAGATGAATTAAATACCTTTCAAGTCAGTTTAAAACGCAGCTATATATTATTCGATTATGTTTATATATTCAAAGTTATTATTCGATGCAAAGCAGAATAGATTTACGCAGACCAATGCATTTATCGAATGTCAAACATTGACAACATAAGGAAGGTTTTCTACCCTTGCAAAGCAATGCAGAAGTTTGAAAAAGTTGTGATCTAAAGCAATATTAAAAAACCATTTCCAATTAAAACTTGAAAATAAAGTTTAACCAAACTTAATTAGTATGTATAAGATGATAATAATCAAGCGGATAAGCTGCAGTTGAGACTACTTATTATGATATAATTTAATAATAGGAAGATTCATTTAAATGGCAAGTGCCAGATACTATAAGCACAAGAATTCATATAAGCAAGTCAAAAATAAAAAAAGTGATATTGTGTATATAGCACCACGAAAGGAATTCGAACCTAGGATCTCCCAAATTGACGTGCCAACGCTCTAGTAACTGCGCCACTGCAAGTGACGTCGGCGATCGGCAAAAGCACAATATATATTCTCACTTCCCTTTCACTGTGCGCCTTGCAAGTTTCTGTTGTTCCAGTGCTTCGCTCAGCATATCGTTCGCTCTTATAGAGAGGGGAAATAGTGGGTGGCGAGAGCTGAGAGCAGTGCCGTTACATTTGTTGCGTTGCTGTTTCTGACAAATTGACAGCAGCGAGATTTGAACTCGCGTACTCGCACAGTGTGACTTGTTGTTGTAATTAAAACAATTTTTTGACGCTGCAGCTGCATTAAGCCGTGGATAATACATTTTTAAATATCTTCTTTGATTATGCTACGATAGTAATGAAATGATGATAGTATGTAGGTCTGGAAATAGTATAGTCACAAAATTTGCTAAGTCTAACTCTTATAGTCTGATATTTAAGCGTTCGTACGGACAGACGGACATTTCTATATCGTCCCGATTGCTGATGCTGATCGAGAATATATACCATATCGAAGATACTATCTGTAGATGTTACTATATACATTTGAATAAAATGATTAATTATTATCATTCGGCGTAATTTTTTTGTTTGTCTTGTATGACGATAAATATTAATGCAAATAAAATGTGTAAATATCTACAAATATATGTGTATAGAAACATATGAAATCTAGAAGGCATAGATAAGCTTTCGAATGTACTTTTTTAGGAATTTGTAAGTCGATATTCAGTTGACTTTTGCAGCTCCAATAAGTTATTTCATTTACAATTTAATAATATACATTTAAATTGTGAACACATAAAAGTAAAGATTGTCCCAGGATTTGCATACAACTAACGTTTTTACAGCAAACTCCACAGAAACCATTCATCGGTAAGTTACCACATCAGACCAGAGACAACGTCTGGCAACATCTACAATCGCTTCTTCCCCCAGATATGAAGAACTTTGCAGATCTGCAGACCATATTCAAGAGCACAGTAGCCGCTCCCAATAGCGAACAGGTGGATGCCAGTGCAGACACTGGAACTCAGGAACAACAGCCGGCGGAGACAGCTGCTGTTGTTGCTGCTGTTCCTGATGTTGCTGATGTAGCTGTTGTCGCTGATGTAGCTGATGTAGCTGAGGTAGCTGATGTAGCTGATGCAGCTGATGTAGCTGATGTAGCTGATGTAGCTGATGTAGCTGATGCAGCTGATGTAGCTGATGCAGCTGATGTAGCTGATGTAGCTGATGCTGCTATAGAGGATGTGAAGAATGTGAAGGAGGTCGTGAGTGTTGGGACTACATCCGAGGATGCGGCCACCCAAGATGAATGCGTGGTGACCGATGAGCTGATGGTAGATGATGAAGTACCCATGTCACGGGAGCTTCTTAAACATCCATTGCAGAATGTGTGGACTCTGTGGTATTTGGAGAACGATCGCACCAAATCCTGGGAGGATATGCAAAACGAAATCACTAGCTTTGACACAGTCGAGGACTTCTGGAGCCTATATAACCACATCAAGCCGCCGTCAGAGATCAAACTGGGCAGCGATTACTCGCTCTTCAAGAAGGGCATACGCCCCATGTGGGAGGATGCTGCCAATAACAACGGCGGCCGTTGGGTAATCGCTCTCAATAAGATACTGAAGGATGATTTGGACAAACTGTGGCTTGATGTGGTAAGCACCAAGCATTCGATTCTCCCTCTTTCCCTCCCCTCCCTCCCCTATTTATATACACATTTCAAACATCTACTTAACCATTCATCGTTAGCTGCTTTGCCTAATTGGCGAAGTGTTTGATCGTTTCGATGAGATCTGTGGGGCTGTTGTCAATATACGTGGCAAAAGCAACAAGATATCCATATGGACTGCAAATGGCAACAATAAGGAGGCAATTCTTGAGATTGGGCATAAGCTGCGCGATGCCCTCCGTTTGGGACCCCAGAACTTGCTGCAATATCAGCTCCACAAGGATGCAATGACCAAACAGGGCTCCAATGTCAAATCGACATTCACTTTGTAAACTCACAAAATTATTCAAGAGTTTAGCTACCAGTGTTTAGTTTTTTTCATTTCGTAGTAACTAAGTTTTAATCGTATTAGAGGCGAACACGTAACCAAAAACATCTAGACAAATGCCCGGGCATCAAGTATATACATACATACAGACTTACAACAAATGTACAAATGTGCAAATGTACAATTGTGCAAATGTACAAGTGTACAAATGTATATACGACTATCTGTTATCGTAAATTATTAAAGTTTCCTTTGTTCATTGTGAAATGCAAAGTTGCAAAAAAAAAAAAAAAAAAAAACATAAAAGTTGTTGTCTTCTAAATTATGACAAAAGTAAGGGAAGTCTAGATTTTCCCATCTCTCTCTATCCGCCTGAACGTGGAAAAGCGCTTCAGTAACTTTTTCAAAGAGCTACTCTCATTCGATACTATGAATATCTGTGTGAATAATGAATTAATCAAGGTGTGATCAGAGAAATAAGTAAAGAAATATTTAAATACAAGCAGTGCAATAGAAGTAATAGCATTTGAGAAGAGGAAAGATAGGAAATCATTGTTATTTCAGGACTAGCATTTATCGATTAATCGATAACAGAAGGGACTGACATTATTTATAAATACGATTTGAGTAAACCACAAGTCCCGCTGTTAATCTTAATTACTAATTATAGTTGACACTACGGCAGCTTGAGCTGCTTCAGGGAAGGTGGCAACCCTTCCATCGGTGTGCAACTCTGGCCCAAGCCCCGAAACTGTAGCACTGTTAACACTGCGGTAAAGATAACGAACTCGTGTTTGCTGTCCTGCCACTTATTGAAGTTGTTGTTTTTATTGTTGTTATCTGTTGACAGCGGTAGAGCAGAGTTGCCAGAGTTGCAGAGCAGAGACCCTTATCAAAGTGAGAGACGCGTCACATTATTGAGCTAAATCAGTTGAACGGACACACAAATGCTCAGCAAACACAAGGGAAACAAAAAAAAAAAAAAAATAGATACATATTCAAGTCGTTGAGAGCAGATGTTGATCTGCTAAGGTATACCCTGTAAGAGCTTGTTGCTCGACTATATACCTGAGCTGTGAATAACCTTGACATATGAGCTGACTGTACAGGTCAACTAAACACTTCCCATGTCATCCTCATTTGGTTTACATCCACATGACACTCTCGGCCATGTTTCGGCATATTTTTTTGGCATTTGTAGTAGCTCATTAAATTTTAATGGCCACACAATCATATCAATCAAACTGGCTTATTATGTCTGTCTGTCTGTCTGTCTGTCTGTCTGTCTGCCCTCATTTCGATCGCATTGCAAATGTCAACAGACGGCATTAATTTGTTGAATGCCTTTGAATAGGCACAATGTAAGTGATAACGGCTGACAGTTATAGAAATATATTCAGTTCGATTCGCCACTCTAATCTCTCACGCTCTCACTTCCTCTCTACCTTTTTCTGTTAATTTAGCAGCCTTTTCTCTCTATCCCGACGCTTCATTCATATATTTATTTATGTAGGTTTTCAGTATGCAAATGCTAGACTTTGTTCAACTTTTTCATTTGTAAATGCGCCTGTTTTTAGACCCTGTAATGCAAAAGCACATAGAGTCTATTTGGCTCATTGATGTGGGAAATGTGCGTTATAGTCAGAAAGAGGCGTGGCAGACCCATATATATATATATATATATATATTCTAAATCAACATCAACAAGCGAGTCGATATACTCGTGTCTGTCTGTCTGTCTGTCTGTCTGCAGAAACGCATAGTTCTCAGAGACTATAAGAACTGGGGATGAGAAAACTTGTTAGGCTGACTTGTTGTTCTGCACATCCTCAACAAATTGTCAATGCAACTTTGTTCAACTTTTTCATTTGTAAATGCGCCTGTTTTTAGACCCTGTAGTGCAAAAGTGCAAAGAGTTTATTGGGTTCATTGATGTGGGAAATGTGCGTTTTAGTTAGAAAGAGGCGAGGCAGACCCATATATATATATATATATATTCTAAATCAATTCTTATTCTTATTCTCATCAACAAGCGATTTGATATACTCGTGTCTGTCTGTCTGTCTGTCTGTACAAACGCTTAGTTCTCAGAGACTATAAGAACTGGGGATGGGAAAACTTGTTAGGCTGACTTGTTGTTCTGCACATCCTAAACAAATTACCATTCCATATAGCCTACGTTTTGACACACATGATAAGTATAAGCATAATCAAAGACAAAGTACAGAGTCACCAACAGTCGACTTCGTTCGACGCGTAGTTAATAGCCGCCTCCATTGTGAAGGATTGTATGGCCAACGCTTTTGGAGGAGACACGTGTATGTAAGAAATTAGCAAGCTAATTTATAAATTCCCAACTCCGTTTCAATTGCATTGAAATGCGATTGTCAAATTGATGGCAATGCCATCCTAATTCCCCCCTCAGCCCGCGAATATGTGCAACACAAACTGAGTGAAGTGCAATGCAAGTGTGGAATACAGGACAAAACCTGTGTGTGGCGTCGCGACGCTGTTGACTGTTGCATGCCAAAGAAAATGTTGCAAAAAACAAAAAAACAAAACACAAAAATGAGAAAGAGAGAGAAAAAAAACACAGAATTGTTAATGCTCACAATTTGCACAAAGAAGCTTTACAAAACAGTGCGCTGAAATGCAGCCACTTAGTTCATGAATATGCATATTGTGTGCTTGCTATGCACACTAACAACAGCTTGTGTGTGTGTGTGTGTGTGTGTGTGTGTGTGCGTGCTATTAGTAGCTGTCACTCGTTACATGCTCACACATTCAGTTGTCCCTTCATTTTGGCCAACAGCTCGCTTCTCCATCTGTCCATCGGTCCATCTGTCCATCTGTCCGTCTGTCCATGTGGTCCATGTGGTCCATGTTCTGGGCGCGCATTTTTGCCACTGTTTACTATTAAATTAGCATATGAAAGAGCTGCAAGCAGCACACATTCACACACACTTCACACACGCACACACACACACACACACAGTCACTCTTGTATGTACTCGCCTGCAGTCGCTTTGAAACTTTGGACAAATGTTTGGCTGAGATCCATGATGCAAAGCTAGCTAAACTCGTGCATTTTATTCTTTGTAGATATACATCTAAATATATATATATATATATACATCTAAATATATATATATATATATACATCTATATATATATATATATATATATATATATATATATATATATATATATATATATATATGTGTATACATTTATGTACATATATAAACATTTATGTCTATCTAGTGTAGTCGCAGCTGTTCCTGCGTATTTCGAGTTTTTGCAGATGCTTTAATGCAGCCAGCATATAGAATTTGCTATGGCTAATGCGTATACTTTTAGTGCACAGTGTTGGGAGGACTCTTGAAATAATCATGATTACTTATTGTTGCGTTGAAGCACATTTCCTTGAACGCTTCGATAGCTTGTGGATGTTGAACTTGTTAATTAGGCGCAGGAAATGAAAGATGAACTCGTTGTGGCACAGCGTTGCAATTTTAATAAGCAGAGCTTGAATTTTTGGGCAACTAGGACTAAGTACAAAGTTCGCTTTGTTTTTTTGGGGGTGAGGTAAGAAATGTCTATTGTTATTATTAAGTTGAAAGTTGGATTGTTCAGGAGATGCAGTGGCAGCTCTCGCGCCAGCATTGGCCAATCCAGTGCTCCAGCCGCTTGCAGTATTGGTGGCACTTGGGGTAGTGGGGATGGTAGCGGGATTGTACCTGGCAGAGGCCTCGGTCCATGGCAATGGCCCGTGACTTGATTGAAACAATGCCAAGCGGCTTTGTTGTCGTTGTCACATCCGATACGAACAACTCCTTCTCCCCACTCTCAACGCCATCCAGTTCGTTTTCCAACACTGGCGCCGGTTCCGGCAATGGAGCTGGCTCGGGGGCCGCACTCGCCTCACGTCGCACCTGCAGTCGTCCCGCCTCTCCACTGCCCAAACAGAGGCACAGGCACAGACCCAAGCACAGCATCCATGTTTGCAAGAGTTTCATCTTTCGCTCGAATATTTCGCGTGTTACGTCTGAAATGCTGCGAATTTGGAATTAGACTGGTAGTCTTCTTAGTCTATCAATGTACAATATCAAATATCAATGCCTCAATGCCTCAACGCCTCAGTGCGTAGTTCCACTTTTCTGGCTCTCGCTTATCGGACGCTTCAAGGTCAGAGGTCAGCGCTAATCAACAATGCCGCGACTCAGATTTGATTGCTAAACTCAGTAGAACAAGCGAATCAGTCGAGCACACGCGGCCATTGCATACCCTGCACAACTCCCAATACTAGACGAACTTTAGATTCAACTTTATTAAATTATTTATATTTAAACAATTTAAAATGTTAGCGATCATCACAATAATCACAAATTTGAACTACAAATTGTTTTAAGCATTACAAATTGAATAATTAATACACATTTTAGACTTGGTTAATTCGCAATTTAAGTGACATAGCACTCAGCTTTAGATCGAGTATGCGTACAAATGCAAAAGCTCGTTGCTATGAGCCTGCAATGAGTTCACATTTCCACGTGACTTATGCTATACACACACATATTTATGTATGTGTGAGCAAGTGAATACACACACATATTTGTGTCTCGCTCGCACACAAAGCAATGCGATTCACTGCAATACGTTCTCTGCTTTCTTTTGTGAATAACTCTCGTATTTCTGGACGAATCTTTATGAAACTTTCAGAGATATCTTAAAAGAGTATACTTTAGGACTATGTTAAGCTAAAAGTGTGTAGGATTATAAATTCAGGCTCTAATTCGCTTGCAAATAGTTTCTTTTGTGATGTAAGGCTACTCAAGTACTTGGGTTCATCAAACGATGGTCTAAGGAATGCGGCCTATTCTGGAATACGGATCTTGTGGGTGGTCTCCCCAATATCTCGTACACCAGGACAGAATAGAGTCTGTACAAAAGAAGTTCTTACTTTTCGCGCTTCGCGGCTTTAACTGGGTTGCTGGTATTGACCTGCCCTCTTATTCCAGTAGACTCTTGCTAATCAACCTTCCATTTCTAGCATCATGCCAGGTGTGTTATTTATTGTCAAACTAATCAATGGTGAAATTGACTCCTCTATGTTATTAAATAGAATTAATTTCTCTGTTCCTTCTAGACCTACTCGCAACTTTATGCCTCTGGTCTGCATAAACCTTTTCGAGTACTCTGTGCTGATTATAATAAACTTTTTCATGTACTCAGCTCAGAGTCCTCTCTTCCCAGTATCAAGTTGCTCATCCTAAACTATTTAGCTAGTATACACTAACCACATTTCGATACTTTCTGATCTGATTGGGGTTTTCTGGGTTTTACCAATCCCCGCAACAAATGTTGGATCAATCATCGCTTAATTTAAATTTAAATTAATCTTATTTTAAACTTTAATTTTAAACTCATTTTTACACTTAAATTTCATTTGTAATTATTTTTAATTTAATTATCTTAAGAGTTTGATTTTTTGAGGGGAAAGGAGGCGCGGTGTCTACAATGTATAATAAATCTATCTGATCTGCTTATGATATACAGCTACCTTCGTCTAGCTTATGTCGTTGCTGAGATCGGCACGTTAAGGCAATCAGACAGGCGGACAGTCAGACAGACAGACAGACGGACTATGGGACAGTCTCGACTCGTGACTGATCAAGAACTGCCTGTGCCATTATGTTGCACCAAGTTGATATGCTGCTGTGCAGGGTATAAAGAATAACATACCTATTCAGATCGTCACGCTGATCGAACAGTGATAATGTATTTACAGTGACTCAAAACGAACTGCAACCAGCTTCTAATTCACGCTTAAAGTGAAAGTTATAGTTTATAGAGCATATTTGTTGTTGATCAATGGGCGTAAATTGACGCGTCTTGATTTCAATAGCGTTCCCATATTGTGAATCACTGTGCAGGCAATACGCATAGCTCTCTATGAAACTATGTACATATACATATGTATGTATATATATATATTTTTTTTTTATTTATTTATTTATTTATTTATTTATTTATTTATATATTAATTAATTAATTTATTTATTTATTGATTTATTTATTTATTTATTTATGTATTTATGTATTTAATTATTTATTTATTTATTTATTTATTTATTTATTTATTTATTTATTTATTTATTTATTTATTTATTTATTTATTTATTTATTTATTTATTTATTTATTTATTTATTTATTTATTTATTTATTTATTTATTTATTTATTTATTTATTTATTTATTTATTTATTTATTTATTTATTTATTTATTTTTTATTTATTTATTTATTTATGTATTTATTTATTTATTTATTTATTTATTTATTTATTTATTTATTTATTTATTTATTTATTTATTTATTCTTATGATAATTAAATTAAAAATAATTATAAATGTAATTTGAGTGTAAAAAATGAGTTTAAAATTAAGTTTAATTTAAGTTTACATTTAAATTCAAATTTCAAATTTCAATATAATTTCAATTCAATATAAGAGTATTGAGAACCCTTTAACTATCATCACTTTATCAATTGTATTGCCTATCAACTGAAACACACATACATAAACATATACTTAGTAGGTATATAAAAAGCCTCAATTATGTTTACACATAGGCAGCAACGACAGGGAACTGGAGGAGCACTGGCATGAGCAGGGGAAGAAGGCGGACAGAAAGCAGCAGATGAGGGGCGGGGGGGGGAGAGCCATCAAAAATGTTGAGCTGGTAATTTATGCGGAAATTTGATTTTTATGTGCGCGAATGTTTAGAGGCTGCTTGGAAAGTAAGTAAAATTGATGGGCGACGGACAAGGCAGTTAAAGGAACATCAAAATGCTCGACGGGGACTGGCAAACATTGTGGGCTAATTTTTGGCACACAAGCATACATATATACACACATACACACACATACACGGAAGCGAAACGCATAAAAGTCCATTTGCTTTAAAATGCAAAAACAATAACAATAATCATAATAATAATACACAATAACAATAACGAGAACGAGAATGAGAGCGGCTACGACAAAGAAGCAGCAGTCAAATGTTTGTACCATGGTACAGTTGTTGTTCTCTATAAAGAACAGCTGCCGAAACAACTTTTCAAATGTTTGCCAATTACTCCGAGCGACTCACCCACCACCGCTGCTCCCCTCTGCCTCTGTTAAGTGGCCCATCCCGCACTCGTTTCCCCTCCCTTGCTAAAGAAGTCAATAAAATTATGCAACATAAAGTTGCGGCGATTTTGCTGCCTCATCATCAATTGAGCAGCTCCATTAGTGGCCGATATGAAACTGCAGTTGCCATTTATTTATGATGTGCCTGCTATGGCACATTTGGCAGATATATGTGCATAGCTCATCTGTGCATACGTGTGTATCTCCATCGTATCATATCAAGACATTAGAGCAAGCGGATCAGTCGAGCGCACGCGACTGCGTAGTACCCGGTACAACTCGCATTTGATGAATCTGGCGATTTTGATAATTATAATTATTATTAGTGAACTATCTTAAAATCGATAACATGGCAACCTCACTAAATTTATATTGGTCTAGTCTGGCAACTCATGCAATACACCTCAGCTATATTTTGAGTGTGACATTCGACAGTGTTGGTAAGTTCCAAAATGAAGCGACGTAGCACGAGCTATGAACATGCGAACTATTCGTATGTATGGGTATTATCATTCTTTTCCGAATAGTTTCTTTAGAGCTAGACCGATCTATATGGAAGTTTCACACGTGGCTTAAAAGAGCGCATTTTAAACACCTGCTAAGTAGGAAAAGGGCAAGTGTACAAAAGGAAACTTCATGCCGAATTTGGTGTCTGTAGCTCTTATAGTTGCTGAGATCGGACAGGCAGACAGACAGACAGGCAGACGGACGAACAAGGCTCCATCGACTCGGCTGTTGATACTGTTCAAGTATACAAGTAGCTTATTGGCTCTACCACGCCTTCTTCTGCCCGTTGCATAACGCTTGCACAAAGTTAATATAGCCCTGTGCAGGGTATAACAAAGTAATAAACAAAAACGCCCATTAGTATTGCAAATTTATCAAGGGAACACATAAAGAACGTGCTCAATAGGGAGTATATATATATGCATAAAACAGAATACTAGAAGTAAATGGGCTTCTTATAGGACTCTCAATTACATGATAACCTAAATGGCAATCGCTTATGAGTTTATATGACTGTTCAGTGCTGCCACGTTATCACATGCGGCATGTGGCAATACCGAACTATGAACTGCGACGACCAACTCTTTTACAGCCAAATGCTTGAGTTTATAGTTTAAGCAGTCAACAAGTGAATAGGGAAATGTGAAAATGTGAAAATGTGAAAATATGGAAACTATGACAGTGTTGCCACCTTTCGCTGAAATGTGGTTGAGACTGAACCGCTCAGAATGTGATCGAATGCGAATCTCAGAGAATGCATCATTTATTAAAGTGTAATTGAAATGTAATCGTTGACACAAATTCACAGCTCGATGCTCGTAATTTACAACAACGTCAGCTTGTGATTCTAAACAGTTTTTGAGTGAGATTTGTGAGTCTTGTGGATGCATTGTTAAAGAGACGCCAAGCCTCTTTCTTCATGCCCTTGGAATGGCAACGTGAATGCTTTGCCAGCCGGGCAGAAACATAAATCAATGACTGTACATTTTACATTTTACGTTTTACATTTTACATCTTACATTTAAAATTTTCAATTTTGCAATTGCTTCGGAAAAGCGCAAAACCATTCAGAATAGCACTTGAGGCGTCAATAGCAAATTGATTTGGTAAACCACAAAGTCGGCCCAAAAGACAAAGTATAATCTCAACAGCTCGAGTTCGCATTTCTACAAAAAAAAATCTATACATATATATATATATATATATATATAAAGTCATACAAAAGACTGGCGTCTAAACGATTTAATTCCGTTACCGGAAATGAAGCAGAATAATCGTTAAAAATAAACAAATAACAAGAAAAAGCATCAAATAAAAATAATAACTTTAAGACTGACATTGTGCGTCTAGCAGATGCTCTACTTTTCACATGCTCCTGCCAATGCTTTAAGCCCAGCAGCAGACAGGTGTGCTAGCGAACAGGTAGAGAAAAGCCAAGGAAGCGTAGGAAAATTCGCTCAACTTGTTGATGGCCTCGACTGATGGTCAGGAAAAGATATTGTCAGTGGGGCAACTTTTATGTATTTCTGCGTTATTTTTGGGTTTTTTTTTCTTTTTCTTCTGTTTTGCTGTTGCTGTTGCTTTTGTTGTTGTTGTTGTTGTTGTTTTGTGTTCGTTGGCTTTAATTAAAAAAGTTTCCTTTTGGTGTGCCTGACGTCTAAGTTGTGTGAGTGAAACTCGTATGGACCCGAGCCACATGTACATGTATGTGTGTATGTATGTATAAAGTTAAACTTATATAATCGTAAAACATATACTTTTCACTATACATAAGTATTTACTTGTGTTGCTCACATGTTTATTCATGTCTGCCTTGATGCGTTGGCTGTCGTCAATTATCAAAAATGTGTCACAACTTTAATAATATGCTCATGTGTACAAAGCCAATGTCTCTCTCTCTCTCTCTCTCTCTCTCTCTCTCTGTCGCTCTCTGTGTCTGTCTCTGTTACTGGCTTAAAGCCAGTTGCCATTGAAATTGCTCGACTACACGGGCTTCCTTTTCAGATAAAAGAATGAAAGAAATATGTTAATCAAAAGCAAAATCAAAAGCAATACCCAGACAGACTCCCCTTCTCCCCTTCTATCCTCATTCCACATGCTTCATCATTCCTGGAAAACAACCACCACCACCCCCCCCCCACGATCCCAACGTCTCACACCAAAATAAAATAAAATTTGAAGTCAGTTTTCGCGCAATGCGTTAGCAAAACAAAATCATTTATTTATGTATGTTGATTTAATTAAATTTTCATACTCTCGTATATACATAAGTATGTGAGTATGTTTGCATAAGTGCGAAGTAACTTCGCTTCGAATATCGAAAGAGTACGAAAGTTCTATTCGATTGTGAGCAGTCGAAGCGAAATCATAATAAATAAATGGCCATACATGATGTACGAGTAGATATCCTGCAGGAAACATCGAATTTGATGACAGAGTTGAGTCTACAAGTTCGATGTGGATAACTTCTGCTGCATGTATTTCAACTTGAGTTCTGAGCATACCCATCTGGCCATTGTCTTGTGCCCAGGGTATTGTAACAATAACAGCAATGACACCAAACTCAAGACAGAGTCACTGACTTCGTCACACTGATTGTATTGCAAATCAAACACAAAAGACCATGAAGTAATAAAACCGAATATGAAACAGTTTCCGCCATTGAATCATATGGGGAATATGCTTACCAAATTCTCTTTGAGACCCTGTAGATTGGCATAGACTGTAGTCATAAGGCGTGTGTGAGTATTCGCATCTCAAAGAGCAATAAATTTGCTCGTCATTATTTGTTTATTGCCTCTCTCGCAACAGGCTGTCCTAACTTTGTACACAGACAGAAGAAGGCATCTCCTATAGAGTGTACATATATATATATTATATGTACATATATGTAAAAAGATGTATACAAGGCTTACTGTTTATTTGCTTACTACAACTGTTGTCGATCCTCTTGTTTCTTTGACTTTATTTTAAAGTGTTATAAGTGCATATTTCTGGGTATGTGTTACCTGTGTGTAATGTATTACTTGCAAGTAGAATTATTACATTTTTGCTATGAACTATTAATGTACATTTTATAGACACTGGTACAGGGTATCAAAGTGTCGTATGCGCTCCCTTCTGATTCGTTTGTTATTATCTAACATTTCAGTTATGCGAACTTGCAAAGTTTTCAGTTCCACAGTCAATGACTTGGAAATCTATACTTCTAGACGAAAGTCTGTTTGAAGAATGAGCTTAAGATGTATTTTTAGACTCTGAACTAAAAGTTCACAGTCTATTAGGTTTGACGAAAGCGAAATGTGCGTAACAGGCAGAAGGAGGCGTGGCAGACCCTATAAAGTATATATATTCTTGATCAGCATCAACAGCCGAGACGATATAGCCATGTCCGTCTGTCCGACTGTCCGTCTGTCCATCTGTCCGTCTGTATGAACACCTAGATCTCAGAGACTATAAGAGCTAGAGTAACCAAATTTGGTGACAACACGTGTATTGTTTGCAGGCAGATCAAGTTTGTTTTAGATTTTTGCCACGCCCCTTTCCGCCCCCGCAAAGATTACTGAAGCTACCGACTTTAGATTTAATTCAGATTTGGCACATATGGAGGATGTCCTATTTCGGACGTTTTCTGAAAATTTCAGCACGATCGGATCATAAACATAGAAGATATTAAGGAATGAATGATCACCAGATTCATGGCAGCTGTGCGGCCAAAATTGCTTTAGCTAGAACAACAACAACAAGAAACGCCGCAAAGGCGCGAGTTCGAATCCCACTGCTGACAATTCCAAATTACATTTTTTAATTATTATAAATTAATTACTTTTATTTTATATATACATATAATATTAATTTTGCCATATTTGTCAGAAAATGTTGAGAATTCAAGAGAAAGCAATAACCAAATTTCGTTAGAAATTCGTATATATATATATATATATATGACAAATGCAAAAACTCGTGCTGTAGTTCAGAGTCTCCCACAGTCGTACCCCGACTGTAGCTTCCTGACTTGTTCAATTAATAATTGTAGAATTTATTAATATAAAAGTTGAAAATTCCCTCAAATCGAAATACATTATAGGATTCATCAAGATTTCAAAGTAATTTAAATAGAATTTACAGAAGACTTTCTTTAGCTTCAACCGATCAGAAGCAACTCAGAAAGCTGTCATATAACTTTGAGAACTTGCTCTTTCTTATTTGATACTAATTTTAATTAACAAACAATAAACAGAAAGCGCAACTTAAACTCAACTTCAACTCATTCCATAAGCCGAAAGAATATTGTTTCTAGAGAATAGCAGAGATTTGTTCCATCAATTGCAACAATGTTAACGAGCTTTATGCGTCTCCTGGCCAGGCTTTCAATGCGAAAGAGAACAAAGCGAGTGTAAACATGTGTAAGCTTTTTCCGAGACTGTCTCCTATTGTGTGCCTTGTGTGTGTGGGTGTGTGTGGGTGCTGAAATGCTGATGTCTTAAAAAGAATGAAAGAAAAAAAAAAAAAAAAGAGGCAAATGCATGACTCTGGCCATGCAATTAAAATGGACAACAACGGAGCTATCGCTGATGGCTGTAACGATGCCGACACACTGACAGCACATTGATGTGGGTCCATCTACTTCTCGTTGTCACTGTCAGTTCGCTGCGAGTACTCGAGCACTCGAGCACTCGAACGGCTTCTACACTGAGTGTCAGAACATTTGGTCGCCTCTAACTTCAGTCGATAGCAGCAGCTAGGAACAATGCAAGATTGCATAAAAGCTGCACATCAATGAAAGCAATCAAAATACAACAAATGTGCCATGATCAAATTGAATTCTAATATCTATAATAATAATGTTTAGTATGCAAGAGTCCCTTAGATACCCTAACATCTCTCAGCTGACTCAACTCTCAGCTTCTTTCGTTAGCTTCCAAGTTAGTATTGATTTACTTTACCAGCTGATTGTGCTGAAATGTTCAGGAAACATCGGAACTAGGAATCTACATGTAGCCTCTATCTCTAGAGCGAATAGTTGCTGGCAACGAGGTACCCAGGCCACTTAGATACCCTAGCATTGTAGCTTGTACAGTCTAGCGTCTAATGCTCTCATCTTCCTGCTTTAACTTCTAGCTATATGATAATAATTCGTGATATTGATTTACTCTAATAGCATAACATGCTGAAATATTTAGGAAACATCGAGATAAGGAATCTATCTCTATCTCTAGAGAGAATAGTTGCTTTGACCGATGCGTTCGAGACAGATAGACAGACAGACAGGCGGACATTGAATCGATTGAAATCCCGGGCTGCCACATCAATTTGGAAATAAGTCATCACAATTGAATACTTTATCTATCTTTATTTCGCTTTCAGCAAGTAAAATAGATTTGTTCATAAATTCGATATTAAATGCAATTCGGCAATTTAATAAACGAGACGCAAATTGGGGCAACAACGAATTGAGTTGCAAACACACTCGTGTCCCTGTATGAGCACACAAGCCACAAGCACACTAATGCACACACACACACACACACACACACACACACACATATATATATATATATATATATATATATATACACTCAGACACAGACAAAGACAAAAGCCAATGCAGAAAGCCAGCATAATTATCGTTATCCCAGTGCTTATCGGGGCATAGGGTACAGGGACACAGAAGCACAGCACAGAGTACAGAGGGTAGAGTGCAGAGGGGCAGAGGGGCAAAGGGGCACTGAGGGCGCAGGGCACAAAAGACAATCACGAACAAAACAATTTGATAATTAATCGTTTTGAACTCTCGACTGCTCCCGGTTAGATATATGGCGCAGCATAATCACATCATATCATTTATATCGTTGTGTGTGTGTGTGTGTGTGTGTGTGTGTGTGTGTGTGTGTGCGGACCGGAACCAGAAGCGGCAAAAACGATTGTACCAAACGCTGTTATTGTTGTTATTGCTGTGGTCATTGTTATTGTTGTTGTTGCCACTGTAGAGCCACCGAAAAACCCATTTTGTGGGCCCTATTGCCGTGATATGATGAGACACCCCTTGCAAACCCCCTTTACCGACCGACCAACTGACCGCGATGTCTGATGCTTAATAAGCCTTTAAGATTACGTTTCGTATTCACTTGATTAATTATGTGGCCAAATGTGTGTCCACATACTTGTGCTAGTACGTAAATATTAACTTTTCTATTTATAATGGATTTATAGCAAACATTGTGTGTTGATTAAAAAAGCCAGCGGCAAGGCGGAAAGCAGTCGAAGAGAGCTCAACAGTATAATCCCTGTTATTCAAATCTATATATTAAAATATATAATAATCTAAATCAATTTTAAATAACAGGCGCCAGAAAAACTCACTAAACACAAATATTGTGTGGATAGCGAAATGTAATTCCGACCGGGACTCGAACCCAGGACCTGTTGACTGACGCGCCCACGCGCTAGTAACTGCGCCACTGCAAGTGACGTCAGCGATCGGCAAAAGCACAATATGTATTCTCACTTCCCTTTCACCGTCCGTTTTGCAAGTTTCTGTTGTTTCAATGATGCTCTCTCTCAATATCGTTCACTCTTAGAAGAGAGTGGGAATAGAGAGCGGTGGGAGCTGAGAGCAATGCCGTTACATTTGATGCGTTGCTGCGTATGCAGGTGCATGCAAACATATTTTATTATTTCTTCTTCTTAAAGAATTTATATTTCTGTCAAATGAGCAAAATTAATAATATAGATGTAAAGAAAATAATTCTAAACTGTAAATTAATATCTATTAAGCGGGATTTAAGCTCGTTGTTACAATTAATGCAATTTTTTGCTGCATATGCATATATGTATATATATAGTATATATATACAATATAATAATTATTATATAAACGTATTTAGAATAAAACAAACAAGAAAATTATAAATAAATAAACCATTGACTAAAAATGTAGCTCATTTATCTGGAGAGAGCATTCCGAATTGAGCCTCTGCTCCTTTTTCAGTCTGTCTGTCTCTCTCTCTCTCTCTCTCTCTCTCTCTCTCTCTCTCTCTCTTCTCTCTCTATCCTGCGCTCCATCTTTGTCGCTCCCTCTCTGGATCTTGTTTTCTCTCAGTGTCTGATAAGCAAAGGCAACGAGGCAAAGGCAAGGCACGGTAAAAACCAAGATGAGGCGTCATTGTAGATCAATACTCAATACTCGATAGATAGCAATCGATACGTTGTCTTACACACACCCATACACTCACACACACACAAAGATACGCACCCACACACACAGCATTCAAGTTTACACAAAGTTTACACAAAACTAAAAAAACAAGTAACAAAAAACAAATGAAAGCAAATAAACAAAACAAACACAAAACGGCGACAAATGAAATCAAATTCTCGCCAAATATGAGATTGACTTTGAGTTAAAACGTTTATTAACTGCTTACCGGGGGCCAGAGCACGCGGCTTAATTGAATATTGCAACTGTGTGTTTGCTGACGATGCCAAGGCACGCACACAATTGCAATATTCGATTAATTTCGATAAATGGGCCAAACTGTGAAGTTATTGATGTTAGTTTCGCTTCGCATATAAATAAGTTGGTTAGTTGCGTTTAATCGTTATCGTTATCGTCAATCGCTTATCGGGTTATCGATGAATTTTTCGCGCCATCGGATTTGCACATTGTTTGCGTTACGCAACGGTATTCAAAATGATTGTGAAAAAGAAATGCATTTCGTAGAAAATTAATCACAATTATAATTCAAATGAACCAAGTTATCACAAGTTGATGTTTATCGATAACAACGCTGCAGCTTGTTAGATTGTCATTCCTTATTGTCTGCTTTGTCTATGCTCCGATCTTTATGAGGTTTTCAAAAAAAGAAGCACACACAATGTATTCCACATCTGATTTGCTGGGGGCGGAAGGAGGCGTGAAAATATTGCAAAATTCTGTTCTCATTAGGTATCGGGTCTAACAAGTAAGCAAGCACTACTTTAGTATACCCTGTGCACCAGATCCAACCCAAAACGTTGGCACATTTCAAGGCATGTGCTTTGCACTCAGAAGACACCCATATTACTCACTCGTATGCGTATTCGTATTCGTATTCGTATTCATACTCGTATTCATACTCGTATTCATACTCGTAGTCGTATATTACTTTGAACTGTGTTTAAGCCCTGCTGCAAGCCATATTGAAACGCTTGTCAACTAATTGGGTTACACTCGAATATACACAATGATTATGATTTGAGTGTGCGTGTGTGTGTGTGTGCGTGTGTGTGTGTGTGTGTGTGTGTGCGGTGTGTGTTGTCCATGTTTGGCAACTGGAATGTAACATTGGTCAATTGAGTGGCTCAGTACCTTCAGACATCCTGTGCAGTTTGCCTGTCCGGCCACAGTAACTTGTGATCTGGGCCAACATTGTCAAACAATTACATGGCTTTACAATTAATTTGTCCCTACAATATGATAACAGCTCAAAAGTGACAATGAAATGGAACGTCTCGTCCAGGACGGCATTCATCTGTCCGAGCGCAGCGGCCCTCGTCGATGTGCAAACAGAGATGGGATGGAGTTGTAAATATGTTCAGACAGATTCTAAGGCCAAGCCGCCTGCTCGTGTAAATGTAAATGTAAATGTCAATGTAAATGTAATTGTAACTGTATATGTGAATGTGTGTGTGTGTGTGTGTGTGAATGTAAGTGTAAATGTAAATAAAAATGTTAAGCGCAGAGCTCGTTGCTGGACAGCATGCAGAGTGTCCGTCTGGTCGATGTGATAATGAAATTTGCAGCAGAGAACTTAATGGCAATGGCTTCCTGACTTGGCTGGACTGGGCAATGTCACAGTCTGACTTGCTGTTGATGGCGTTGCTTCAGAGGACTCTGAAGAGCTGCAGTCAGAGTTGATGTTGCCGTTGGAGTTGGTAGTTGTAGTTGTAGTTGGAGTTGTATGCACGACAGGCAATGGATATCCTCGGGCTGGTGACACTCAAGAGCCACTGTCCTTGTTGTTAGATCAACAGCTCACCAACACCAACAGCAACAGCAACAGCAACGCACTAGCACAAATGCGTTGTAATCTAATCAAATGACAATATACTTCAGCCATCGTTGTATATTAGCCAGACTGTTGCTGACAGAGGCACACATTACGAGCATGTTGTATCTCTTTCGATATTGTGTGTGTGTGTGTGTGTGTGTGTTCATTCGGTTAGACGGCCCTGTCTGAGCTGCAATTTAAACGTCATTTATTTTAAATGTAATAACTATTTCAGCATGCAGTCAGTTGCCAGTTGCCAGTTGCTTGCCTGATTGTAAAAATGATTGCATGTAATCACTCATACGACACATAGGCCAACACAATAGCATCAAGCCATCAACCCATCAACCTATCAACCCATCAACCCATCACCGACCATCGTGCTTCCTTTTCATTACTGATTTGTGATGCCTCTCGCCTCTTGTTATGGATTTCAAAATACAATCAATCATTGTTCAGAGCGCGCTTACAGATAGCCATCCCATGCTGTTTGTCATTTGGAGCAGACAAAATACTCATCAGCTGAGCAGCATCAAAGTGTACTTGATATCGCATTTTACAGATTGCATTTTAAGAAATTAGCAGCATAGTTATGCATTATAATATATAATATATAATATATAATAACATTTGCTACAATTGATTCAAATCTTAGACACTGGAGTGAATATTCCATTGCGAATGTACTCGAATGAGCTTCAATTGAATCCTTTTTGTTCCTGTCATAAACACATCGAGCTACTTGTGAACTCATTTCTTTTGTATTCATTAATTTTACAAAGAATTTGTGAAATTGGAAAAGAAGAGTGGGATGTGTGCTAAGTGCAACAGTTGAAGAATAATCATAATCAGCTAAATATATATTTCATTTACTTTGCACAGTTGTCAATTGTCTACTCTGATTGCAGTTTGCTGAAACATTGAAACAAGTTGCTGTTTAACATCCACAGATCAAGTTTGATTCAAAATTTAGATACCTTCTCCAATCTATAGCACTTATGCTTGCAGTTTACCAACACTGGCCCCAAATTATCACTCTTGTCGTCATTTATGTTGTATGTTGATCTTTAGCTTTAACTCTGCATTTATTTCTGTTTTCTTGTAATATTAGAAAGAGTTTGTAGTTCACGCTTGGCATTGTTATAATGATCACTAACATTTCAAATGCTTTCCAATATTGGCGCACAAACAAGCTTCGTTCCAACAGCTGAGATGCATTGCCTGAGTTGCCAGAGCAGCCCGATTGCTCAGCGTTCGTTGCGAGCGGTTGCCACTAAGAAGTTATCGTTGCTGCGAATCAAGTTGCGATATTTGTATAATTGTTGGTCGACTGAAATATATTGCTAATTCATAAATTGTTTTATTTACTGATTTACTTAACACTTTGAATGTCTCGATTGCCGCTAATAACAGTATTGATAGAGCTCTCTAAATTTGTCAAAACTATCGATCGTTTTGCACCCCAACTATCGTTTATATTCTTATTATCATATGCATAAGTAATGTGTAACTTTATCGTATTTTCTTAATTTCTACCTAAAAGTTGACTACAAATAAATATAAATAAAATACTATTTATACTCATTATATCCATTCTAGTGTGCTAAGGTATATTGGTTTTAGATTAGATTAGATTTCTAGATGTTTCAAAGGGTTTTCCAATTTTCTTTCTAAATAGAAGATTTGCAAGATTTTTTTCACGTTTCCAAATTTTTATTTTATTTGTATGAAGTAAAATCTGAAAAATATCATTTTATGTACATTAAGTATAAATAATATAAGATATAAGATAATATATAATATATAGTATACATAATATAAGAGATAAGATAATAAATAATATATAGTATACAAAATATAAGATATTATATATAAGATAATATATATTTATTAATTTAACTATTTGGCTTATTCATATTAAGTTTTCTTCAGGTTTTTAATTGAGAAGTAGTGTTGTGCCGAAACCAGCAATATAAACTTAAACGTTTCCATTTGATTTCATAAAAGTAACAAATTAACAAAAATTAGGCAACGCTGGCTTAAACACATTGATAGCTTACAAATATGCAGGTATAATCGATAGTAACCATCGATGATCTATGAACGTTGCATCATTGCATTGTTATTGATTAGACCGCACGATAAACAGACCAATGTGTATATGTGTTTACACACATACACACATATATTCACACTGCTGTCCATCAAAAGTATGGCTAATCTGCAAGCTCTGTTCTATATAAGCGCGACACTCTTGCCCGACTGACGCCTGAAACTTAGTAACAAGCTATCGTCCTCTCTGTCGCACTTCTGTAGTCAGCGCTCTGCGAGCAGTTCTCACTCAGCAGCAATGGTGACAATAGTCTGTATGTACATATGTATGTATATATGTATGTATATACCATATACACATTCAGCGTTTTGCTTACAAATTGAAGATGATGAAATATCAAGCAAGAATTCGATTGAGTTCAGTGCATATCGGACGCAGGCCAAACTCGCATCGCTTTCAAATACATATTTAAGTAATATTTCGAGTAATATGTCATTCTCTTTAGGCACCGATGCGCCTAGGGAGTTACGTGACCTTACGTTGGTCTGTGTGCTCAAGATGGATGGCAAACATTTTGAGACGCCAAAAACACTTGGCTATTACCGCGAACCGATGCCAAATGAATATCCCATTGATTTGAGCGAGAGCCAACCGAAGCTCATTGCAGACCAACCATGCGTATATGAACAGCTCAAGTTCATGGAGTACCTCAAGACTCATCGCAATGTCGGAGAGTTTGATTTTTGCACAAATCGTGGTCTATTGCTGAACATGGCATTGCATAGATCTATGATTGTGGTGGCCACCAAGTTTAGGGGCAGCATTTTTTTAAAGTTGAAATCTGAGATGCCGCCCATACTACACCATCGCGAATACCTGAAAAGGAAGCTACAACGATATTTATTTGTGGGTAAGAAAATTATGTATATGTATATGTATATGTATATGTATATGTATGTGTATATGTATATGTATATGTATGTATGTATGTACACTTGCCGCAATAAGTCGGCGTACAAGCTCAATGCAATAGTTTGACGGTGTGAAAGTGATGCTTATGATATTGTCAACATCTACATACTTATGTATGCTTTATTCATCAATAGAGTTTCATATACATATGTGTGTGTTTTTTAGCTAATTAATGCTCACTTATGAAGCAATTGAATTTCGTTATCCATCGACTGAGCGCATTCCTCGTTCGGTTTAGTCACAGTCACACAATCTAGCTGCGAATCAGGTATTTACGATTTCTACCAAACATTTTTCCAGATACTCCGGGCTATGAGCCAAACACAAATAAGTCCGATAACAGCAATGGTCAAAACTTTGGAATATTTACCGCCCAATTGGGAAAATTGCGTCTTTTATATTCAGCGGAAATAATCGGCGTGGTGAATAGCGAACCATTGGGCGATTTGTGAGTTCATCGTCATCATTATTTGTGAATTGATCTGACTTGTTTATGTTTATCTTTGGACATTAGGAACGATCCCGATGTGCTGCGTCAGTGCAAATTGGGTCTGTTAAAAATGCACCCAAGGAATGTCGTAAATTGGCTTACAAATTACCGGATGAAGACCTGGTTACTGCAGGCCCACTTAACGGGCATTGAGCAATTGAAAATATGTGCCTATACAAATGAAGGAACGATTCCGGCAGCAATTAACACCGCGAGTTGTGACACGTTGAGCAAGGTGAGGTGAAGCTATGCAATTAGGTAGTCCATTCCATAATCGCCACTGATCTATGAACTTTTAACTGGATTAGCAACAGGATTGGTGCATCTCCGACCAAATACTTCTGCTATACCATTTCCTCAGCCGCATTAAGGAAGTTATGGCCAATGTTGATTGCCCCTATACAACCTACGTATTTGAGCGTAAAGACGATTCGGTCTCCTACGAGTGCCTTGAGGGTAAAACCAACGAGAGTTTTCTCGATATTGATTTCTGTTTGGGATTATAGAGATAGAAAAGATTGTAAAATGTAATCACAATCACAGGAGGCCACAGAAAGAAACAAATAAATTAGTCAATAGCTGATGCTTCAGTCAGTTTTTTAATCACTTCAAATGGGACTGCAAAGTAATGCTAGTAATGTGATAATAGTGATTCTATTCGAACTTCTATAGTATAAATACATACGGATGTATTCATGAGGTAGTGAATTCAAAAACCATGGCAACTTAACGCTTGACCATCTCATCGAAATTGAAAGATGTAAGCTGAAAGCTGAAAGCTGAAAGCAGCCAGCGACTTGAATAATGATGGCCAGGGAACATGTTAATGTGTTTGTATATAGAACAGTATCGCAGCATCAGCATATGAGCATGTACATATCTATAGTTTCATGTATGTATGTATATAGTTTTCAGCATCTACATACATACATAGATAGTTCCCTCTGGCCAGTGCTTGCATTATATCACTCACTCATATGAGATGGAGGTCATATGCATATTTAACAAATGAGCATGAGTCTAGCACTGTGTGTGTGTGTGTGTGTGTGTGTGTGTGTGTGTGTGTGGCTGTGTGTGTAGTGGACACATTCAACGGTCCATGACAATGGCGACTCAGCTGCTGGGAAGAGGAGCAGGAGCAGAGGAGGAGGGGAGCAGAAGGGGCAGCCGAAGCAGGAGCTCGCTCCTTGCTTGGCTGTGATTAAAATGATATTTTCAGACAATGTCAAACAGCGTGTGACTAATGGGTCTATGGGTTGTCCGAAATGTCTGTTATTACTTGATAAATCTTGTCGGTCACACATTTAGCTGGCCAAGAGACAGCAACACACACACATACAGATGCGTATTTATTTGTGTTTTGTTTGTTTTATGCAAATCCCCCACATTCGAGCCTAATGACAAATGGGTCAAAAATTTGCGGCTAATGACACAAATATGCTTGTTTCTGCCTATAAATTTTATGCATAAGTAAATCCATAGAAGGCCAAAGAAAGAAAATAAGAAAAAAAAATAAAAATACAAATATTAAGAGAATCAGGCTGCAAGAATGGAGCAAACGAAACAAAATAAACAAACTATGATTGAAGACTTGCCGGCAACGACCTTTGCGGGCTTCTGGCACCGCACATTAATCAATGGGCAAATAAACATAAGATTAACTTAAATGGCCATAAGGGTAACACTCTAACAGTATAATATGTACATATGTAGATGTGGCTCAAAGGTTCAGCTCACCCAGGCAAGTCGTTCTTGCTGTATTTGTATTAGTTGTAATCTTAATGACTTCATGTCTTCAAATTCAACAATTATTAAGCTCCTCATGCAAATGTACGATGTACTATGTAATACGTTTATCTAAAACTAAACTCAACTATTCTTGAAATCACTTTAAAGCTCAAGATAGTAGGAACTTTTACAACGACTTTGTTTAGAGAAGTGATTATTGTAGACAGAGTTAGCCAGGCTAATGAATGAGAGAGTCTTGATCTATGCGTATAAATTTTAATTAAATAAATAATTAGTGTAAACTGTTTTATCTAAAAGTAAACTCAACTATTCTTGAAATCACATTAAAGCTCAAGATAGTAGACAATTTTACAACGACTTCACTTAGAGGAGTGATTATTGTAGACAGAGTTACTAATGCCTGAGAGAGCCTTGATCAATGCGTATAAAAGGAACTCGTTATGCTTAATTAAATAACATAATAAAAATTAAATAATAATAAAACAAAACTCAACTATTCTTGAAATCACATTAAAGCTCAAGATAGTAGACAATTTTACAACGACTTTATTTAGAGAAGTGATTATTGTAGACAGGAGAGAGAGCCTTGATCAATGCGTATAGCAGGAAGTTATGCTTAATTAAATAACATAATAAAAATTAAATAATAATAGTCATGTTAGTGTAAACTGTTTTATCTAAAACTAAACTCAACTATTCTTGAAATCACATTAAAGCTCAAGATAGTCGACACTTTTACAACGACTTCACTTAGAGAAGTGATTATTGTAGACAGAGTTACTAATGCCTGAGAGAGCATTGATCAATGCGTATAAAAGGAACTCGTTATGCTTAATTAAATAACATAATTAAAATTAAATAATAATAAAACAAAACTCAACTATACTTTAAATCACATTAGAGCTTAAGAAAGTCGACACTTTTACAACGACTTTATTTAGAGAAGTGATTATTGTAGACAGAGTTAGCCAGGCTAATGCCTGAGAGAGCATTGATCAATGCGTATAAAAGGAACTCGTTATGCTTAAATAAATACATAACATAATAAAAATTAAATAATAATAATCATGTTAGTGTAAACTGAATGGTATAGAATAGAATAAGAGAAGGAATAAGTTACACTTAATTGGACTTTAATATATAGACTGAATGCGAGAATGTTGAGCAACCATTTGGCCATTTTGTAATTAAACAAAATTTCATGATTGTGATTTTCGATTGTTATTTACATATTTACAATTTGATGCTGCTTGCATATTGAATTGTTATTACTGCTCATGCTCTGAATCGAATAAAAAAAATATATATATATTAAAAATAAACAAATAAATAATTAAATGTTTTGTGTGATTTAATGAAAATTGCATTGCATGTTCATCTTTGCGATTGCGATTGCGATTGCGTTTGCAGTTAATAAAAAAGCCAAATAAATAGGAATTCCGTTGAGCTGAAGCTTCAGAGCTCAACGTCTGCTTGTGCTTGGACATAACCTTTTAGCACGTACTGTATGTGATGTATTATTTACATTTGTTGTCCAGTTCAAATACAATAACTGCAATACAATGAAGTAGACTCCCGCTCGCTCTCTCTCTCTCCTCTCTCTTTCTGTCTCTCTGCCTCTTTGTTTGTATTTGTATTCGTGTTAGTATTTGTATTTGAATTTGTATTTGTATTTGTATTTGTATTTTTGTTGGAAGGTGGCTGGACAATGCCAAAAGTGTACATGTGTGTGTATCCCCATAAGAGAATCATTGCTGGCGACAATAACAAAACTTGGGGATAAACTAAGGCAAACACACGAGGGCAAGACACAGAGGACACAAGACACATGCCAAATACTCGTGCGAGTTGTAGTAGAGCAATAAAAAGGCGAAGAGACCTAAATAAATACACACTTATGTATGTATGTATGCATGTATGTAAGTATGCATGTATGTATGTATGTATGCATGTATGCAGCAAGCGTGACATTGGATAGATGGCGACACGACTTGAATCCTTGGCAGCTGAGCCTCTGTAGGCAACAGGAATTGCCTCTATTTGTTTTCATTACGATTGCCTCAATGGGCGACAACATTGTCTATCATCATCGATCAATAGTCTTAATTCATATCCTAAATAGTTCGCAATTCATCCAATGCAAATAGCAATGCCACTCTCACTTTTCATCATGTATCAAACAAGTCCCAAATAACTCAACATCTCAATTTCCTACAAAATAATCGTTTTTAAATAGTTACTAAAGAACATTACCATTGAATCGCTTGAATTGCGCGAACGACAGTCAGTAGCAACATGTACAATATGTACATACATACATACATACATACATACATACATACATACATACATACATACCTACACATATACATGCATACATACATCTATACACAGCCCGTGAAAATATGAATTTGTTGCTTCTCGTAACTGCAAGCTTCTGTCTGCTTGATCAACAGCTGAGCGCTACGACACTGCACAATTGTCCAGCACATTAGCTCGGAGTTTACCAACACTGTCCTCAATTAACACTCTTGTCGTCATTTATGTTGTATGTTGATCTTTAGCTTTAACTCTGCATTTATTTCTGTTTTCTTGTAATATTAGAAAGAGTTTGTAGTTCACGCTTGGCATTGTTATAATGATCACTAACATTTCAAATGCTTTCCAATATTGGCGCACAAACAAGCTTCGTTCCAACAGCTGAGATGCATTGCCTGAGTTGCCAGAGCAGCCCGATTGCTCAGCGTTCGTTGCGAGCGGTTGCCACTAAGAAGTTATCGTTGCTGCGAATCAAGTTGCGATATATTAACATTTATATGTGTAGAAAGAGATTCTTATCAAAATACTTTTGTTTTTATAGAGACTTGTACAGGGTATTAGCCTGCTGATAAGATAATAATAATAATGGTTAAATCGAAAGTTTTCTTCTTTATTTTTAAGCAGTGTGATTGCTCTAATGTATTTATAAATTTGATTACATGTAATCGACTCTGGCTTACTTACTTGCTTTGATTTAATTGAGCTGCTCGAAGGCTAAGTAAATAATGTTTAGGGTCAACACAACACTTCATCAGCATCAACAGCGCTTACAGCATCTAAAAAGTGATGGGATAAAGAAATCATTAAAATATATTGCTTTCATAATATTTAAACCACTAAGCATACAATACATAGAGGTGTCATTTGGTACTAGAAATTGATATCACTTTTTTGCTTCACAATGGAACCCCACATGTTCGGCAAGCAACCGAACGGCATAGCGGAGAACCCCAGAGAGCAAAATGCTGAGCGGAGAGCGCAAAATGCTGAGCGGAGAGCGCAAAGCGGACAGCAGCAAACAACGCCGAAAATGCCATTAGTCTGTTTCAGACAGCCGAACAGAGTGGAAGGCGCATGTCGCTTGCTCTCATGTTTTGCTTGTATGTATGCGGTGTATGTGTATGCGGTAGATACACACTCCATTTTCTCAGTATGCTTTGATCGTGAAGTTTGGCAATGTCTGTGCCAAAATGAGTTCAGTGCTTGCGCGCTCTATTTTGTCTTTCAAGCTAGCAACGAAATCGAATGCTGAAATGCCCCTTCTCCTTCCTTATACTTAGAATTCGACAGCACCTTCAGAAACGCTGCGATGGCTCTGTGGATGTAGTGCATTCTAAGCGCGCAATATTTTCGTGGTTCGATCCTCAGTCGTTACACTTTTTATAATAAACAACAATATTCATTTGTAATTTTCTTTTTAATTTTTAAATATACATTTTTATTTTTTGCAGAAATGTTATTCTGAAATATAAAATTAAAAAATTACTTAACTGTTAAAAAAGGATTAAATTGGTGGTCTATGTATACTTTTGAATATGTTTTATACACATGAACATATGCATATCTTCCACACATACGGTCAACTGCGAAAAGCCATCAAAGACAAATTTTTAAAATTTGTCACCTTTTATTTTAACAATTAAGTAATTTTTTAATTTTATATTTCAGAATAACATTTCTGCAAAAAATAAAAATGTATATTTAAAAATTAAAAAGAAAATTACAAATGAATATTGTTGTTTATTATAAAAAAGTGTAACGACTGAGGATCGAACCACGAAAATATTGCGCGCTTAGAATGCACTACATCCACAGAGCCATCGCAGCGTTTCTGAAGGTGCTGTCGAATTCTAAGTATAAGGAAGGAGAAGGGGCATTTCAGCATTCGATTTCGTTGCTAGCTTGAAAGACAAAATAGAGCGCGCAAGCACTGAACTCATTTTGGCACAGACATTGCCAAACTTCACGATCAAAGCATACTGAGAAAATGGAGTGTGTATCTACCGCATACACATACACCGCATACATACAAGCAAAACATGAGAGCAAGCGACATGCGCCTTCCACTCTGTTCGGCTGTCTGAAACAGACTAATGGCATTTTCGGCGTTGTTTGCTGCTGTCCGCTTGCGCTCTCCGCTCAGCATTTTGCGCTCTCCACTCAGCATTTTGCTCTCTGGGGTTCTCCGCTATGCCGTTCGGTTGCTTGCCGAACATGTGGGGTTCCATTGTGAAGCAAAAAAGTGATATCAATTTCTAGTACCAAATGACACCTCTATGTATTGTATGCTTAGTGATTTAAACACTTCGGCTCCAACAACAGTTTAATGTAATTTAAATTAAAAATTAAAAAACGTTTTTGACTGTGATGGGAGTCGAACCCACAATCTTCGGATCAGAAGTCCGACGCTTTATCCATTAGGCCACACAGCCCCGTTGTTAGCGGGCGAACAAATTGAGAAATTTCAAATATTTCTATTTTCAAATTGTAAAATTGCTTTTATAGTTTTATTATTTACTTTTACTTTTCTTTTGCTTTATTTTGTTATTTTTATTTTTTCATTTAATTAAAAGTTGCTTTATAATTGCTGGGCGTATTTTATGGCTGCTTGTTCAGCTGAGTGGAAAGACATTTCGCAAGCGGGCAAAAGGGGGGCCAGGAGGGGCCAGGAGGGGCTTAGTTAGCATTATGGAAAACACTTGACATCAGTTGCCATCGGTTGCCATGCCACAGACAGTCCTAAGTCAACACCTTGGGCATCCTCAAGGATGCAGGATGCTGGCGTTTCAACTCAGGCAATTGCCATTGCTCACCTTGTGGTAATAAGCTTAAATATTATTATAAAACTGTCGAGGTACCTACGTGTTCAGTGAGGAAGGGGTCTCTGACTCCGAGACGACTCAGACTGAGGCTGGGCAATCAGTTCAGCTTGATGGCTGTGCGCGGTAATTCCAGATAAATGAAAATGCATGAACAAAGAACTCATTAAATTCTGGCAAGCCTGGCAAGCCTGGCCGGCTCCCCATAAATTAACTCTGTTACTCCAAACCCCCCATTCAGCCACAATTCACCCACTACCCCGTCCTAAATAGGCAACAAACGTTGTTGTTATCGCTGTTGTGGTTGTTATGGTTGTGTGTTTGAACGGTTGTTGTTGTTGTCGTTGTTATTGTTGTTGTTATTGCTGTTGTTATTGTTGTTGCACCTGCTCACTGCCGGCAATGGGCCTTGAGTGGCAACCCGGTCGAATGCATTTGCATTCCAAGTGGCTTCACTGAACTGCCAGTAAACCAGTAAGCCAGCAGTTCTGCAGTTCTGCAGTTCTGCAGCTTTGCAGTTTTGCAGTTTTTCTCTGCGTATTTGGGATGTCCTTCGACTTTCGTCCTTACGCCCCTTTGGCCAATGGCTTTTATTAAATTTCGCATTTTCCTGATAGCTCTACTTCAAGGACATGCGGATTAAACGCCTGCCCAACACACTGCGCCCATTGTTTGAGCTTATAATTATTTCGATTTGAAGCGATTTGCACCGAAAACTTTAAGTTTCTGCTGGCCCAAGGTTCGATTCGTTTGCGAATATAAATTGGCAATGGCAAGTCAATTAATTGACAGCCATATATTGGCAAAGGAGCATTCACAAATTGATTTAACGGCCAACAAAGCTGAGTTTCGATTCATTTGCAATTGTTATTTCGGAATTTAGACAAATTTAGGCTGACATACATTGAATTCTTGTAACGAAATTAATTCTGGGTCTTCTCTCTAATTTACCTTTATTTGTATTTAATGCTTGTTATTGTCAAAATGTACAGTACTAAGTGCATTTAATGAATTGAAATGAATAACTTCTGCTTGTCTGGAGCGTGTAGAGTTGAATCATTTGAAATAAATGTACAACTCAAGCCATGGCTGAAGTCACAGCAGTTGGTTGCGGTTCAAGCTGGATGGGCCCAATCTAGGATCCTCTCAAACACGCCCACTTCGTCATTGTCAACGGCGGCACACATTACTCATACGCCGCATGAGCCTAAATATTTGCACAGATATCACTAATGCGCCTTAGTACGATGTTGTTGTCGTTGCTGTTGTTGTTGTTGTTGTTGTTGTTGTTGTCTGCGACCGCAAACACGCAGTGTATCAGTAAGATACTTTCGCAGCACATCAAATTAGCGTTCTAACAAACTGGCCTGAATATTTGCCCAACACTTTTGGGACGCCGCGCACACACACATACCCGCAGAGACCCAAACACCTTGGCTAACAAACTAGCACACACACACACGCACACACGCACACAGACACACGCACGCCCACTCAAAACGATACACACATAGACTCTGACAATGTCAGGTGGCTTTAGCAGAGTTTCTCCTGCAATTTATGCCAGGCAAAGCAAACGCAGCTCAGCCAAAAGGCAAACAAATACAAATCCTATTTGAATTGTAAGCATTTGCCAGAGCTGAGCCAGAGTTGGACTGAATTGGAATGGGTTGAGCACTGGGAGTGTGTGTAGACAACGCGTTGAATGAAACTACAAGCATATCCAGCTAACTGCTAACTGTGCGTCTCAATGCGCTGCATTGACGCTGAGCAAATATTAATCTGAATCTGTATCTGAATCTGAATCTGAATCTGCAGACGACGCGTCTCGTCGCGTTGCGTCGCAACGATTTGCCAACCAAAATCCAAAAGGGTCTCCACTTTGCCAGTTGCTAGTGGCTGCTTTCAATTCACATTCTATAACTCCATCCCGCCTCCATCCAGTCAAATCAATTGCAATTACAACAAACACATTCGCAGCTGCCATCCGGCAAATGGAAATCTATTTGAAATGAGAATCACGTTTCGCCTTTGCAGCGTCTTTCACCTTTCTTTATTCTTCTTTACTTTTAGTTGCACTCGCTCCAATTTCAGCAACTACAGTTGCTTGTTTACATTTCGATTGCCTCGTACAACATGTGCACTCTGGCAATTCGTGCTTCAAATTCATGTCGCCATCCCCATGGGCTTTGCATGCCACTTATGTAACTAACTTCTTCTGCAACTTCTTCAGTGTGCTCACCCATAAAGGACATGCAAACGATCCTGCCAATTAACTCCACACATTTGCCAGACTTCACATCAGATAAGAGAGAGAAGAGAAGAGAAGAGAAGAGAAGAGAAGAGAGAGAAGAGAAGAGAAGAGAAGAGAAGAGAAGAGAAGAGAAGAGAAGAAGAAAGAGAAGAGAAGAGAAGAGAAGAGAAGAGAAGAGAAGAGAAGAGAAAGAAGAGAAGAGAAGAGAGAAGAGAAGAAAGAGAAGAGAGAGAGAGAGAGAAGAGAAGAGAAGAGAAGAGAAGAGAAGAGAGAGAGAAGAGAAGAGAAGAGAAGAGAAGAGAAGAGAAGAGAAGAGAAGAGAGAAGAGAAGAGAGAGAGAAGAGAAGAGAGAAGAGAGAAGAAGAGAAGAGAAGAGAAGAGAAGAGAAGGAAGAAGAGAAGAAGAAGAAGAGAAGAGAAGAGAAGAGAAGAGAAGAGAAGAGAAGAGAAGAAGAAGAGAAGAGAAGAGAAGAGAAGAGAAGAGAAGAGAGAGAAGAGAAGAGAAGAGAAGAGAGAAGAGAAGAGAAGAGAAGAGAAGAGAGAGAAGAGAAGAGAAGAGAAGAGAAGAGAAGAGAAGAAGAAGAAGAGAAGAGAAGAGAAGAAGAGAAGAGAAGAGAAGAGAGAGAGAGAAGAAGAAGAGAAGAGAGAAGAGAAGAGAAGAGAGAGAGAAGAGAAGAGAAGAGAAGAGAAGAGAAGAAGAAGAGAAGAGAAGAGAAGAGAAGAGAAGAGAAGAGAAGAGAAGAGAAGAAGAGAAGAGAAGAGAAGAGAAGAGAAGAGAAGAGAAGAGAAGAGAAGAGAAGAGAAGAGAAGAGATGAGATGAGCTACAGTTATATCAACAGATTCATTTTTAATGTAAACACTTTAAACTTTAAGGTTAACATATCTGCTAAGTGTTATAGCAACATTTGCATCTTTAAGAACTTTAAGACACTTTAACATATATACTTATTGTATTGTAAACGTAAGTTAACTACAGAAATTTGAGTGAATTTATTGGAAGCAGAACGAAGGGATTGAGGAGAGCACGCTTAATACAGAGTAACAGGAACGTGCATAAATATTAATTAACGTTTAAAGTAACAACGGCAAGACAAGCAATGCCAATGCAAAGAAAACAACGCAAAACGGAATTATAATATCACCTTTTCGTACAACATTTATCATCAGCATGTCCTTGCCAAAACAGCAAGAGCAGAAAACAAAGAGAAAGAAAAAAACGGAAAAAAAATATAATAAAAAATGACAGGAAAAGCAACAGCAACAAGAACAACAACAAGAACAACAGTGGGAGAAAGACAAATGAAAGTCGATAAATTGTCACGTCGGCGGCAAAGTGCAAAGAAATTTGTGCTGCTGCTGCTGCTGCTGCTTCTGCTTCTGTCGCAATGACGTCGCTTTAATGTCCATATACGATACAATGTGAGCGAATTAATAACAACGACAGCAAAGGCAATAGAAATCATAATGACAACAGCAAATGCAAACGATTCAAATGCACAAACCTCATTAGAGCACAGTTAAATGTCAATCAAAGCCCTGAAAAGCAATTAATAATCGAACGAAATGTAAAAGATAAATATGCACTTAAGTTGTCGGGTATAAGCCATGTCTATTGCCCAAAAGAAACCTTCTGTCAGCAACAACAACTGCTGAACTGCTGTTGTTTCAATGCACATCAGTTGCCAGATTTTGAAATGCCTTCGTGTAATCAACAGTCAATATCAATAGTTGCAATTATTTATGGCATTTCATGTTGAAATTAGTAACTCAACTTAGTAACTTCAACTGTAGCTCAATGACATTCTCACTTTTTGCTGAATCCAAATGCCACATTAATTGAAATACCACAAACTGTTTATTAATTATATTACAAATTTGCAATCATACTTTAAATCTTGAAATGCGCAAAAAAATGGGATAAAATACTTACTTAATTAGTAGATATAAATATTTTAATTGCTTACCTTGGGGCATTGCAAATATTCCACCCCCAATTGAGAAAAGTGAGTAAAATGCATTTGTATGAAACTTTCTGTTTGATTCAATTAGCCTTAAAGTCATTTATCTTTTGCATTAGAGAAACACATTAATATCCAGTTAAAAACGAGCGGGAAAGCTGCAGTCGAGTTGCTCGACAGTTAAAGACCCGGTATATGTACTACTTATTATATTAAAATTATAGTAATATAAAGATTTTAAATGGAAACAATATATTTGAACACGAACACACTTGTCTAAAGTGACATTCACATATAAATGTCAAAAAGGGAACAGAAACTCATCACTTCACTTCACTCGTATCAAATATTGTGTTGATAACCAAACGAATCGACCGGGACTCGAACCCAGGACCGACCACACTTAACTGATGCGCCCACGCTCTAGTAACTGCGCCACTACAAATTACAATGACGATCGGCAAAAGCACAATATATATTCTCACCTCCCTTTCACTGTTCGTTTCACAAGTGCCTGTTGTTTCAATGATGCTCTCTCTCTTAATATCGTTCACTCTTAGAAGAGAGTGGGAATTGAGAGCTGAGAGCAGTGCCGTTACATTTGCTGCGTTGCTGCTTATGCACGTGCATGCAAATATATTTTGTTATTCGTTTTTCTTATATTTTAATATGTTCTGACATATTCGGCAACATTTTTGGCAGACTTATTAGCCCCTGTACATTTTGGATACCGGGTCTAAATAATCATCCCTTGGAAAGTGAATTAAATTTTAAAACAATTGTAATTAAAATTAACTTTAACACTCGGATAACTGATGAGTCTGACCTTTCCACAGTTCCTCGCTGGAAACCCCGTTACAAGCTGAAAACTTGATATGTAATAGTTAATTGTGTATTATCTGTTGGATTAGATAACAGAAAAAAAGAATAGAGAGACTGAGAGAGAGAGAGAGAGAGCGGGAGACAGAGAGAGAGAGCGGGAGACAGAGAGAGAGAGAGAGAGAGAGAGGGAGTCGACACTGCATTATTTGCTTTCTGCTCTCTCTCTCTCTCAATAGTCTGAAGAACGGTAAGTCGCCAAATGGTTATTTAATTTGTTTGCCAACTTGGCTTAACTTGTATGTCTGTCTGTCCGTATCTTCTCTGCCTCCCGGTATCTTCGTCTCTCCACGTCTCCCCACGCGTACGTCCGCTGCCCGTCTTCAGGGAGCTTGTGGTAGTTGCAATGCGTGTAGCGTACTTTGTGGCGCCGAACGGTTGACTGCGTACCAAATGTGCGGTTACTCATCTGAGTGTGTGTGTGTGTGCGTGTGTGTGTGAGTTAAGTGTGTGTACGTGTGTAACTACACCCACTTGAGCGTGTGTGTTGCTGCGGTCGCTTAAGACAAATGAATTTCGATTTAATATTTAACACAAAACCACATAAGCTGCCACCAAAAGTGGCAAAGAAATTACAATTTGCATTTCTAGGTGCTACGGCACTTCCTACATAACTGTTAACTCAACTAGGAACACCTCTAGTGTGCCTGCAGGAAGCTTCTTAAAACAATATTCAAGTATAACTTCAAATTGCTCGACTAAATACAGACTTGAAGAGCAATCTAATTGAAGTTGATGGAATTAAAGTAGATGAAATGTTGTGCATATCCACAAAATACTTAACATGCATCCTCTTAGCGAGTGTATATACCCAATACGTATTATGTGCATCAATTCACTTGCTCTTGAAGTTCGTTAGGGAAAGTTGGAAAGAGCTTTCAGTTTTTAAGGGGAATATCTAATAGATTCAGACACACAAATGAACCAAATTGAGTAGATCAACTGAAGAGTCTCTCAAATTACGCAATTTTATCAATTTATTGTTTACAGGGTATATGTAGGTATTTGTTTATGCTGACCGACTATTTGAGTGATTGATTTTCAATGCAGATATTGCAAGTGGAACTGTTAATTGTTAAAATTTTAGTATGACAAATAAATAAACATTGTATACGTAAATAATAACAACAAATTGATCAGCACACTCTGTTTTGTTTTTAATCACCTTTAATCGATCTCATATTTATCGATTACAAATGCAAACTCAATCGATTCGCAATTCTTTTATTCCCTTATTTCCTTAATACAGGGAATTTGAACGTCGATCATTTGTCATCTATTGCAGTAGATGTGCAGTTTGCTTATGTTGCTTGTTTTTCATAAGCGTTGTAAATGAAATAACAGTAAAGTGTTCGTATTTCCAATTGAACTCTTTATATAAAGTCATATTTTTATGTTCATTAACTTTAATCATAAATTGACTTTTATTTATTTTGCGCATTTCACTTAAATGAAGTTTGCTATAAATGGGGGAATGTGGAATGTGAAATGTGGAATGTGGAATGTGGAATGTGGAATGTGTGCCGTGTCCGTAGGGTCGAAGCGACAAGGCCAGCGAACAGAGGAGAGGCAACGGATGGAGGTTGAGGCAGAGATAGAGAGAGAGATACAGATACAGATAAAGATAGATAAATAGATATAGTTATAGATATAGACAGGGATAGAGATACTAATAGAGATAGAGATAGAGAGAGATAGTTATAGAGATAGATAGAGAGAGAGAGAGAGAGAGAGATAGAGAAAGATAGAGATAGAGATAGAGATAGAGATAGAGATAGAGATAGAGATAGAGAAAGAGAAAGAGAAAGAGATAGAGATAGAGATAGAGATAGAGATAGAGATAGAGATAGAGATAGAGATAGAGATAGAGATAGAGATAGAGATAGAGATAGAGATAGAGATAGAGATAGAGATAGAGATAGAGATAGAGAGAGATAGAGATAGAGATAGAGATAGAGATAGAGATAGAGATAGAGATAGAGATAGAGATAGAGATAGAGATAGAGATAGAGAGAGATAGAGATAGAGAGAGAGAGAGATAGAGAGAGAGATAGAGATAGAGATAGTGATAGTGATAGAGATAGAGATAGAGATAGAGATAGAGATAGAGTTAGAGTTAGAGATAGAGATAGAGATAGAGATAGAGATAGAGATAGAGATAGAGATAGAGATAGAGAGAGATAGAGATAGAGATAGAGATAGAGATAGAGATAGAGATAGAGATAGAGATAGAGATAGAGATAGAGATAGTGATGGAGATAGAGATAGAGATAGAGATAGAGATAGAGATAGAGATAGAGATAGAGATAGAGATAGAGATAGAGATAAAGAGAGAGATAGAGAGATAGAGAGAGAGATACAGATAGAGTTAGAAATAGACAAAGATATAGCTCTACCTCTATCTACCTCTCACTCACTTTCTTAGTCTCTCTCTCTCTCCCTCCCTCTCTCTTTCTCTCTCCCTTTCTCTCCATCCCTCCCTCTCTCTCTCTCTCTCTCCCTTTCACTCTCTCTATCTCCCAAACACACACCCACACTCTCGCCCTTTCTCTCTGCTCCTTACTGCACTTCTCCAGTTCTTCAGCTGCCCTACTCCCTCGGTCCTCCAATCCTACAGCTCGTAATCCCAAAGGGTGTCATAATTTTATATGCTGGCGCCGTTGCTGTTTCCGTTGTTATTGTTGTTGTGCTGGTTGCCTTCGTCATCGACTCCTGTGACCAACTGGCAGCAGCGGCTGCAACAAAGGGCCGCAGTATCGCCAAGGATGCGCCCAAGGGGGGTGCAAAGGGAGCACAGAGAGAGAGAGAGAGAGAGATAGGAGGGGGGACTGGAAATGAGAACGGGAATGGGAATGGGAATGGGAATGGGAATGGGAATGGGAATGGCTACGTCAGCGGACACACAAAGTATTGTTGAGATGTTGAGAGCTCGTCGCAGATTTAGTCGTCGTCATCGTCGTCGTCCTCTGTAGTTGACATAATTATATTGTAAAATATCGTTGCGAATTCCGATTTCCTATGCGTATTGTGTGTGTGTGCGTGTGTGCGTGTGTGTGCAATGATATACGATGTGTGCATTACAGTTGCCGCTTTGTGCACTTTAGTGCTCGTTCGCTGAGCTCAATTTTTTTTAATGCTGCAAGCTGGCATATGTGCCTCTGTGTATGTGTGTGTGCGTGTGTGTGTGTGTGTGTGTGTGTGTGTGACGTCATCAAATTATTTTTGATTTAGTAAATCATCTGGTGATGGTGTGTGAGCTGCTCGCACATCGATTGTTGTGGGCGAAGGAGAAAAGCACTTGAAATGCAATTGAAATGCAGCCGCGCACTTTGTGGCACATGCAACAGTGGAGCGGCAAGGCAACCTCTGCTGCAAGCACTACACATGTATACAATACACAATTTTCATATGTGTTTTCATAGCAACCTGCAATTGATTTGACTTCCTCGCGCTTTTCTTCACTCAACTACTTTGCCTCGCTCGTTGCCAGGTGACAGACGCAAATAATGAATGTGCTTCCCCCTCTCTCTCTCTCTCTCTCTCTCTCTCTCGCTCTCGCTCTCTTCTTTTGGTTGCTATTTTCATATAGTTGTGTGCTACGAGTTCTTCGTTTAATTTGAATTAAAAGTTATATAGTTATAGAAGAAATGTGATTTGATTTGCTTTACTCTGCTTTAGTTTCACCTCCAACTCATAACATTGCTTATATTTATTATTTTAATTTAATTTAGAAGTATTTCTGTTATGTTTCTGATATTCTGATAATTCGCATTTTAAATACATTTAATAAATTGCTATTTGTTTTAGATACATAGATGTAATGAGCGAGCGAATGCCTGGAGTTCTCAACTCAATTCGAGCTAAAGGAAATGCGAGTTACAGAAGTTCAATTTGATGGGAAACCTTTGCCTGCTGCTGTTTACCTAGTTCACAGAGGTAACCTTATGGCTTGCGGTGCTTGCTCAGGGGACAAGAACTGAACAAGCTTCGTGCAAATAGAAAAGTTCATTTCTGTTACTGTTGTTTGCCCTCGTCCTGTTGGACTCCATCCCGGTCATGCTGTGCAGCTCATCTGTTGCTTCAGCCGGGCCACAGTTGGCCAGTTGTCTGTTGTCTGTTGCATGTTGTCTGTTGCATGTTGCCTGTTGCCTCTTTTTGGTACATCTTGTACATCTTGAAGCAGCTAACAGCTAACGTGTACCAACTGTTGACAGCCTTGTGCATTTGAGAGCAGCAATGGCAGTTTCAGTTTCAAGTCTGCCATTTAATTGAATGCATTTGCTGGCTGTTTGATTGAAGCACCTGGATGTGAATGCTAAAGATGAAATATGCGAATAATTGGATATTAAACTTGTCATGGTTTTGTATTACTTATGAACGCAACGCGCTCAATAATAGAAATGCGAGCAGATTTTCATAAGCAAATGGGGAATCACTTGTCTCTCGTGCTGGGCATAAAGAGTGGACACAGCGTGGACACACCTGTTCCTTGGTTAGATATTCGTATGCATATGCAGAACGCGTTGTCAGCTAATCATTTGTACTAACTTTAAGGTCATAGACAAATCATAGCACGAACAGATGCCAGAGACACATTAGCATTTTCAGCAGTTTCGAGCTGTCTACTATTGAGTTTGCCAACAATGTTCAACTTTATTTGCTAAACCTAAATACCAGACCATTATGCTGTCCTCTTCCCTCTTTCCTGCCCCATTCCCTGCCTCTTTCTCCCAGTCTAACCCTTTTAAAAAAAGAAGTAGAGCAACAGAGAAGAGTGGAGCAAAGGAGCAGAGCAAAATTGAGTGCATCGCACATCATAAGGCCTCACAGCAAGTGCTGTGTGTGTGTGTGTGCTTGTGTGTGTGTGTGTGTGTGTGTGTGTGTTAACAGGACCATGCACTTGTCAAAAGAAATTGTTTACGCTTTTTAAGTTTCCCAACAAGTGCATTCAGCATTCAGCTAGCTGCCACTGCCAACTCGCTTTTGGCCAACTAGAAGCAGAAGCAAAAGACGAGAGCAAAGAATCTGAAAATGCTTGAGAAGAATACACACCACACACACACACACTCTTACACACATACATCTACTCGAAGATGGCTAGCCAACATGGCCAATGGGCAAAAGCTGGTATTAAGAAAGTTATCTACTTGTTATACACTTGGAAAATTTAAATTAAAACAAATGAACTCAGAACAAGATTTGCGGTCGGGTGTGTAAGTAGTTTTCTGGTTGCAAAACTTGATAAAATCTATTAAATTGTCGTTGCAATGTCTCAAGTTTCGAGTTTCGAGTTTTTGGGGCAAAAAAAAAAAAGAACTTCGCTCAGTTTGTTGCAATTGATGACTGAGAGACAGATCAGACCATTGAATGAGGACAAGTTAACGTCTGCTTCATTTATTTATTTATTATCATTTAAAGTTAATGTTACATTTAACAAGTTGAGTATTGTTAGAATATAGAATATACTACTCTAGTTTATAGTTGTGTTAACTTATCTCATTAAACTCAATTCGCATTCAGCACAATGTGAAGCTCCTCAGAGACAAGCTTCACATTAATATTGATACTCATCAGCTTTGGCATTGCAATTGCCAGCTAACACGTTCCATAAATATTCATGTGTAACTGTATGTGTAAGTACATATATGTAATATGAAATATATACATATATATATATATTTATATGTATACTTGGCCTTGCTTGCATTTAAGTTTAACATTCATTCGGCTTCTCAGTTGCTGCCCACTCAGAGATGCTCGGCATCCTAGCAAGTGTAAATATACTTGCATCTAATGGACACAACTGGCCAATCTCGAGCCTAGCACAGGCATATACTAGACTAGTTACACATGGTAGCTAAGCTACATGAAGTTGCTTGTTCTACAGAGTGTACGTGTGAGATTTGATTAATTATGTTGCTTGTGTAATTTGGCTGTTGTCGTTGTTGTCACAGTTTGCAGTTTGCAGTTTGCAGCGCATTTGCTTTTTTATTTGCCTCTGTTAGACTCTGAACTTAAAGTTCAAAGTCTACTAGGTTTGACGAAAGCGAAATGTGCGTAACAGGCAGAAGGAGGCGTGGCAGACCCTCTAAAGTATATATATTCTTCATCAGCATCTACAGCCGAGACGATATAGCCATGTCCGTCTGTCCGTCTGTCCCTCTGTATGAACACCTAGATCTCAGAGACTATAAGAGCTAGAGTAACCAAATTTGATGACAACACGTGTATAGTTTGCACGCAGATCGAAAAAAACGTATTACTGAAGCTACTGACTTTAGATTTAGATTCAGATTTGGCACATATGGAGGATGTCCCTTTGCACGATCGGATCATAAACATAGAAGATATTAAGGAATGAATGATCACCAGGTTCATGGCAGCTGTGCGGCCAAAATTGCTTTAGTTAGAACAACAACAACAAGAAACGCCGCAAAGGCGCGAGTTCGAATCCCACTGCTGACAATTCCAAATTACATTTTTTAATAATTATAAATTAATTACTTTTATTTTATAGATACATATATTATTAATTTTGCCTTATTTGTCAGAAAATGTTAAGAATTTAAAAGAAAGCAATAACCAAATTTCGTTAGAGATTGTATATATATATATATATATATATATATATATATATATATGACAAATGCAAAAACTCGTGATGTATATGTATTGACGTTGCCGATCATGCAGTATGTAAGGCGGTGGCTCAAGTGGTAGGACGTACGATTTGCGTGTGAGAGGTCTGCGGTTCGAAGCTTGGTGCATCCCAGACAAAATTTAATGTTTTTATAATTTTATAAAAGCAATATATGTAGGCACAAGACGCGTTTTTAACCACCAATTGATTTGTCAGCATAGTTTTCATAAGCATCTCAGTAAAAACAGACACGCGCACTGTACAGTTACAGTTATACGAGTATACACAGCAACGCGCAAAAAAAGTAACGGTTGTTTGTTTCCCCTTCCCTTCGCTCTTGCGCGCTCATTCACTATTGCTGCTCTCTTCCAAGAACGAACGATAATGAGTTGAACATTGCTTAAGCTTATTTGGCTTTGAATTTACTTTTATATTTGCTTAATAGAAAGCGAATTCGAGCGGCGACAAAATTATATAAAAAGTATTTATTGAAAGTATTTATTTATAATATATATTACTTAATTTTTTTGCTTTCCCCAATTAGTTCAGAGTCTCCCACAGTCGTACCCCTACTGTAGCTGCCTGACTTTTTACTTTTATTCTTTTTGCAGGCTGCTTGCTTAACCCCTTGACGTGCTCAGCCTCGGCTCATCACTTGCCACTTGCCATCCTCTGACTCTGACTCTGGTTCTGGCTCTTACCCTGGTTCTGGCTGTGGCAACGGCTCCAACAACGGCAATGTCAGCAATGTCACGTAAGCATGTACAACAACCACAAGAACAACAAGAACAACAACAGCAGCAACAACAACAACAACAATTGCTGTTACTACAATGAAGAGCAAAATTGTTGGCCAAACCAAAAAACTGTAAATAAATATTTAAACTATTTGTAACTTTATTAACTTTGCTCAAGTGGCGTAATTTATTGCATGCCAAAAAGAAAGAAAAGAACAAAAATCAAATGAAAAAAGTATATAAAAAAAAACACGATCAGTCGAGCGCACGCGACAGTATAATACCCTGTGCAGTTCGCTATAATAAAAGAAATGCAACAACTATTAAAATATAATTAATACTATCTTAAATAATTATTACTAAACTGCAATTATCGCAATCCTTAAACTCTATTTCTCGGCTTGCTTGCGTTTCTTCTGTTTCTGTTTAGCTCTCTTAGTTATTGAACCAACGTGATGAAACTTTCAGAAATACTTCTGCAATGGACACAACAAAGCTGCTTGAGTACAAATTGTGAACTGAGTTTACTTCTTAAATACTTAGCCTTACGTGAACTTAGATGAAAATCGAATTTTCTAACTACTTCCGGTCATTGGAAGAACGTTTCATTATCTGCCCTGCATGTACTCCCAACGATCTCAGGCTCTAACAAATAGTTTTACACTGATGTTCTCATCTTAGGTGATAAGTGAATTTGAGTTAGGTAAAATTTCAGAGTCCCGTCAACCTATCAATGTCTTCGGGACAGTGTTTGTGACTGTCTGAACACTTTCTATATGATATTCTTGAAGCACTTGTTTGGTTAGAACTGTCAAAGCTAGGAAATGTGATCTTAATTAGTTTGTTTAGTTATTCCGGGGGAAGGGGGATGCTTGCCCCATCCAAAATTTGAAATAAACTTGATCTGCTTATGGTATACAGGAACATTCATGCCAAATTTGTTGTCTCTAGCTCTTAAAGTTGCTGAGATCGGACAGACAGACAGACATTTAGACATGGCTCAGTCAACGCGGCTGTTCATGCTGATCAAGAATATATATATATAGTGTAGGGCTTGCTACGCCTGCTACTGCCTGTTACATACTCTTAGCACAAAGCGAATATATCCCTGTGCAGGGTATAAAAAGAATAGAAAATGGAGTAAAAACAGCAACAAAATGGCGCAACTTTTGTGCAGGCGAATGTGGAAAAAAAATGCAAGTACATTTAATGCCTGGGCAAACAGCTTTGAGCCTTCTCCCCCAACACCCCCCCCCCCTCCATTTCACCCCTCTCCGCCCAGAAAGTAAACTATGGAATGCGTGTTTTGTGGCCAACAACTGCAGGCGTCTCCAGATGAGCTGCCTAGCACAAGTGTGTGTGTGTGTGTGTGTGTGTGTGTGTGTGTGTGTGTGTGTGTTGCTATTGCTGTCTATGCCATGCTTGTTATCCTTGCTGTTTAGTTTGCTGGCCGCTCTAACGCACACATTGCGCATACGCCGCATACGCCGCATACGCCGCATGCCGCGTGTCCATGGATGCATTTAATTAAGTTGCCGCGACTCCGGCGCTAAGCGACTTTTAATAAGTCACGCCTTGCACATGTGTATCGCTGTGTGTGCGGGTGTGTGTGTGTGTGTGTGTGTGTGTGTTTGAACATTCACTTAGTGCTCTAATTGGCTGACCAACAGCGGAACGCTCCCCTAGGGTCAGGCAGGCAGTCAAGCACTCAGGCACTCAGTCAGTCAGGCAGGCAGGGTAGAATCTGCCGCGCTCAACTCGCTTATCGTAGCATAAGAGTGCCAATTTCGCATTTATTAACAATGTGCATGCTAAGCACTCTTGTAATGACAAGCAACAACATTCACTGGAGACATTAATACGGCCTGCTCAATACTCTCTCTCTCTGTTTCTCTCTCTCTCTCTCTCATACGAGTATAGTCTTAATAGCTTGCCGATCTTCACAAGAGCTAGAGCGCTTCAGGCTGCGATATTTGTCACGACAGAGTTACAAATTACAAATATAAACAACAGCCTGGCTTAGTATCTTACTTAATGCTCGGAATATCAATTCGTTTGTGATATTTAAGTTACAAGATGCTCTCAACTGCAGTACAGCAAATAGGTTTATTTTATTTCTAATTAATTAATTATTCAATTTGTTTAAATTAAGTTGAGAAGCGTGCACAGAATGTTCCCTCAACTTAAGCTTAAAGTAGTTGATAACTCAATTGGCTTACTTAGTGCAAAGGAATGCTATTTTGAAAGAATTAAAAGAAAACAAATATTTTATAATTTGTTACAGCAAACAATTGCAAAAAACAGATACATTTATTTTAATTAATATTTATATTTTATATTTATATTTTATATAATCAATTACATATGTATTTCTGTCCGTAAATCGAAAGCGTTATATAAATAAAAGAGGTTTTCAGAAATATTCTCTTTCTTCACTTCTGCATAACTTTCTTATTGCCGAAGCGATCTTTATGATACTCTCAGATATGTTTTGGAAGAGATATGTTTAGACAAGAGTAGCGTAAGCTGTTCAAAAATACAAAACTATAATTAGCATGCAAATAGTTTACTTATAGATTAGCCGCAGATGAAGGCGAATTATTCAAAATGTAAAATAAACTTGATCTGTGAAGCTCATATACTTATACAGACAGACAGACAGACACTGCTCGATCGACTCGGCTGTTCATACTGATCAAGAATATAGAGCGACATACTGATATAGTATGTAGCATTCGTCTATTTCAAGTCAAACCATAAACAATCGCACATTCCCACTCCCCGCTCCAACTCCCTCGATAAGGCGCGAACAGCATTTTGTTCCATTCAAGCCTAAACGGCCCAAATATAAACAACTCCAAATGCAGCTCTTCTTCCCCTTCTGGCTTAGTTGACCAAGCAGTTCGGCAACTGACCCCATCTAAACAAATACCTCCCCTTTAATGGGAAACTCAAAAAATTGCAATCTTGCAATTTAAAGTCCCAAGTAAAGCTGTCAAACTCTCCACACAAAACTCTCCACATTTCAACACACATAGAAAGCTTTTAAGCCTAATGCTCCCAAGTTCCGCATAATTGTGAAGTTTGTTTTAAAAAATATTTAAAAGAAATAATAAAAACTCAATTATAACTTCTGATTTATATATATTGTTTTAGATATAAAATCGAAGCACTTAATTATATATATGCTTATGGGATCTGCCACGCCTCCTTTGCTCTGTTATACACGTTTTGCATAAAGCTTATATATTCCTGTACAGTGTTATACCCTGTACATATGCATATGTACACACCAACGATCAAAAGCTGACTGTTATGTCACTCCCATTACATATTACATTCGCTCTCTCGCTTGCACGCTCTGTACAGCGTATGCAAGTACTTTTATTGCAGAGAGCAGTACAGGGTATTAAACTGTCGCGTGCGCTCAACTGCTTAAAATAAGACAATTAGCTCACTGCATGAATACCCTGCACATCAGTTGTTTCAGCATTTTCAAGAGCATTTGGCAACTAATTGCGTGAGACCTCAAGATCTATTTAAATGTGATGAGAAATTTTCAAATTAAGTTACTTACAGTGCAACAGGTGTACACACACACACACACACGCACACACACAGCAGATTAGCAGCTGTCGCTTTCACTTGCTTGACTTACAAGCAGAGTGCTACTTCTTCCAAGAGCCAAATTCAGGCTGGCAAACTTTTAGGCGAGAGAGAGAGAGAGAGAGAGAGACAGAGATAGAGACAGAGAGAGAGAGAGAGAGAGAGGGAGGGTTATTTAGAAAAGGAGTGCTGGCTGGCTGGCTGGGTGGGTCGACTGAAGCGAAAGTGAAAGTCATCACTTTTATTTCATACAATTTTTATTAGGCAGCAATATTTCATTCACTTAGTCAGTGTCGCCAAAGCGATGTCTGTCAGCGGCTCCCAGTGACTTTGCTGCATCTGTAGCCTCCATTTGCAAGCTCCAACTGTAGCCTCAACCGGTGTGCCATTCGCCCTACTCCTACCCCTTCCTGTGACGCTGGGCTGACTTCCCATTCAGCTCTATTTGCTTTTACGACACGCCAGGGCCGAGACGACGACGACGACGACGACGACGACGACTTAAACCTTAGCAACAATGCCATTAAATTTGTATATGTTGCTGTTGTTGCTGCTGTAGTTGTAGTTGTAGTTGTGCTAAAAAAAGAGAGAAGAAAATAACGGAAAAAGTGTCGCAATTGTTACATAAATTATTCACATGCTGCGAGCGGGGGCCATTCGGTGCCTCGAATCTCCTACTCATATTCTAAAAAACTTTCAGCTAAAGAGTTGCCAACCCTGCAGCCCCACCTGGCACTTATGTTGTGCACACACATGCGTGTGTGTGTGTGTGTGTATTTCTCTATTTTTATATGTATGCTTGTATGCTGCTGCTACATATTTCATGCAAAATGTCAAGTCCGTCTGTGAGTTTCATGTTTCTGTTGCCTTTTTGCCTTTTTGCCATTTGCCATTTTGCCTTTAGCCAAGTTGAATGAGTCTTCAAAACGCGCTCGTTAATTTCTGGCTGCTGAGCTGCCAGTTTGGGCATGGGAATCTATCAAAGTCCAATCCTGAACAACATTCATATCTCTCCTCTTCATTTCAGTTGCAAGATTACATTTGTTTATAATTATCTACATCAATTTAAGATGAGTTTCTCACAGAGTTTCTCACAGAGTTTCTCACAGAGTTGTGTCTCTTAGTGATATTGCTGAGAATCTTAACAAGAAAGCTGAGAAAGCCAATCAGCAGTGATCAGAGTTTAGAAGAGGCGATAAATTACTGCCAAACAGACTCTGACACACGACTAATAAAGACTAAGAGAAGCAGCTAACACCTGAGGCAGCTTCCCTGGCAATAAATGAAAATGTGAGACGAGGCACAGCTCTAAAAAGAAGAAGAGCTCTAACTCTAGCTCTAAGCAAGAGAAACCTGCATTATGGGAGAGAAATGTGAAAACAAGGGATCTCAGACATTGGACATGGGATGATTGGAAACGTATTATCTGAGCAGACGAGTCTAAATAGATGAAAAGGCAACGCAATGGAAAGAGAAACGTAATGTAAACAATTTTAATAAAAAAAAAAGCTTTGGGAATGCCTAACATGTTGGCATGTTGACCCAGCTTCAATTAATAGAGGGTATTTTGTGGTAAGAGAATTATCTTCTGAATTAACTGCAGACCCAACTTGAGATTGCACTGGTCAATAAGTCACATAGCCAGAGTTGTTAAGGAATGGCTTGGAAATCAAAAGTTTAAATTAATCGACCTCATTTCGATTGAAAGTCTTTGGACAATCGGAAAACAGAAGCTCAAGCAAACAAGAGCGATCTTTGGAGCCATGTCTTAGTGGTATTAAAACTGAATTCCGAAGTAGATAATTGTTAATTTGATAGAGAGTATGCCAAAGTGTATATTAATAAAGTAATAAGTAATAAGAATATACAAATATTTATTTATTTATTTATTTATTTATTTATTCTATTTATTTATTTATTTATTTATTTATTTATTTATTTATTTATTTATTTATTTATTTATTTATTTATTTATTTATTTATTTATTTATTTATTTATTTATTTAGTTATTTAGTTATTTATTTATTTATTTATTTATTTATTTATTTATTTATTTATTTATTTATTTATTTATTTATTTATTTATTTATTTATTTATTTATTTATTTATTTATTTATTTATTTATTTATTTATTTATTTATTTATTTATTTATTTATTTATTTATTTATTTATTTATTTATTTATTTATTTATTTATTTATTTAACGTCGACTAACAGCAGTCGACCCAAGTAAAAATCAAACTCTTAAGATAATTAAATTAAAAATAGTTACAAATGAAATTTAAGTGTAAAAATTAGTTTAAAATTAAAGTTTAAATTGAGATTAATTTAAATTTAAATTTAAAATTGAAAATCTGGGGAAATCAAAAAAAGCGTTGATTGATCCAACATTTGTTGCGGGGATAGGGGAAAACCCAGAAAAACCCAATCAGATCACAAAGTATATAAATGTAGTTAGTGTATACTAGCTAAATAGTTTAGGATGAGCAACTTGATACTGGGAAGAGAGGACTCTGAGCTGAATACATGAAAAAGTTTATTATAATCAGCACAGAGTACTCGAAAAGGTTCATGCAGAGCGTAGTTAGTAGTACATGCATTAGGAGCGAGAGGCATAAAGTTGCGAGTAGGTCTATAAGGAACAGAGAAATTAATTCTATTTAATAACATAGAGGAGTCAATTTCACCATTGATTAGTTTGACAATAAATAACACACGCAGCATGATGCGTCGATTAGCTAGAGATGGAAGGTTGATTAGCAAGAGTCTACTGGAATAAGAGGGCAGGTCAATACCAGCAATCCAGTTAAAGCCGCGAAGCGCGAAAAGTAAGAACTTATTATTATTATTATTTATTGAAAGTTAACAATGAATTATTAACCTACATGGGGTAAGAACTTATATATCGTTATATTTCACGACAAAGTGCAAAAGTGAGTTGTTTAGTTTTGTATTGTTGCACTCTTTCAATATATCCCTTATATTGCTGTTAACTACTTTCTTTTGCTGCAAATAAACTAATAATTATGAAAATTAAGTTGTTTTTAGCATTGTTGTTGTGGATGGAACTCACTTCTGATTGGAACTCAGATATATTCTAGATCAGAGTCTACCAGTTCGCCAATCTGTCTGTCTGTCTTTTACATGATTTAAATCCTATATTCCACATTCAGCTTAAGTCTCCTTTAAGCATTTGAAAGGCTAAAAAGTATGACGACGCGACTGCCTTTCAACTGTGAGAGGGACTCAAGAGCCGACCAAACACTTAGCACCATCAACTTATAATTATTAGAGATAAATTATAAATAGGTTTGCAGCATTTATTAGCCTTCGTAGCACTTCTTGTGTACATATGAATCTATATTTGGTTGGCATTGCTCTTAATTGGCAGCGATTTGTCGTAATTGCGAGCTTATTCATATTTAATTTGTATGTATTTGGAATGCAAGTACAATTTAAGCAATTAACAGGCGGTTTCGGCCAAGAAGCGGCCAGCTAACAGCAAACAGTTAACAAACAAGCTGGCCGCATAAATTAGTTGACCCACACAGAGGCTGAATGCAAAATGGAAAATGGGAAATGCAAAAGCAAAAGCCGCAAGAAAAACTTTGGCTGCATTTGGCTTTGCTGTGGTTGTCTTCTCATTTGGTTTTTAGCTTCTGCAGTTGCAGTTACCACAACAACAGAAAAGTACAATGACAAAAACAATAACAATAACAACAATAAATTATTCATATTCCTTGGTCTAGTGTTGCGGTACGGCAAGTGACCTCCGCTCCTCCCCCCCAAAAAACTCAGGTGAACCAACTTGACAACAAACCAACAACAACAACAACAACAACAACAACAACAGCAGCAGCAAACAAACAAAATACTAAACCTGAGCCCTCATATCACACTCACTGCCATTCGTATGTGGCCAGCAGAAATCCCTCTCGCCGTGTAGCTCGCAATTAGCATATGGCAACAATTTAGTGTGATAAATTGAGCCGAGGATTTCCCTCTGCGAATGGAGAGCATGTGATGTTAATGCCTCTGCTCTCCCAGAGAAACTTTGTCTCCTGTTTCACATATTATTGTTCTAGTGTGTGATGTGTGTTCAAATTATTGAAGACTATCACTTGATATTGCTAGCATTTCTCTTCATTCTAAGCAATTAAATGAATTAAAGTAAAGTAGAAAGAAGTGGATCTTGTTAATGAAAACTAAATAAATATATTTTTAAATTAAAGATATTATCACAGTTCTAAGTAGACTACATCTTATTAATAAATCCTGTCAAAGTACAAATATATTTCAAATTAAAGATACTTTTAACAATTAGATTCTTATTGGTTTGTAAACTATCTTTTAATATTGCTAACATTTCTGTTAATTAATAATAAGTAGAAAGAAGTGGAATACATCTTGTTAATGAAAATATATTTTTTTATATATTTTATATATTTTTAAATTAATGATATTGTCATAGTTCTAATATGTGTTCAAATTATTGAAGACTATCACTTGATATTGCTAGCATTTCTCTTCATTCTAAGCAATTGAATGAATTAAGGTGAAGTAGAAAGAAGTGCACTACATCTTGTTAATGCAAACTAAATAAATATATTTTTAAATTAAAGACATTGTCTTAGTCCTAAAATATGTGTTCAAATTATTGAAAATTATCACTTGACTTTACTAACATTTCTCAACATTTTCAGAGCATTCTAAGCAAGCGAAATTTGGAATTAACAAACGATTATTGAATAGTATGAAAGGGAATACATCTTGTTAAAGTTTCCTGCATAAGTACAAATACATTTACAAGCTAAAGATACTTTAAACAACAAGATTCTTATTCGTTTACAAACTATCACTTGAAATTGCTAGCATTTCTCTTAATTAATAATAAATAGAAAGAAGTGGACTACATCTTGTTAATGAAATCTAAATAAATATATTTTAAAATTAAAGATATTGTCATAGTTCAAAGTAGACAACATCTTATTAATGAATCCTGTTAATATATATATTTCAAATTATAGATAATATTAACAATAAGATTCTTATTGGTTTACAATCTATCACTTGACTTTGCTAATGAATGAAAAAGAAGTAGAAAGAAGTGAACTACATCTTGTTAATGAAACCTGTCAAAGTACAAATATATTTCAAGTTAAAGATATAGTACTTTAAACAACAAGAATCTTATTGGTTTATAAACTATCACTTGTTCTTCTTCTTCTGTTAATTAATTATAAATAGAAAGAAGTGGACTACATCTTGTTAAAGTTTCCTGCTTAAGTACAAATACAATTAAAAATTAAAGATACTTTAAATAGCCAGCATCTTATGGGCTTAGAGCTGCCAATGAATCTCCACTTGTAGTTCAGCTCAGTGTCTTAAGTAATTGCAACATTTGAAAGTGAATCGTTAGTTGATTAAATGTGAATCAGTTAAACAATTATTTCGCTAAAGATTCGCATTGTTTTCTAACAGAAACTCTGCTATTTTCAACTCGTGTCTGTTAAAACATAAATCTACTTAAGTATTTGGCGGTGCCCAAGAGGATACAAAGCGCAAAAGTCATCGACCAATTTCCAAAAACAAAATGCAAATCGTCTGTCAAGCACACACTCACACACACACGCACACACACACACGAGGCCACTTATTTATTTCGTATTACGCATTATTCTCGACTCGCCTCAGTCCCACTCTCCTCACTCTCCTCCTCATCTCCAGACATTTGCCACAAAAAGTGCGCAAAGCGAATTCTTGGCAACACTGAGACCTGAGAGCTGAGAGCTCTGAGCGGGGACATGGCAAGCCTTCAATCAATCACCGGGGTTGACAGTTACGCAAATATCAATCAAAAATAAATCGCATGTATGTAGCAACTTGTTTGCCAGCCAGGTGGGGCGGGGCGGGGCGGGCCAAGCCTTGGCCAAGCAGCCAGCCCAACGCATCAACATCTTGGCCCTGCATTAGTTGACTCTGATTTTTTTATTCTCTTCTTTTTTTTTGTTTTGGTTGTATTTTATATTCCAACGAGTTGCTGCTGTGGTTGTGGTTTGGCAGCTGCCAGCAATCATCGCATCCAGAAGTCAAAGTCAAAGCCCAGCAACTGAGCCTGCGAACCGAGTGAAGTTATTCCAAGTTATCCCAGTTTCGCCCAACGCGTCGTATATCTGTCTTTGCTTACTTTTATTGCGTCAACTTAGCATTTGATTAGGGCGGGGCAACAGAGAGACTGACAGAGAGACATACAGAGAGAGAGTGAGAAAGACAGAGAGAGAGAGAGAGAGAGGCGTGGCCAGGACACGTGTGGTTATCCCTACACTGCGACCTTGACTTGGCTAAGCGTCGCATTTGTCACTTTAAACTCTCGGCTCAACATCCAGCCAGCCAAAAGTCCGAAAGGCTCGCATTATTCAACAAATGTTTATGAGTTTTCATTCGCTTTTAATCCTGCTTAAAATTATATTTACATAATGATTCATTAAGAGCGAGAGATTTGGATTGTTCAGTAATCCTGATTAAATGACAATCAAATTTTAAATGAATTATTTAGCTACCAATTGTATTGATAGCACAACTGACTTAAGTTCACTTCTTGAACTTAAGTTCAAGCTTAAATTAATATTTATTCATTTATTTGCCACATTAAACTATTTTCATAGTGAAATTAAGACATTTTTAATTGCATTTCAATGAAGTTCTTCGAATTCCATTCCATTCCATTCCGTTCCGGTACGTTCAATTCCTTTCGGTTCCAATTACCCTCCGTTCCAGTTCGCACTCATAGAATTGTTATTCTTATTTCACTCCACTCCATTCCATTCCATACCGTTCCATTTCATTTCGTTCCGTTCCATTCCATTCCGCTCCACCTTTTTCCCTTTCCAGCTGGCAGTCTTACAATTGTTATTCTTATTTCACTCCACTCCATTCCATTCCATCCCGTTCCATTTTATTTCGTTCCATTCCGTTCCACGTTTTTCCCGATCCAATCCGCACTCATACAATTGTTTTTCTTAATCCACTCCACTCCATTCCATTCCATCCCCTTCCATTTCATTTCGTTCCATTTCATTTCGTTCCATTTCATTCCGTTCCATTCCATTCCGCTCCACCTTTTTCCCTTTCCTTTATTCTTATTCCAGTCCGCTCCATTCCATTTCATTCCAATCTGTTCCATTCCGTTCCCCTCCGTTCCTATCGACATCGTTCCATTCCCTTCCGTTACGCCTTCTTACCAATCCCATTCGCAGTCACACAAATGATATTCTTATTCCACTCCACTTCATTCCTTTCCCTTCCGTTCCATTCCAATCCGTTCCATTCCGTTTTTTCCTATTCCGTTCCTATCGACATCGTTCCCTTCCGTTCCGTCTTCCTTCGCCGTTCCAGCTCGCAGTCATCAAATTGTTATTATTCTTATTATAAAGCGGATTTCCCATTTATCTAGACCAAAATTCCCAATCGAACAGTGGGAAAGTATCGCATAAATAATTGCTGTACTTTGAGGCTTAAGCTCTCAATAACGAAGCTGAGAACTCGCCGCACACACACACACACACACACCCACACACACAACTAGTGGGACATCAGTTTGGAGATTGTCAAGCAAGAAAAATATTCTTACCAAAATACACGGAGAAAAAAACAAATAAAAATAAAATAGAAATAGAAATAAGCAAAATGGGAAGTAAAACAACTTAATTACAACTGCAATAATTATTTGGCCAGCGGGTGCTTTCGTGTGCTGGCCTGCTGTCTGCCTGTCTGTCTGTCTGTCTGCCTGCGGCTGCTGCTCGATGTCCTTGCGATTTATCTTTTTAAGCCGAAAACATTATTTTCTTTATCGCTCGCATTGCTGGCAAATCTGCACAATTAACACACTTTATGTGGCCCAGAGAGTAGCGGCGGCCAGTGGGGCGGCGGCCCATTGGCCCAATGAATTGAAGTGGTCTGTCAGCAAATAGCACAATTTTTTGGCCAGCTAAATCTCAGCGGCACACAGGCAATGACAATGCGACAGCTGATGAAGTCAATGCCATGGATAATTATGCTGATGAACTTGACGAGCTGCCAGCGTGGAGCTGGGGAGCTGAAGAGCTGGGGAGTTGAAGAGCTGGGAAACTGGGAGTTGGACCCAGTGACGCATTGCCTCATTAACGCAAAGCCCACGCGCTTATTCTTGGGCAATCCTGGGCCTAGTCTCAGTCTGGACTCGGCTGAGTCTGAGCCGCGATCTGGGTCTAGGTTTGCCTGTGGGTGCGGACACAATTGGCACGCGTGTCCCATGAAACCAGAAAGTGTCTTTTAATTTGGACGCCTATTTCTTTTCTCTTTTCATTTCCACCACTCTGCCTCTTCCTTGGTGTGCGTGTGTGTGTGTGTGTGTATGCTTCGGCTCATCAAAGGCCACGTGAAGTGAACTTATTAAGCCGCTTTCATTTTTAATTGTGCGAACGTTGCTTTTGTCGGTCTTCTATTTGCCTGTCACAAAAAATTTGAAAAATCATTCAGCTGCCAACATAAATTGCGCTGTTTCTGTTTCAGTCAACACCCCCCCGAAAGCACCACGCTCCTCACTCAACACTCCGCACTCCACACTCCACACTCACCACTCACCTCTCCCAGTACCACACAGCCAAGTGCAATCAATCACGCAAAATTTAATTAAATTTTTAATTTGATTCTGATGAGACTGAAGTCCTTATACGCACCAAAGTGCCAAAACAACCGCAACGCCCGAAGCAACGACTCTTCGCATCCATGTGAACCATGCTCCAAACAAGTTAACATCATATTAACTAAGCGATTCCTTGGGATTACGAGAAAACAGAGAAGTCTCCATGGAATCCATTGAGGTTCCTTGCAGTCGCATTTGTTGCATTCAAGGCATTCAATTTCCCGATCGATGCAATATTGTAGAATAAGTCAGTTAAGTGTGACCAAATGTAGTGTGACCACACTTGGTACAATAAGTCAGTTAAGTGTGACCATACCAGCACAAGAATATAAATACTGTACAGTCCTGCATATTGTAGACTTAGAGCTTAAGAAGAGAAGGTCACACTGTGTAGAAGCGAGAAAAGAGAAGAGAGAAAAGAGAAGAGAGAAAACAGAAGAGAGAAGAGAGAAAAGAGTAGAGAGAAGAGAGAAGGAAAAACAAGCGGATCAATTGAGCACACGCGACAGTATAATACCCTGTACATTTCATTGTTATTAAAGTATTCTGATAATTATTACTTCTAAACTGAAAATAATGCAATTCCCAAAATCTATTTCATCTCGTTAACCTTAAGTGGCAACCTCTCAAAACGAACGAAATTAGGTCTGGCAACTCAAGCAATGCATCTCAGCTAATTTCATGAAGCTTGCTTGCGCGCCAAAGCTGAATGCTACGTCACTCGCACACATGTGCTGGCCACAACGAGCAAAGCGATTCAATGCAAATATTTCTTTTCTGATTATCTTTCTGATTTATAGAACGATCTTGATGAAAACTTTAGCTTTGCTTCTATATGCTATTCTTCATTCACTTGCCACGCCTCCTTCTGCTTAGTAAGGAAATAACTTCAACAAATTATAGGAAATATGTTCTACAATATTTACATAATATTTACAATGCAATAAAAAAGTTAATTTCGATATTTATAATATGATTATAAATTAAATATAAATATAAATATATAATTAAATGAAATGATGAAAAATGCAACTAATTGTTGTTAATTGCAATCAAATAGTGTAAGATAAATATAAATCGAATTTGTTGCTATTAATCGAATAGTATCATTCATTGCTAGAAATATATTTCATTTTCTTTTCCTCTGTTTTCCCTTCTGTAAGTTGCAATGCTCTCAGCTCTAATTCCTGGAAATGTAGCAAGTTGAAAACTTTGGGAACTCTCGTCATACGTTTGCTCAGCTAATGTTTAATTAATTCTTTGTTTGTTATATAAATATCGCAACTTTTGTGGAAGTGTGTCCCGAGTCAATTGTCAATTGTCAATTGTCAATTGTTGCTCAAACATCGAAACATTGAAACAATTTTGGTTCAATTTGATTTTTCTTTTTAATTTGACAGTTTCGACATTTAATCGTTGACAGCTTCAGGAGTTTCAGTTCAACATGGCTGTGTGTGTGTCTGAGCGGGAGGTGGGGGTTGAGATGGGGATTGGGGGCTGTCCCAACTGACGGAGGTAATAAATTGAAATGGCCGCTGCTAAGTATGCTCCGATTGTTGCCATGCCACATTTACGCACATAAATCATAAAAATTATGTGTGTGTGTGTGTGTCTGTGTGTGTGTGTGAGTGTGTGTGCTGCAAATGCATGTTGCTAGCACAGCCATCAGTCAAAGATGTTTAAGTGTTTCTCTATGTTAATTCCGCTGCATCTATGTCTGTCTCTGCCCCTGTGTGTGTGTGCGTGTGTGTGTGCGTGTGTGTATGCAACCTATTATTGCAGCGACAGAACTGCATACACACACATTGAGAGATAGACAGAGAGATTCGCATACTCAGGGACACTCACTTGAAGCTATTCCAGAGACCAAAGGAATTTTCGAGTGCTATTTACATCTGCACTCATATACTCCCCCCTCTCTCTCTCTCTCTCCCTATCTCTCTCTCTGTCTCTCTCTGTGTGTAAGGTTCTGCTAATGCTTTGTGCCTGGCCAGCACATTTATCACACATTGTGCTGCCATTTAAGCAGTTTGCCATTTGCCAGTATTACAGCGACACCAACTGCTTCGTTTCTGTCCACCTTACAACCTCCCCCCTCCCTCAGCCCAACAATTTTGCCACACCCAGCTTAAATATAAATGCACTGCAAGCAGTTGCAGTTGCAACCGTTGCCAACGCATTTGGCAAGGCTGGCAAATGCGCGTAATCTGGCAACGCTGATAAGCTTACCTACATGAGTTCAACTTGAGCGAGTGCTGCCATCTTGTGTCGCTTATGTACACGCTGCTTTCTTCAAGTGTAGTTTCACTGTCACTGTCTATCGCATCATCCAAATCCCACAAATACACTTAGATGCACACACGCACACACACACGCACACACGCACACACACAGAGAGATCTGAGTTGCCGTTACATACTCGCAGACTTACTTGAAATGTTGCCAGAGCACTTAAACATCTTAAGCTTCATGTGCATTGCAGTCGATTCGGCCTACTTAGGACCCAACTGATCCACACACACACACAGAGTGAGTGAGAGAGAGAGAGAGATAGAGAGAGAGATAGAGAGAGATGGTTACACACAAGTTGCGGCTTCTGCTTTGTTGTTGTCTCTTGCTTTGCTATCGCGTTCTGTCTGCCAAAAATTGCTGTGCTGCTGTTGCCGCGCTGAAGACAACTCTGAGGGAGGTAGGGAGGGAGGTAGGCAGGGAGGCGTGGCCGCAACACAAGTTCACAAGTCAGATAAACAGCCGACGTCATAGACAACATCATTATTGTCACACTTAACTGCGCCAGGCTGAAGTGCAACTGCAGCTTGTCGACTTGCTCAAGTGTCGCATGCAAAGTCCCAACGGGACCCAGGCAAGAGCCATGGGCGTAGACGTTGCAGGGGTCGCGGGGTAGTGCTGACTGAGACTCAAATTGGCATGCACTCAAAAAAATAAAGAAGAAATTATTAATTGAAAAACCAATCATCATCTTAATCTTAATCACAATCAGGAAAACTCTCTTGAGTCTTTGATTTGATTGAATGAATGCAATAACAATTCAATGTGAAGAAAATTACAACTTAGATTAAGAGTTAAGAGTTATTTAATTTGATAAAAAGAAAGCGAAGAGGAACTGGAAAATAACTTAACTTTTTGATTAACAAAATAAAACAAGTTAATAGGAATGTTGACAAGCAAAAGAACTTTTGAGTTTGCAGAGAGAATACCTTAGATTGGAATGAAACTATATTTAATTTTTGTTTTAAATTTGAGTTATGTTTTCATTAATTAGGCAAATCATTCAACTCAACAAAAGGAGGGAAAACAACTTAAGGATCTGTATGAAAGTGTTGAGAAATTCGGAGAATGCAACGTTGTTTTTCTCAGTGTGACATGACGACATTGGTAGTTCACAGCTGAGGCTTCACTGTAAGTGACTTAAGTGCCTGGCATTTATCTAGGAGCACGTGTTCCGCTCTCTCTCTCAATCTCTCTCTCTCACTCTTACTCTCTCTCTCGCACTCTCTCTCACTCTCTCTCTCTCTCTCTCTCTCTCTCTCTGTCTCATCATTCTCTTAGCCTGGACAGCGTGAACATCGTTGTCATTATTTTTGTCGCTATTGTCACACCTGTTGGGCGAGGGGAAGAGCTGTGCAGAGTTGCCGCACTATTGGCTAATGGGAGGGGGTGGGGAAGCATTAAGACAGCACAACTGTTAAGATTGTTTGGGGGGGAGCCAAAAGTTTTTACATCAAATTCATTTGGTCGCTTTTGTGGTGTCAGTGAATGCCAATTGAATGCCAAATGACTTTTTCAACTTTGCAGCAAAAGAAAACAATAATAGAAATAGAAATAGAAATACCAAGGAAATGCAATGGAAATTCGCGGAAAATCTTTTGTATTTGTAAGTGAGCCGCTTTCGCTTCTTGCTTTTTAAATATCTTTTGCCATTGCCTGAGTGCGTTTCTTGCAGAGCGCCAAATGAATGCGGAAACTTACTTTGAACTTGTTCCCATTGTGTGCGAGAGAGTGATAGAGAGATCGAGAGTGAGTGGGAGCGAGTGAGCGATACTTGCATTCCTTGAGAACTTACTTCATAAATGCCAAACAAAATCAAGTTGCTGCGCCTCCTCTATTGGCCCATGTCAGTTATTATTGCTGCCTAATGGCTTGGCACACAATTTAAAGTGAGTCCACGTGCCACGTGACACGGCCTTGTTGCCTTGTTGCCTGTTATCGGCCAACAAGCGCTTGGCCAGATTTATTTAGCCTTTGTCTTCACTCCAGCATCGAGTCGACTCATTAATGACTCTGCTGCTCTGCTGCTCTGCTGCTCTGGCTAGTGTGAGGCTACAAACTGCCTGGCATTTTCCAAATAATTACACATTTACATTTTCATAGACAATTTCTGCGCCATCACGAAATCAACTTCATTTCACTGCGACTACCACTCGTAAATAAAGTCAACACCGCTCACGCAGTGGGCGGTCAGCGTTGGCTGCCGGAAGCGGATGTCAAGGCTCTGCCAGCGGACACCCGCTTCACTCCCACCTCTCATGCCTCTCTCTCTCGCTCTCGCTCTCGCTCTCGCTCTCGCTTTCGGTCTCGCTCTCAGCTAGTGAATGTGGCTGTCAATGTGGGCCTGGGTCATTGTGGCTGCCTTTATCTAGGCTGCGTTTGCTGCGTTGATGTTGATGGCTATCTTTAAAAAGACATAAATCATTCGGTGGATGGAGTATGGCGACTCTATATATAAACACAAATATACTATATATATATATATACTATATATATATATATGTGTATGTGTGTGTGTGTGTGTGTGTGTTGGACATTTGGTCCAGGCTCTCGCCCCGCTCGCTGTAATTAATCATGGACCAAGGCGCTGACTTAATTTTTCTTTCTTTTGCATATTGTTCGGCACTTTTGCGTTGTTCTTCTCCCATTTCTGACTGCAATTTGCTGGCCTACTGCCTGCTCTTGTTTCAATTTGTGTGTGTTGCTACTACTATTGCTATTGCTATTGCTATTGCTACACACATATTGCCTCGTTCTGCTTCTGCCTTCGTTTAGTTGCCTCACATTACGTATACGCATCATATGCAGCGACGTATGCTTCGCTCTAGCTGAGTGAATTGAACGCTATTTACACATTCTGTTTCTATTTATTTACTTATAGTTGCTTAAGCGGTGTCTTCAAGTCGAGCAGACAGGTTTTTGTTTAAAACAATTAACAACGAGAAAGCAACAAAAGTGTATCTAATTGAAAAAAAGCCAAATTCAACGGTTTAAAGGGTATCTACGAGTCGAGCATACTTGTCCATCTGCGCACAATCTATCAAGGTCATAGAAAAGTTTGTTTATCATAAAGGGAAGCATCAGTGGTAAATCGAAACAAAAACTCTTAAATATAGTCAAGTTTAAAGGGTATCTACCTGTCTAGCATTCTCGAGACAATCGCAAAATGTATATAAAATAAATTACATTATAGTAATGACATGCAGCAGCAGAGAAATAACATTCTATTGAGCTTAGAACCTTTTTACGTTTATTAAAGGGTATCTAAAGGTCGAACATACGTTTTACTCTTCATGATATTTGTCGCTTGAAATTGAAAAAGTAATATTATGTTAAAAGATTGCACCAGCAGCAACTAATGTGACTTTGAAGCTAATTATAGGGTATCTGGCAGTCGATCAGACTTTCCATTAGTCACACAATATAGAAATTGCAATGACAATCGTAAACCGAAGTATCAACCGTGAAGGATGTAATTTCTCAGAAGCTGGCACATATTTACAGGGTATCTGCCAGTCGATCACACTTTCCATTAGTCACACAATATAGAAATTGCAATGACAATCGTAAAGCGAAGTATCAACAGGGATAAGGGCTAAATTCTCTAAAGCTGACACACATTTACAGGGTATCTACCGGTCGAGCATACTTGTTATTAGTCACACAATATACGAATTGCAATGAGAATAAAGCGAAATATCAACCGTGAAAGGATGTAATTTCTCTGAAGTTGGCACACATTTACAGGGTATCTGCCAGTCGATCACACTTGTTATTAGTCACACAATATACTAATTACAATGAGAATGGTAAAGCAAAGTATCAATAGTGGAAAGGAGTAATATCTCTAAAGCTGACACACATTTACAGGGTATCTGCCAGTCGATCACACTTGTTATTAGTCACACAATATACTAATTACAATGAGAATGGTAAAGCAAAGTATCAATAGTGGAAAGGAGTAAATTCTCTAAAGCTGACACACATTTTGAAAGCTATTTAAAGGGTATCTGCCAGTCGAGCAGACTTTCAAATTAAAACAACTGCAGTCGAGCATTTGCGATCACATTTCGAAATGCAAACACAATATCAGTCATAGAAACTCAATAATCATATATAGATTTCCTCAGAGCGCTGCTAAACTGATAAGTGAAGAGAAGGGAAGGGAAGAGAAGTAGAGAAGCATCTCCAGGAATGGCCAACGTGGGTCGCCTTAAGGATCGCAATGAGTTCTGCTGCTCACTATGAGGCGCTTTGCCACTTTGCGCACTCAATTGATCAGATTCGTTTGAGTTGCTTACGTTTGAGTTCTCCTGGCTTTGACTCATTCAGCATTCGTCATCAATTGCTCAGTTGAGCGCACTTCTGGGTCAAGGTTATGTAACTCATCAAAAATCATTCAAACTGTTAACTCGCTGAAGCCTAATGCAGTGCATATGAAGTGAAAGAATTGCGAAATGGATTCTACAATACAGTGAAGCAATCCAGTGAAACTATAGCTTTATAGACTTATACTACTTGCTACCAACTCACAAGTTGGTTTGCTTGTCAAATGTAAACGTCTTCAACGAGGCTAGTAATTAAGGCTTAATGCTATTTTTTTGTGCTGGCTTTTGTCTTATATTTCTTTTTTCGAAAGTCAAGGAAAACTCTGTCTCTCTCTCTCAGACTTGACAGGAGCAGGAAACTGACAGGAAATTGAACAAACAGTTTTATTAGTTTTCATCTTTGAGTTTTGTGACATTTGCTGCAAGGAATTTTGATAATTGTTTGATTTTCCCCCAAAAAAGGAAAAGACCACAGAGAGTGTGTGAGTGAGAGAGTGAGAGAGAGAACAGATGTTGGTTTCGATGCGTATTTGTAATATGCATTCAAATTTCAAGCTTAATTAAATTCCTTTTGGGGCAGCAGCAAAGACCGCAAAATGTTATTGCAATTGCAATTGAAGGGTCCAAGTGACTGACTAGGCGACCGCAAATACTTGGCATGTGCTGCTGCTGAATGTGACACACACACACACACACAACACACACACACACATTGGCACACTCGAACACACTCAGGCACGCCCACAACATGCATGAACAATTAATTATTTAAAGCCCAATAATTAGACGTTTGTTTCTGTCGTTGCCTGTCCGCTTGTTGTTCTAGCTGTTGCTGTTGCCCCATCCAGTCTGCTGCCTCCCCACTCTCTCTGCCTTCTTCCGCTCTTCTCTGCTTCCCTGCTTCCCTGCATTCCCATTTTCCCCCTTCTATACCCGCTTAGCGGCCAAAAAACACAGATGATTACAATTAAAACTTACAAGGCGTCGAAATGAACATACACACGCACATACCATAAAGCAACACACACACACACACAAGTGGGGGGAGAGGAGGTGTAAAGGCATATGTATGTGTGTGTGTGTGTGTGTGTGTGTGTGTGGTGTGTGGGGCAAGCAATTGAAGTTTGCGGCACGCCCATTGCCAAAATGCTCAACTAGCCCCGACAGTTGTTGTTATTGTTGCAAGTTTATGAGCCGCACCGCCCGTTACATACGTCATGCGGCCATTTTGTGTGAGGCTGTTGTGGAGGAAGGGGGGAGGGGCTGGGCAACAGCATTGCGGAGCAGACAGAGGAGCAGGAGCAGGAGGAGGAGGCAACAACATTGCTGCTTATTGTTATGAGCGAACAAGCGGCCAAGCGACCAAGCGACCAATTATGTTCAACACACAGAGAGAGGGAGAGATAGAGAGAGAGGGAGGGGAAGAGTGGGAAGAGTGGTAAGAGTGTAGAGGGATTCACTGAAGATTTGAAGCGAGTGGCAATAATTTCCAAACGGCGTCCCATTTAATGTCTACAAACAATTAGAACTTATACTTTTTTTCCCCCCCTCCCTGTGTTTCGCTGCGGTTTCAGTGTGCGGGTTGCTGCCACGCCACCTTGTAACAACCCCCCTCCCCCTCATCTAACCCCTCTTACCTACCTACCTCGCTTTACACTCCCCTTGCCCCTCTCACAGCCCCCCTGCTGGCTGCTAACGCCGCTTTAATTTAACAACCCGAACCAACCTCAAGCAACAACGGCAGCCGATGCTTTCTACTTTCTCCTGCCGCTTTCTCTACACTTCTACACTTCTACACTCACTGCGCTGTTCGGCCGGCCTCTCGCCTGGTCACACCCATAACCAGCAGCTAAAGCCCCCTACAGATGCGGCTCTCGCTCATTTGCGCCATGTCCGCCAGCAGCCTCATTAGTCCTGCTCCTGCTGCTGCTCCTCCTCCTCCTCCTGCTGCTGCTGCTGTTGCTGCTGCGCCCAAAGTTGCCCGCTCTGAAAGCAAAAGCAATTCAAAACAACCATTTTTTCTCCTCTTTCTTGTTTCTCGTTTCTTTTTTCTTTTCTTTTTTTTTTTTTTTTTTTTTTGCAATTTATGCTCTTGTTGGCTTGTTGTTGTGCTCGCTGCTCGCTGCTTGTTGCTGCTGCGCTGCTGCTGCGTTGCTGCGCTGCACGCAGTGGGCAGTTCTAGTTATTAGTTGGCTCGCAAAAAGTATTCCACAAAGTTAGCATCAACAAATAAGCTCTTAAATAGCACCAAAAATTCATTCACTTCGCTTCTGACAAAGACGCCACAACAAGGATGTACAACAAGCTTGTCTTTTTGGGGTCCAATTCCCACTTTAATTACGGCTCAAGCCTTTGGACCTAATCAATTAACAGATATTTATATAACAACAAAATAAACAAATATTGATCAATTGTTAATGAACATTTCTCTGCTGGAAATTGTTAATAATTATGTTACTTCTTGAAGGTTAAATATGCTTAGGCCACAAAGTTGCGGATTATCTGCAAGTTGAAAGTTGAAAACGAAGGAAGGCAAAAGTTCAATTAGTTTACTAATAACAAGTTATTTAAATTATGGATTTTGATAATTTCTATATGAAATTCAAGTCGAAAAATGTTAAATTTAATCAAATTATTTCCATTAAATATTGCATTCAACTCGAAAATCCTTAAATTAAATTATTGAAGATTATTGCAATTTCTTTTGTAACACTAAAATGATTAATTCTTATAAATATTTTAAAATTATTGCTACTTTAAAATATAATAATAAATATATAATTACAAATTTATATTAAAGTATAAATTAAGAAGTTAAGCATAAAAATCAATGATTTAATTGCAATTTCTTTTGTAACACTAAAATGCTTAATTCTTATAAATATTTTAAAATTATTGTTATTTTAAATATATAATTTAAAATATATATAAAAGTATAAATTAAGAAGTTAAGCATAGAAATCAATGATTGTAAAGAATATATATTTACAGTAGAAGCCAATGGACTCCATGCAAATGAGTGTAGCGCATTCGGCAGCAAGTGAAAAAAAACGCAGAGAGAAGCGAGAAGTGAGAAGCGGGAAGTGAGAAGTGAGAAGCGAGAAGCGAGAATAGCAAAAGCCACCGCAACAGCGCTTGTAATACCCTTGACACCCCACAGAGCCGCAGTTACCTGACCTGGACAGCGTGTGTATGTGTGTGTGTGTGTGTGTGAGTGTGCTGTGGCGGCCAAATACGTGATAAAAATTATGCTACATGCAACTTGTAAGCAATAAATCTTCGATTTATTACAAAATAATTAAAATTAATGAGCAAAAATTGAAAATACGCACGTGTCGCGTCTCAATAATTATATAAACCTTTTATATACACACACACACGTGCTGGACTATGCACGTGTGTGTGTGTGTGTGTTGTGCTCATAAATTGCGAGTGTCCTTGGCATGTGTGTGTGTGTGTGTGCGTGTGTTGTGGTGAGCTGACTCTTTGGCAGAGCAGAATGAGGATTATCTATGCAAAGCCGTAAGAGCATTGCATGCGTTGCAATAGGGAAAAAGTCGAGTTACATGTACGCGCTTCCGTTTCCGGCAGCAGCAAATTGCCAAAATGGCGTCTCACACATGCTGCGGCAGGAAGGTGTGGGGGAGGAGTGGGGCATGGCAACATATTTATCGCTCTGCATGATTTTTAATTGCACAAGTATAAGCACTGGCATGTGGTTTACCTTGTCGGGTCTCCCTCTCTCCCTCTCTCCCTCTCTCTCTCTCTCGCACTCTTCACTTGCCCCTCTCTCGCTCTGAGTGTTGAGCTAATGATGCTGGCATATTTTATCAGAATGTTCCGCGTGTTCGCTCAGCATCTCACTCTGCTCACACACACACACACACACACACACACACATTTGTGTGTAATTTCTAATTGGCCCAGGCAAACATAGAGAAACATAGAGAAACATAGAGAAACATACACTAAGCAAAGGTTTTGAAGTATCTCATAATTTGTCAACGCCAGGCTGCTTGTTAATTCGAAACGCAATCGAATCGAGTGTTTGCCAGCAATTAATTACAAGTTTATTTCTTTTCATATCCGCTTTCAATCAAAGTTACAAAATTAACAAGTGGAAAGCAAAGCAGAACATAAAGGGTATTTGTTAGTCGCCTAACGCTTTTTATATACCCACAACTAATTGTGTAAAAAATGCTGTAGTTAAATTGCGTTAAATAACAGCTGAAGGTTTTTATGACTCCCAAAGCAAATGCTGCATCAGCACAGGAACCAACGAAGCAGCCAACTGCCTGGACTCTGGATTATGTCATCGATCGCAGGGAATACAACAATTGGACTTGTAAACACTTTAATTGCAATGCTGATGGCTATTGTTAGTGCAGGGTATCTCTCAGCTAATCATGCTCGAGCAGTTGCATTTGTGTGTTCGTTGTTTGCTTGCATTCACTGTAACAGTATTGATTTTAGCAATTGATGACTGTAAATAAATTCGAATAAATTCACTGTTAATTTGTTTTACACTCAACTCAATTACGAATGCAACACGGCCATAAAAGCTGTATAAGAGCCAAAGGGCAAGGCTGCTGGCCAAGTGCGGGCAGGGGAGAAACGGTTAAGGGGGCATACTTGTCATATTTTGTGGCAACCAAGCACTTGCAATTCAAATTCAAATAATAGAAGCCAAATAATCGCACTCACTTCAGTTGAATGATATGAATGTCAATTCGAGGGCACAATCGATTATTGTAATTAAAGAATGATAACAATTTAATTGAATGCTGAAACTGTGATGATCTTTCGGATGTTTCAAATGCTAATTGAGCTCAAAACATTGAGGAAAGTTGCGATTGCTGAAGTCGCAGAAGTTGCACTTAATAATTGGGAAAGACTATACTTTCATCTATAGCTAGGAAAAAACAAGTCAGGCAGCTACAGTCGGGGTACGACTGTGGGAGACTCTGAACTACAGCACGAGTTTTTGCATTTGTCATATATATATATATATATATACGAATTTCTAAAGAAATTTGGTTACTGCTTTCTTTTAAATTCTTAACATTTTCTGACAAATAAGGCAAAATTAAAAATATATGTATCTATAAAATAAAAGTAATTAATTTATAATTATTAAAAAATGTAATTTGGAATTGTCAGCAGTGGGATTCGAACTCGCGCCTGTGCGGCGTTTCTGGTTGTTGTTGTTCTAGCTAAAGCAATTTTGGCCGCACAGCTGCCATGAACCTGGCGATCATTCATTCCTTAATATCTATGTTTATGATCCGATCACGCTGAAATTTTCAGAAAACGTCCGCCAAGGGACATCCTCCATATGTGCCAAATCTGAAGTCGGTAGCTTCAGTAATACGTTTTTTATTTGCGGGGGCGGAAGGGGGCGCCCCCTGCAAACTATACACGTGTTGTCACCCAATTTGGTTACTCTAGCTCTTATAGTCTCTGAGATCTATGTGTTCATACAGACGGACAGTCGGACAGTCGGACAGTCGGACAGTCGGACAGACGGACAGACGGATATGGCTATATCGTCTCGGCTGTTGATGCTGATCAAGAATATATATACTTTATAGGGTCTGCCACGCCTCCTTCTGCCTGTTACGCACATTTCGCTTTCGTCAAACCTAATAGACTGTGAACTTTTAGTTCAGAGTCTAAAAATAGATATATATTATTATTATATACATATATATTAAAATTTTCAAGTGAAGTTGCTTGGCGAACAATGTAAATAAATACAAAAAATTTTTACATACACAGATGGTACAAAATAATAGATAGAAAGTGTCGTAACCTAGGTCTAGCAAAGGATGAGCAAGCAAATTGAATCAAAGACTAATTATATATGTATATATGTATGTGTGTAGGTGTGTGTGTGTGTGTGTGTGTGTGTGGCGCTTGTTATATATGGAATATAGAAACTGCATCGTTTCACGCTCATGAGGCGTACATGCGATTGATATCCTTCTGGTATCTGTGCTGGATACTCTTGCGCTTCAGCTTGAAGGCGGCTGTGACGAGGCCCATGTCGGGGGACCACGACTCATTGCAGAGGGTTACGGCCATGGGGACTTCGAACTTTTGCAGTTTGCGCTTGCTGGCATGCTCGGCGATTTCCTTGAGTATGGCCCTCTCCATGACTTGGCTGGAGCAGAGCTCCTTGAAGGACTTGTCGCCGACGCCGATGCTTGCGGCGAGCTGCAGCAGCTGATGCTCATCTGGGACAACAAGGGCGACTGTGAATTGCTTTGTGGAATCGCCATAGACACAGATGTTCTCAATGATGCCGCAGGTCTTAAGCTCCGTCTCGACTTTGCCCAGGGACACATATTCGCCGGCTTGCAGCTTGACGAGATCCTTTTTGCGATCGATGATCTTGAGCACGCCATCGGCTTGAATTTCGCCAATGTCATCGGTCTTGAACCAGCGACGTCCGTCCTCCACGAAGAAGTCCTCGTTGGTCTTCGATGGCAGCTTGTAGTAGCCGACGGACACGCAATCGCCTCCGATGAGGATCTCTCCCTGGGGAAAGGGCTTATTGGAGACACGGTAGTTGCCCTCCTCCCAGTTCACCAAGCGAATGTCGCAAATGGTCAGAGGACCACCAGTGCGTCCATAGGTCATGTCACAAGTGTCCATAACAGTTGCTGCCGAGCTCGTTTCAGTCAGGCCATAACCCTGAATTAAGTCCAGGCAGAGGCATGTCTTCACCTGCTCGTGGGTCTCCGCTGACAGTGGTGCTCCGCCGGACAATATGAGGCGCACCTTGCCTCCCATCAGATTGGCCACCTTCTTGAACACGAGCTTGTCAACCAGAGGCGTCTGGAATCCCCGATGGGTCCACTTGATCTTATACTGATAGAGTAGATCGAAGAGCGCTCTTTGAAACAGCGAGCCCGAGTTAACCTTGTCGTAGATGCCCTTCGAGATGCGATCAAGTATCAACGGCACCGACGTCATGCACGTTGGCTTCAACACGGAGGCGTCGCCCTTGCAGCCGCGCTTGATCTTGCTGCTCGAATCGATGAGGGTCAACGGGGTCGAGTAGCCAATCGAGATGCCCGTCATCAGGCAGACACTCTCCGCCAACAGCTCGAAGACGTGTGCCAGTGGCAGAAAGCCGATCAGGATATCATCTGGATAAATACTGACCATATCACAGAAGCCTTTCATGGTCGCAATGCAATTCTTGTGTGACAACATCACGCCCTTCGGAGTCCCCGTTGAGCCGGACGTGTACATGATAATGGCATTGTCATCTGCTTTGGGAGGCACGTTCTCTGTGGAAGATGAGATTATCTATTATCTATCATCTATCATCTATCATCTATCATCTATCATCTATCATCTATCATCTATCATCTATCATCTATCATCTATCATCTATCATCTATCATCTATCATCTATCATCTATCATCTATCATCTATCATCTATCATCTATCATCTATCATCTATCATCTATCATCTATCATCTATCATCTATCATCTATCATCTATCATCTATCATCTATCATCTATCATCTATCATCTATCATCTATCATCTATCATCTATCATCTATCATCTATCATCTATCATCTATCATCTATCATCTATCATCTATCATCTATCATCTATCATCTATCATCTATTATCTATTATCCATTATCTATTATCCATTATCCATTATCCATTATCCATTATCCATTATCTATTATCTATTATCTATTATCTATTATCTATTATCTATTATCTATTATCTATTATCTATTATCTATTATCTATTATCTATTATCTATTATCTATTATCTATTATCTATTATCTATTATCTATTATCTATTATCTATTATCTATTATCTATTATCTATTATCTATTATCTATTATCTATTATCTATTATCTATTATCTATTATCTATTATCTATTATCTATTATCTATTATCTATTATCTATTATCTATTATCTATTATCTATTATCTATTATCTATTATCTATTATCTATTATCTATTATCTATTATCTATTATCTATTATCTATTATCTATTATCTATTATCTATTATCTATTATCTATTATCTATTATCTATTATCTATTATCTATTATCTATTATCTATTATCTATTATCTATTATCTATTATCTATTATCTATTATCTATTATCTATTATCTATTATCTATTATCTATTATCTATTATCTATTATCTATTATCTATTATCTATTATCTATTATCTATTATCTATTATCTATTATCTATTATCTATTATCTATTATCTATTATCTATTATCTATTATCTATTATCTATTATCTATTATCTATTATCTATTATCTATTATCTATTATCTATTATCTATTATCTATTATCTATTATCTATTATCTATTATCTATTATCTATTATCTATTATCTATTATCTATTATCTATTATCTATTATCTATTATCTATTATCTATTATCTATTATCTATTATCTATTATCTATTATCTATTCTCTATTATCTATTATCTATTATCTATTATCTATTATCTATTATCTATTATCTATTATCTATTATCTATTATCTATTATCTATTATCTATTATTTATTATCTATTATCTATTATCTATTATCTATTATCTATTATCTATTATCCTATCCCATTCGGAGGTAACTTCCACTTACCACATTTGCTGTAGCTTCCATTTTTAACAACTTTTGTGAATGGCAAAATTTTGACCTGATTGTCTTCGGTGAGTTCGGCGGTTGGGGTCTTATGCAACTGGTCCTCCATGTAGATAATTGTGCGTATATTGGGGCAGTTGGGGAGCAGGAACTTAAACTTGGGCAGCAGATCGTGCGATGTGATGACAGTGGTCACTTCCGTTTCCGAGATACAGTGGGCCACACCATCGTCGCCGAGAGTGGCATAAACTGTAACAATGGGCATTGACTGTTTAAAGCATCCATGGGCGGCAATTAGCCACTCGGCGCGAGTCTCGGCAAAGATGACGACATTCTGGCGCGGAGCCAGGCCCAGCTCACGCAGACCACGGCCAAAGTTGTTCGCCATTCGCTCCACCTCAATGTAGCTCCGCCACTTGTAATCTCCCATGTTGTACTTCTTGAAGATGCGTCCGTTCGCCTGCGGTTCGTCCTCCTCGCTGAGGATCTGGCGTGTGCCCAGGCATTGTTTGGTGGAGTACATCTTGGCCACATAGTTTAGCATCTTCTCCAGCGTATCGATGTTCTCGTGAAGCATCTTCACATGAACCGACCTTGGTGGCTCCGTTGTTCTGTATGTCAACGCATTCCTTTCACTCTTGATGATCCTCGCCTTCACACGCTTCGAGTCCTGCCCAGCTTTCCATGGCGCCTGTAATACAAAATATATGGGTAGCGTTAGAATATCGTAAATAAACAACAACGCCTTGATGGGGACCAGGGCGCACTGCACCCAAAAACTCAACATTATTTCATAGTTTGGTTGTGTGACAGATTTAAATAAGTCTAATGTTTTCCCTTCTTTCAAGTTGAAGTTCTAGGAAAATGTTGCTGTAGTCAAATGTGTTTAACTTACTAACTACTCGATCGAATGAAGCATAGGGTTGCAAGAGAGAACGGCTGAGATAACTTGTGTTATCTTTAGACTCACTTACAGTAAAATAACTCCACATACCAGCAAAGATCTAGAAAATAAATAGCTTATAACATATGTTTTCTACACGCTGGTTACAATTACAAATATATATTTAAATATTTTCTTGGTTTTTGTGTGCGTTTTCTAATCGCTTAAAGTGGCAACGAGGCATGTCTGTTGTTCAGAGAAACTTCAGCTTTGAGAAAGTGAACTTTATGTTGACCTCCGTTGAGCAACCAATAGCTTGTCTGGCCCCAATCTCATGCATATCTATTGGATTTCAAATTATTCGATTTGCTGCAAGTCATAAATGAAAGGGGATTGGTAAAATGAGAAGAACAGGGTAAGCTCTAAAGCTATAAATACACTTTGAATTACAAAATATTGGTTGAGATTATGTTTATTTCTTGAAATGTAAGCAAAATTAAAAATCGAATGAAAAAAAAAAAAGTTGAAAAAGATAAAAATAAAATGCAAAAATTGGGCGATTTACTGACAAATGATGTTCAATCTTTAGTCCTAAATAAATAATAATATCTTTTAAAATAATGCCGCCTTGCCGTGCCGTGCCGTGCCTACCCACAGATGGGCACATTATTTCGCTTTGTAGCCGACAGCAAATTATGTGACGCTCAGTGGAAAGCAACAGCAACAGCAACAGCAAAAGAAAAAGGAAAACTTTCAAGCAACTCCCATAAGTATGCAATACATTTTGCTGTCTCCTGTATGTCTGTGTGTGTGTGCGTGTGTTTATGTGTGTATTTCTGTGTCGGGTTTTAAAGCAGCAAAATAATGAAATGGCGCCCAATACACACACACACACACACACACACACACGCACACACGCACACACGGCGAGAGACTTTAGTGCACGTACAGCATCCCCCTCAGTGGTGGAGCACTTTGCCAGCGACTGCTTTACTGTTATAAACAAATTCACACATTTCGAAATTCGAATTTCGAAAAGTGCCGAAGCAGCTTCGTGGCATTCTCTTGTCTCCGTGCAAAGAGAAAGTGTCTAACTTTCACTTGTTTGCTCTTAAATGTGCAGTTCCCTCTCTCTATCTCGCTCTCTTTCTCCCGCTCTCTCGCTCTCTCTGTCTCTTTGGCAACGCAATTAACGCCAGAAACACAGGAACAGGAAATTGGTCGGCAACGAGCTGCGGGTGAACTGTTTGTTGACAAGCCAGAAACACACGCTTACACACACACTGCCACAACACACACACAGAGAGAGCGAGAGAGAGAGAGAGAGAGAGAGAGAGAGCGAGAGAGAGAGAGAAATATAGAGAGGGAGGAGAATGAATGTCAAGTCAGGAACATGCACCACATGCTAATCAAATTTCACATTAGCAATTGTTTTTATTCGCGTTTTTCGACTACATTTAGTTGATCCAACTTTCGAATTGTTTGCCAATTGCAATTATCGCCGCGTCGCTGGCGCTGACAATGCCAACAGCTCGTGGGCCAATGCCAATGCCAATTTAGCAGACGCCACGCCAACTTAATTGCAACAAATAAATCATAGAAACCAGCGACGGAGCAAAATGTGGCAGCAATCAAGCCACCAAAACAAGTTGCAACACACCACACAATGCTCAACTAGCAGATGCCCTGGTAAACGTAAATATGATTATTATAGGGTATACATATTTATATATATTTAATTTGTGTTTATTTTCTTGTCTGTAAAGTGTAAACTTATATCTTCCCCTTGTAGCTTTGCCCTCATTCTCCCAACTGAATTTCTTCTAAGCGCGCTCAACAAATGGAATATAAGGAAAATTGATGCAGCCTGCCATAGCGACCCCTTCTCGTTGTGCATACAGGGTATTGGCAAACTTTAAAGCTTACAGAATTCATCGATAGCTCGCCAAGATATGTTATAGCTTTAACTCTTTTCATATTGTCAGCGAAACTTAGCTGGTGGCAATAACCACTTCAGATGGAAGAGAAATGAAATATATTGTCTCGCTTTAGTTTAAATATACCCCATTTAAACAGGGTGACTTCGAGGCAAGCATAAAATATATAAATTCCATTGATAAGTGGACAATATGTGCTGCAATTGCTCTTGCAAATGTTAAGCTTATGATTGCGAATTTCTGACTGCTGTAGCTGTCCATAAAGATATATATATATATGTATGTATGTATGTATATATATATATATATATATATATATATATATATGGATATTGTATTGTCTTTTGAAATGTGCTTTCTTGCCATAGCTTTGCATTCGTTAGGCAAGTTTTAAATTTGAGATGGGGAATTTTAACGAATTGCTTGCGTTTAGTAAGCGATAAGTTTGTTGTCTAGCAGTTTGGCAAAGTTCAATGTAATTAAGCATTTAATGTAGATAATAATATTAAGGATTTCTTGTATTTCAATTATTTGCTAGGGTATTTAATAGTTTGCCAAAGTTGTGGCTTGTGATTGTTGCTGTTGTTGTTGTGTGCGTGAGTAAAATGTGAAAGAAATTATTGGCGGACAGCGTCCACCGCAATGGACTCGCAGCGTACAATGTAGAGAGGTGTGCGAGTGTGTGTGGGTGTGTGTGAGTGGCAGGTTGGTGAGCAGCGCTGGGCAGGAGGGGACTTGAGGCGGCTTCTGTTGCGTTTCGCACATAAATGTCAAGTGCGCGTGTTGCTCATGTGAAGCTCACGCTCTCACACATGACCACGTACGCAACACAGAGGCAAGTTAAGTAGCTTTGTATACACGCTGGCAGACACGCACACAGTCGCCGCTGTCAATGCAGCGCTAAGTCGACACACGCACACACACACAGGCACACACACAGGCACACACATGAACGAACACACGGGAGAAGCAGTGCTCGATGATGAATGCGCATAAAGTCGACATAAATAAAATTTTTCGGCCCCAGACATTTCCGTCTTGTTTGTTATTATTGTTGTTGTTGTTGCTTTTGTTATTGTTGTTGTTGCTGTTGTTGTTGCTGTTGTCGCTATTGTTGCATGGCCGTTGATATTTTGCCGGAAAGAAAAATCACACGCTTCAAAAGTTTAAATGACTTAATTCGCTTGCAAATGGGCGTGGCCCACAGCACACACACAGCACACACAGCACACACACACACAGCACACACAGCACACACCACACACACATTCGCCAGCCACGCCTTACGCCTTATGCTGCTTCAATTTGTCGACTTTTGGTTTTTTGCTTTTCCTTCGCCTTTTTGTTTATTCTTCTCAATTGTTTTTAGCTCTTCATAATTGTTTTTGAGTATTCAATTTTTTTTGCTTTTTTTTTCGTTTTTCATTTGAATTTTCTCTTTTTCTTCGTTTTTTTTTGTTGAGGTAAAAATTGATGACGGACATCCTTCAAAGATATTCTGTACGTGCGTGTGTGTGTGTGTGTGTGTGCCCGGGTGAGTGGCTAAATGTGTGTGGATGACACGGAAGTGCGCTTCACTGACACCATTTCAAGTTATGGCTGCCCAGGCACGAACCTTGTGGTTTTTTAGCTGCTGACAGCAAACATATCGCATAAGTTCGATGCGAGGACGAAGGATGTGACAGCAGAGACGCTCTAACACGTGCAAGGATGCCTAGACACCCAGACAAGTTCACAACGCACAGTAAGCGAATAATTTAGGCGCTGTAATTAAAAGCAGAAAATATGCAAAAATCATTTGAAAAATAAAAATTAATAAGAAAAGTGAAGACTGTAATTTATTAAATAAATATCAATAAACAAATAAATATTCAAATAATATTACTAAGCAATTAAAAAGCCAAACATAATCATATACAAATATAATAAATTAAAAGTAATAAATAATTAATAAGTACAAAATATGTTGAGCCACAAAACGAACTTGAAAAACAGCTTACAAAATAATCAATAATTAAAAGAAATATAATTTAGCTATTGAAATTATATAAGAATAGTATTTTAATAAAAACAACAATAATAATTTCTTAACTTACCTCAAAAAATGAAAAGGAAAATAATGTTAAAGATATTTTGCAGTAACTTTTAATGCATTTGAAATATGCAAGCAACACTTGACCTCTAGTCTAACAAAGTTGTTATTTATTTATTAAGAAAAGTGAAGACTGTAATTTATTAAATAAATATCAATAAACAAATAAATATTCAAATAATATTACTAAGCAATTAAACAGCCAAACATAATCATATACAAATATAATAGATTAAAAATAATAAATAATTAATAAATACAAAATATGTTGAACCACAAAATGAACTTGAAAAAAAATAAAAAAAAATATAACAAAATTAAAAGAAATATAATGTAGCTATTGAAATTATATAAGAATAGTATGAAAATGATAATTTAATAATTTCTTAACTTGCCTAGAAAAATGAAAAGGAAAATAATGTTGAAGATATTTTGTCGTGACTTTTAATGCATTAGAAATATGCAAGCAGCACTTGACCTCTAGTCTAGTGTCTAGACAAAGTTGTTATTTATTAGCTGCAAATAAATATGAATGATTAGTAACATTTATTTGCACATAATTGTAATGTCAGTTCAGCAGAGAATTTCTGGCTAAGGAGGCCTCAGGAAATGTCTAACTGCGGCAAGTTGAAAGAGGTAACACAAGGCAAAGCTGTCGTCAGGAGTCGAAACTAATCTGATTAGCATGCAACATGGCTAAGCTGTAAGAGAGCTCGTTTGGAACTGAGAGTTGTCGGCATCCCGTTTTTAGTGACATTCGCTTTAGTCGCCGAGATGAAAGAAAATTCCAGTTTATCACGCTTTTCCCTTAAGTTGCCTTTTATTTTTATTTTTGTTTGTTTGTCTGTGTTGGCCATGTTTTGTTTGGCAAGTGCGCGTGGCAGCCACATAGAATTTGGTAAATAAAATAAAATGCCTCGACATTTTTCGGCAACGTTGGGTAGCGCCCAAAAAAAAATGCAAGCAGCCCCAGGTGAAGTCGATAAGTTTGAGGAGGTGCTGAAAGCGCTGTGGAGGCAAACAGCGAAATGGAGAAGGAGACGGAGATGGAGAAGGAGACAGAGATGGAGGTGGAGATGGAGGCGAGTGATGGAGGCAAAGCCGTCCTTAACTTATGCAAATATGCGCGACTAGGCGAATATGTAGGGCACATGGAATCAGAATAACAGAATCAGAATCACAAACCAAACAACAGCAAAAGCAACAGCAATAGCAATAATAACAACAACAGCAACAACAGCAACAACAACAACAACATCTAGAACCATCTGAACAATGTCTAGCCACGTTCTCAATGTCGACAATCAACTCAATTTGAGGTGAAAGGTGGCAGCTACATTCAAAATTCAAGCAAATCCTCGACTCCAGCTTGACTTGACTTGAGCGTGTATCCGTTTTGCTCTCCACGTTCTTCCCCCTCGCTGCCCCACCGTGCCCCATCTTGCTCCACATTTGGGGTCGCAACGCTTTTCATGTGGCAACAGTAGCAAACATTTGAGCATTTCATATTTCGAATTTAATGCCTCCTTCAATCCAAACAGATACACACGAAACCGTCATAACTTCTTAGCCAACGCAACATATGCATCACAAATTACGAGCCTGGCTAAGCATTTGCTGCCTGCCAATTCGATCTCTTCTCTCATTCCCCCTTCCCCCACCACACCCACTTGTCTTTAGCCTAAGCGCCTTCTCTCCCCTAATACTCCTACATTTGCCTATTTGCATAAACAGCAGTCGACAACAGCCGGAAGGATTCAAAGATAAGCCATAAAGATAAGCAATAAAGATAAGGAATAGATAAGGAATAGATAAAGACATAGATAAAGGCAAAGATATAGATATAGATATAGATATAGATATAGAGATAGATATAGATATAGATATAGATACAGATAGATATAGATATAGATAACAAATAGAGTCTATAGATATAGATACAGATAGATGTAGATACAGATATAGATATAGATATAGATATAGATATGAATATAGATATAGATATAGATATAGATATAGATATAGATATAGATATGATAGATAGATAGATAGGTAGATAAAATGTAAATGTAGATATAGAAAATATAGAATATACAGTATATGAGATAATAGAAATATAGAATATAAAAGAAAATATAAAAGACCAAAATATAGATATAGAATATAGAATATAAAGAAAATATAAAGATAAAATAGAAAATATAAAATGTAAAATACTTTAAAGATAAAATAGAAAATATAAAAGATAAAATAGAAAATATAAAAGATAAAATAGAAAATATAAAAGATAAAATAAATGTATTATAAAGATAAAATAGAATATAAAGATAAAATAGAAATATAAAGATAAAATAGAAAATATAAAAGATAAAATACAAAAGAAAATATAAAGTATAAAATATATGTAATATAAAATACGAAAAATATAAAAGATAAAATAGAAAATATAAAAAGATAATAGAAAATATAAAGAATGTAAAATAGATTCTAATAGAAATATAGAATATAGATATAGAATATAGATAAAATAGAAAATAAAATTTTAGATATAAAAGTATAAAATAGAAAATATAGCTATAAAATAGAAAATATAGAATATAAAAGATAAATAGAAAATATAAAAGATAAAATAGAAAATATAGATAAAAATAGAAAATATAAAAGATAAAATAAAAGATAAAATAGAAATATAAAGATATAGAATATAAAAGATAAAATAGAAAATATAAAAGATAAAAATAGAAAATATAAAAAGACAAATACTAAATGTAAATATAGAATATAGAATATAAAATGTAAAATATAAAAAGCTATAAAATGTAAATATAGAATATAGAATAAATAGAATATAGAATATAGAATATAGATATAGATATAGAATATAAGATAAAATAGAAAATATAGAATATAGAAATATAAAAGATAAAATATGATATAGAAAATATAGAATATAGAATATAGAATAAATAGAAAATATAGAATATAGATATAGAATTATAGAATATAGAATATAAAATGAAATATAGAATATAGAATATAGATATAGAATATAAGTATAAAATAGAAAAATATAGAATATAGAATATAGAATATAGAATATAGAATATAGAATATAGAATATAAATATAAATATAAATATAAATATAAAATATAAATATAAATATAAATATAAAATATAAAATATAAAATATAAATATAAAAAAAAAAAAAAAAAAAAAAAAAAAAAAAAAAAAAAAAAAAAAAAAAAAAAAAAAAAAAAAAAAAAAAAAAAAAAAAAAAAAAAAAAAAAAAAAAAAAAAAGATATAGATATAGATATAGATATAGATATAGATATAGATATAGATATAGATATAGATATAGATATAGATATAGATATAGATATAGATATAGATATAGATATAGATATAGATATAGATATAGATATAGATATAGATATAGATATAGATATAGATATAGATATAGATATAGATATAGATATAGATATAGATATAGATATATAGATATAGATATAGATATAGATATAGATATAGATATAGATATAGATATAGATATAGATATAGATATAGATATAGATATAGATATAGATATAGATATAGATATAGATATAGATATAGATATAGATATAGATATAGATATAGATATAGATATAGATATAGATATAGATATAGATATAGATATAGATATAGATATAGATATAGATATAGATATAGATATAGATATAGATATAGATATAGATATAGATATAGATATAGATATAGATATAGATATAGATATAGATATAGATATAGATATAGATATAGATATAGATATAGATATAGATATAGATATAGATATAGATATAGATATAGATATAGATATAGATATAGATATAGATATAGATATAGATATAGATATAGATATAGATATAGATATAGATATAGATATAGATATAGATATAGATATAGATATAGATATAGATATAGATATAGATATAGATATAGATATAGATATAGATATAGATATAGATATAGATATAGATATAGATATAGATATAGATATAGATATAGATATAGATATAGATATAGATATAGATATAGATATAGATATAGATATAGATATAGATATAGATATAGATATAGATATAGATATAGATATAGATATAGATATAGATATAGATATAGATATAGATATAGATATAGATATAGATATAGATATAGATATAGATATAGATATAGATATAGATATAGATATAGATATAGATATAGATATAGATATAGATATAGATATAGATATAGATATAGATATAGATATAGATATAGATATAGATATAGATATAGATATAGATATAGATATAGATATAGATATAGATATAGATATAGATATAGATATAGATATAGATATAGATATAGATATAGATATAGATATAGATATAGATATAGATATAGATATAGATATAGATATAGATATAGATATAGATATAGATATAGATATAGATATAGATATAGATATAGATATAGATATAGATATAGATATAGATATAGATATAGATATAGATATAGATATAGATATAGATATAGATATAGATATAGATATAGATATAGATATAGATATAGATATAGATATAGATATAGATATAGATATAGATATAGATATAGATATAGATATAGATATAGATATAGATATAGATATAGATATAGATATAGATATAGATATAGATATAGATATAGATATAGATATAGATATAGATATAGATATAGATATAGATATAGATATAGATATAGATATAGATATAGATATAGATATAGATATAGATATAGATATAGATATAGATATAGATATAGATATAGATATAGATATAGATATAGATATAGATATAGATATAGATATAGATATAGATATAGATATAGATATAGATATAGATATAGATATAGATATAGATATAGATATAGATATAGATATAGATATAGATATAGATATAGATATAGATATAGATATAGATATAGATATAGATATAGATATAGATATAGATATAGATATAGATATAGATATAGATATAGATATAGATATAGATATAGATATAGATATAGATATAGATATAGATATAGATATATAGAAGAGTTTCAGCTGTTCTACGGAAGGGAAGATGCCAAGTTAAAGGGACAATGCGAATAGGCCAAATCGAAAAGCCAGAAGCTGTAGCCTTTTGGCCAGAATAGTAAGAGTGTGAAATATGGCTTGTGGCTGGCCTTAAGTGGATGCGCCTTGGACATGGATGTGGACAGGGACATGGACATGGAGTAATGGCTGTGTTGGTTGCCAAATAGCCGTAAATTTGTTTGGGTTACGGACTTGAATTATTTTCGGGGGCAATGCTCGACAATTAATGCGAGAAATTTGATAACTCAATCAGATTGATGTTCGGATACAGGTAAACAGGTGGCACAAGCAGCCGGCTGGCGGGTGGCGGGTGGCGGGGGACGGGTGGCGGACATGAGGCAGTGAGCATCCGCAACACGAGTCACTCACTGGCAAATGCTAAATGGGAAATGGCAAATGGGAAATGGGAAAGCGTAAGCGAGTAGTAAAACGAAACATGAATTTCAAATGAAAATGGATCTGAGAATGAAATCCGTTATCCTTGTCGACTTTTCCCGTTGCCTTTTTCTTTGCGTTCTGTCAGTGAGAAATCACAACTGGGCAAAAAGCACTCGAACAGCAGCAGACGCTGATGCGAGTCCAGGCGCTGAGTTGGAGCTGGGCCAGAAGGGCTGTGCTACTGCTACTGGTTCTCATTCTCATTCCCGTTCTCGTTCTGGTTCTGGTTCTGGTTCACCCTAACGGTAGAGCAGGTGTGCCAGCCTCGAATGCATAACTGTAGCACTTGAGCTCATTTTCATGCAATGCAGCGTCTCCTTTTAGCCATTTCACTCGTAGGCTCAATGTTTTTCTACTTTCTCTCCCTCTCTCTCTCTCTCACTCGCTGTCTCGCTCTGTCTCTCTCTCTCTCTCTCTGTGTCTTTTTATGGATGGCCAACACTTGCGGCTGGCTGGCAAACCCTGCCTATAGAATGCAAATCAGATTTGTTGGCCTTTATTCACAGTTTTGTTTCACAGCAATAGAACGGCCCATTCTCCTGGCGACTTATTCTACTCAACTTGCTCGATTGTTTTGCCTGCTTTTGTGCTTCTCAATTGGTCTAAAGTCGATACGTTTGCTTCATTATCCAGCAATCAGTCATCAGTCATCAGTGATAAGAGGCGAACAATTTGCCATACAAATGCAACTTGTTATTTCATATTATTGGAGTTGATAAATTCATTTTACTCTTAAATTAGTTTGTGCTGATTTGATTTGATCATACTATAGTCAAGTGATCAAGTATCAAATGTTTGTCTTTATCTTGCAGATCTGATAACTTACAGCTTCACTTAGCTTCATTATAACCAAGCGCACTTGTTGTTGCCAAAATGCTAACTGAACTGGCAGAGAGTTCTTAGATTCTGATTAACTCTCAATAAGCATTAATTAAATATATAATTTGTTAACCAGTTTATTGTCCCTGACTGCGACTTGTTAAGTTCTTATAGAAATAACTGTCAAAGTCTTCATAGTTAAATTGTTAGACTCTGAACTAAAAGTTCACAGTCTACTAGGTTTGACGAAAGCGAAATGTGCGTAACAGGCAGAAGGAGGCGTGGCAGACCCTATAAAGTATATATATTCTTGATCAGCATCAACAGCCGAGACGATATAGCCATGTCCGTCTGACCGTCTGTCCGTCTGTATGAACACCTAGATCTCAGAGACTATAAGAGCTAGAGTAACCAAATTTGGTGACAACACGCGTATAGTTTGCAGGCAGATCAAGTTTATTTTAGATTTTTCCCACGCCCCCGCAAATCGAAAAAAACGTATTACTGAAGCTACCGACATTAGATTTAGATTCAGATTTGGCACATATGGAGGATGTCCCTTAGCGGACGTTTTCTGAAAATTTCAGCACGATCGGATCATAAACATAGAAGGTATTAAGGAATGAATGATCACCATTTTCATGGCACCTCAGCGGCCAAAATTGCCCCACAGGCGCGAGTTCGAATCCCACTGCTGACAATTCCAAATTACATTTTTTAGACTCTGAACTAAAAGTTCAAAGTCTATTAGGTTTGACGAAGGCGAAATGTGCGTAACAGGCAGAAGGAGGCGTGGCAGACCCTATAAAGTATATATATTCTTGATCAGCATCAACAGCCGAGACGATATAGCCATGTCCGTCTGACCGTCTGTCCGTCTGTCCGTCTGTATGAACACCTAGATCTCAGAGACTATAAGAGCTAGAGTAACCAAATTTGGTGACAACACGTGTATAGTTTGCACGCAGATCAAGTTTGTTTTAGATTTTTGCCACGCCCCCTTCTTGTTGCCGACTGCGCAGTATGTAAGGTGGTGGCTCAAGCTATAGTACGTACGATTTGCGTGTGAGAGGTCTGCGGTTCGAAGCTCGGTGCATCCCAAACAAAATTTTTATGTTTTTACAATTTTATAAAAGCAATATATATGCACAAGACGCGTTTTTAACCACCAATTGATTTGTCAGCATAGTTTTCATAAGCATCTCAGTAAAAACAGACGCGCGCTGTACAGTTACAGTTATACGTGTATACACAGCAACGCGCAAAAAAAGTAACGGTTGTTCGTTTTCCCTTTCGCTCTTGCGCGTTCACTCACTATTGCTGCTCTCTTCCAAGAACGAACGATAATGAGTTGAACATTGCTTAAGCTTATTTGGCTTTAAATTTAGTTTTATATTTGCTTTATTTTTATGCTTTCCCCGATTAGTTCAGAGTCTCCCACAGGCGTCGGACGACTGTAGCTGCCTGACTTGTTTGTTAACCAGTTTATTGTCTCCGAGTTCTTATATGCAATAACTGTCAAAGTCTTCATAGTTTTCTTATAGTTTTCACTTATCGAAGTTGATCGACAGATCAGCTTATTTAATCACTTCTGTGCTGTAAAGTAGAGCACTAAGTTTAGTCAGCTTATTATTCAAACAGAGTCATACACTCCAAGTATATTGGACTATGAATAACTAAATAACTTTGAATAACTAAATATATGAAATTCTTTTGTCTTTCTTTCTTTTACTTTCTCATATCTCAAAAAGCTTTCCTTTTGCCTTTAGAGAGCAAGCAGCTTTGCATAGAAAGTGTGTTAATTAAATAATTTAGAATATTTATTGAAAAATACATTGTGAATAGGCAGGTAGAGTAAATGTAGCTGTAACTGTTGCTGTAGCTGTAGCTGTAACTGTAACTGTGAGCGATGGCGCTTTGTAAACGGTTCTTGACTTGGCCGGGACTTGACTTCGTTGGCTGCGGTGTGATTAATTGATGAGTTATCCTTGGCGAAGGATGTTGCTCATTAGCGACTGCTGTGTATCGCTACAGTACACCAATGAGTGTGTGAGTGTGTGAATGAATGAGTGTGTGAGCGAGTGAGTGAGTGAGTGAGCGAGTGAGTGAGTGAGTGAGTGAGTGAGTGAGTGAGCGAGTGAGTGAATGAGTGAATGATGTTTGCTATTTGACTGACTTTGAACTGTGGATGCTGTTGATAATGTCTGCGTGTGTGAGTGTGTGTGTGTTGTGTGTGTGTTGTGTGTGTGTGTGGGGGGGTGTGGGAGTGTCTGAGCGCAAGTCATCAAGTTAAAGTCAGCGTAGACTCGATCAAAGCTAAAGAAAACCTCTTGAAAAACCTCAGAATGCAATTTTCAAAGTATCGTTGCGGCAGAGCCACAACCACGCCCAACACAACACAACAGATACACACTTCGACACACACAGCACACACACACATGCTTACTAAGACCCTTGTGGCAGGATCCTTGCCAGGGGGGGAGAAGGGGGCAAATAAAATGCACATAACACGCCTCATCAACTATAAGCTTCGAATGACAGCAGCACAACAAAATAACTTGCAGTTCTACCGCATTGCCACGCCCACCGCCCACCGCCCACAGCCCATGGCCCACTGTGAGTGTGTGTGTGGGGGGGAGGGGCAGGGTAACTGCTGTGTGTGCGCTTGTCTATGGCTGGGCCTTTAAACATCTTACAAGATTGTGCTGGAGCCGAGCACAACCATGATGAGTGACTTAGTGAAAACAATTTCTAGCTTACAGGTGCAAAGGGAGAGAGAGAGAGAGAATGAGGAAGAGAGAGAGAGAGAGAGAGAGAGAGAGAGAGAGAGGGTGTGGTGCATATATAGAGTTTGTCAGCTAGTTTCAGTTGCAGTTTCTGTTTCAATTGCAATTCCAATTGCAATTTCATCAAAGCAGGACACGGACGCTGTGATATATGTACATATATGTACATATATGTATATATATGTATATATATGTGTATATTTGTATATGCAGTCTTCATTTTTTAAGCGTTTTTCATTTGAAAGCAACGCGTCAGCATGTGCTGTGCCGCCTCCCCCCTCACTCACCCAGCCACCCACCTCACATCTATTCTATGCTTGCTGCTGCTTCACTCCCTTTCTCTCTCTATCGCTCTCTCGCTCTCTCGCTCTCGCTGTATCGCTGGCTCTGTCTCGCTGCGCGAACGCTTTGCCTTTTGTAAATATTTATAGAAAGATTGTTGTATGATTTATGACAATGATAATCTCGCATGCACAATGACGTGTAAGAAATATGAGTTGATATATTCTAAACAAATATTTAATTCGCATTGCCAGCGAAGGAGCCAAGGATATGTCTTCTATATGCAGACATATGTGTGTGTGTGTCTGTGTGTGTGGAATGTGTGCAATAACTCTCAGGTAATTATGGATTAAAGGTTACATTTTAATGGCATGCTTTTAGCGTTTGCCGCATGACAAATGCTTTAATTTCTGTCGCAACATTTGCAACCTTTTGTTGCTTAACTAATCAAGAAGCGTGAGTTGTATAACATTTATCTATTATTAAACTGTTTCACTCACAGCATTCAGATCTGTTTTCCGCTTAAATGTGAGCCGAGCTGGCAGCTGTCGTACCTCGACGAGGACCTCTACTTTAGGCATCCCCGCTCTGCTCCTGCCTGCTCAGCTGAAGAGCTGTAGAGCTGAAGAGCTGAAGTGAAGGGATACAGAATATTGCTGGCAAATTGACATGTGATGTCCGGCCAACAAAAAAGGCGGATACTTATTTAACCCAGCTAACCCAGCTAACCCATCTACGAGCTGGGGACATCCATCCGCAAATAGATCCTGCCCAAACAAGCGCCTATCACTCGGATTTTTTGTGTGTGCTTTGTTGTTGTTCAGTTGGACTCATAATCGATAAATGATTTTGTTTAGTTTTGTTCGCTGATACGTATTGTTGGAGTACACACACACACACACACACACGCACACACACACACACAGCAGGAGGAGGAGCATGTAAAATAGCCATAGGCCAGTTGCCGGGACAACTGAAGAACTCTAAACCCAAGCGAGTCGCACCGCTGCCACATGACATAACAAAAAGGATTTGGACTTAAGCAGCTTACATGTAAACAGCACGCACACACACACACACGCACACACGCACACACACACACACACACACCACACACACACACGCACACACACACACGGCTATTTGCAAATGTATTGCATACTTTTATGCAGATTATGAACAAGGTTGTTATAGTTACGAGCTACTTGCGAGAAGGGGTTGCCGGCAAGGTAGCGTCTATCCGGCTATTGCAGCTGTCGCCCTAAGCAAGAGACCCCCCCCCCCCCATCGCTCACACTCCTTAATGTAGACATCGCTTCATTACCATATGCCCAAAGATGTCTCAATGTCCCAGGCCGAGACGCAGGCCATCTTCCGCGTCCAAGCGTCTCGCTTTCGGCAAAAACAGTCACGCTTGCGCGGGGAGTGAGCTGAGAGGGGGGGGTGCATGTGGCATCAAAGATGCAGATGCGGCAGCAGGCAGACGGCAGCAGGCAGCCGGAGCAGATGAATGGCAAATATGCTAAATGCAAGCTGCCATCCTGGCTGCCTGCGCTGGCTTCCGTTCTCCGTTCTCCGTTCTCCTTTCTCCGTTCTCCATTCTCAGTTCTCAGTTCGCCTTTGTGCTCTGTTTTGCCAGCATGTAAATGAGTGTCATATTTTCTGCAGCTTTTTCTTAGCTGGCTTTCCCGCTCGCTCCATTCGTCCACGTCGTTGCCGTCACCTTCGTCAACAGCTTTGGGGATTTGCCTTGGTTCGTCTTGCTAAACTATACACTTGATGCTGGTCTTGCTGCTTCCAGCTGCTAGTTGTTAAATCAACTGCTTTGCATCAAAATATCAATGCATACGCTGTGACATAGGCATAAATTACAAGAGATGAGATTTACGAGTGCCAATTCAATGCCCAACAAGCCCCAATCTCTTGGTTCAGGTTGAATATGTTGATTTGTCGGTTGCCGTTTCCATATCCAAACAATCATTCCTTCACTCCCAACCGATGCATATGAGTGTGCGTGTGTGTGTGTGTGTCTGACTCATAAATTCCATGATTTATGTGCGGCATAATTTAAAATCTTCAAATGCTTAAAGCGACTTAACTGCTGCCAAAGTGTCAACTAGCCACGATTTCTAGCAATAGTTTCAGCAATTATGTGGAATGTTATATTGCTTATAAATACAGAGAGCTAAACACACTCACTAGCTCACTGAATTGCCTGCTTAGTGTTGTAAAACGAGGCAAAGCTGAATAAAATATACAACAATTCTATAAGGAGATAAAGTTAGACAAAGTTAGAGTAAGATTTAGTTAGATAGTTGGATGCTTACGAGCTGCAGTTAAGTTTATAAAGTTAGATTAGATTGAGTTCTTATAATATAAATATAAATATAAATATAAATATATATATTTATATATAAACTGAACAATTAAGCAACACTATTGAATTGCTTTCAGCCAGCTTTAGATCACATTTTGAATTACAACTTTTTATCTGTATTTTGTCCAATAGATTTTGACGACAAACCTCTTCAGGGCTAGATACAACCAAGCACTTTATTAACAAGCGGCTCAGTCGAGCACATGCGACAGTATAATACCCTGTACAGTTCTTTGTTATTAAAGTATTTTGATAATTATTATTACTAAACTGAAAATCTCCCAATTCCAAAAATCTATTTCAACTCGTTAACCTTTAAGTGGCAACCTCTGCTAAACGAATGAAATCAGGTCTGGCAACTCATGCAATACAGCTCAGCTTATTTCATTAAGCTTGCCAAAGCTGACTGCTACGTTACTCGCACACAATTGCTGGCCACAATTCAATTTTCTTTCTTTTCTGATTAACTTTCATATTTATGGAACGAACTTGATGAAACTTTCAGCATTTCTTCTAGATGAAATTCATAAAGCTTCTGTGCAGTTTGAAGTTAGAAGACGGAGGGACATATAGAATATATATACTCTACTTTAACTCCTTGTAATTATTACATACCTTTCACACAACGCATATATTTGCCTGTACAGGGTATAGAAACAATTACTATTTAAATAACTTTTATATTTATATTCGACGCTGTGAAGTGCAGAAGGAGAGCAGCTGCTTGCCTTGAAGTAAATTAAAAGAATTTTCCAAAAATATATCATAAACAATTTCAGTTGAAACTCTGTTTAGTGCGCAACTTTGAATGCGCTTTAAAAGTGCTTAAAACAAGTTTAATTCATAGATATGAGCGCTGAGCGTTATAGCCAGTTGTTGCCAATATAAGCGATTAAGCTGGCGCTCTCCATGTGTAAATCACAACGTGGCGCACCGAAATGAGCTAAGCTGTGACTCAGTGTGCACATTTAACGCATAATTTATTGGAAAACGCATGGAATCTTTAATTAAAAATGGAATAATGGAATAATGGAAAATCGAAAAAAAAAAACTACAATAACAGAGCAGGGAGGGGGAGCGGGTGAAAGGTGAGAACTGCAATTGGCCACACGTGCAGCGCGTAGATATTTATGACAGCGAATCGCAGTGACTGCGACTGCGACTGCAAATAATTGCATATTACGCATATTACGCATACGCCGCGTGCGCTGTGCCGTGCCGCACCGTGTTGAGCTTTCATTTTTAGTCGCTGTGCATACTTGGCATAATTTATTTATTTATTTTGTACTTTATCTTCGCACATTTTGCAACTACCATAGAGCAGCCCGTCGCACGCCATCCAAACAAATTGCAACAAAATTGTGAAAAATCAAATGTACTTAAAGTTATTTATATTATTTTCGCTGGCAGTTGTCGGCAGCTGTAGCTCTGACTACCACATGGTGAAGGCAAAGGGAGGGCAGAGTGCAGATGGAGGAGAGTGAAGGGAGCAGAGACTGCAGTGTGTGCTGTGTGTGTCTGCAGCTCTTGGCAACTTCTTCTTGCAGCATCGTCGTAGTCTTTGCTATCATCAGACAAGTTGATGACTTCACACCACTGCATTTTGTTGTTGCTGCTTGTGCGTGCGTGCATGCGTGTGTGTGTGCATGTGTGTGTGTGCATGTGCTTAAGTGCATCTTGCACTTTGACTGGATCCGTCTGTCTGCCCTATGGCATGCCTCAGTGGACTAATAGCTTGATAAACTACATTTCGCGCTTTCTTAATGAATGACGCTTGTCGCCTTTTTCTTTTCTTCCTCTCTCTCTCTCTCTCTCTCTCTCTCTCTCTCACTTGATAGCACATATTTAACGATCATAAGTTTTATATATATTTGTTTTATTTTGGCAAATGGAAAAGTTTTACTTTAGTACGAATGCCTATGTTAGTTAGTTAATAACTACGATGAAGCAATCGCTTGAGACAACAAATCTTACTACTGCAAATTGTATATGTACATATTGCATTTGTAAATCACAAATAAATTTGATCAATAAAACCAAACATAATAGTAATATAAGTAAGAATAGAAAATACCAAATATGAGACTAGAAAAATATTATTTGATTTACGAATACATAACGCAATAATATGCATGATTATATCAAAACGAACTGAATAGAATTGTACTAAATTAAAAAGAGAAAAGAAGCTAAACAGCTTCGTTCATGAGCTCATCAGGTTCTTAACTCACTTGAGTGTATCTATCAATTGAAACTTTTAAAGAATATAATACAGAAATTAATATAATAATTAAACGCAGCAATTAACTGAGCATATTAGTTCATTTTATGATTCAGCTCAGCTAATAAATATATTAAATTTATATTTTTTTGTACAATTTGATAGTTCATTAGTTACTAATCCGCTCAAGTTGTGAATATACATATGTTCATATATCGCGATAGTTAAGGCAACAATAGTTAACTGAAGTGAAGCAAACAGCTAATAAACATTCTAGAAGTACGAATTTAATTTTACTTAACTTGTTTCTTATTTCTCGTTTCAAGAACTTTGCTAAAAACATGCTTGCTCTTCGACAAATATATAAACATCGTTGTTATTATTATTTTCATTTGTGTAGTTAAGTTCCATCTCTACCATTTAAGTGCGATCTCTAATGTTATGTATCATCGCTAGCAACAGACAAGTGTTTCGGCGTTTTCATTAGGTCCGTTATTCTCCTCTAACCTCTGCCTACTTGTGTCTTCTGTCTCAACCGAGCACAACGGAGCTCTCTATACTGCACGACAATGCATTAGAGCGAGAGAACTATAGTGCTTAACTCAGTGGCGTCAGCGAGCCGCGTGTTTGTGTGCTTTGTATGCAAACAGTTATTATCGAAGCTGAACAAAGAGCAGCACAATGTCGATGCTGAGGAAGCGTAAGAAGTTGGTTGAGTTAGAAAATACAATAAATCGCTAAATAAGATTTCACTTTCGTTTATATAATGAAGATTCATAATTTATTTATTCAAATATTATTCTCTTAAAAAGTAAATACTTAAATGTTCTCAGTCGCTTATTTGAACTCATTCAGAGCAAGAACAGGCTGAACTCTGCTAAGTTATGCAAATTCAAATTCAAACTGTTGTGATTTTTGTCACAGCCTTCTCGATGTGCTTAACTCTGAAATTAAGAAACGATCGATTAAGCCTCGATTAATTTGACTCTTTCGAGGGTGCGTAAGTGTACGTGCCACGTATGCCACGCCCATTGCGCCCATGAAGCTGACATTCAATTGCTCGCTTGCCAAGAAATTTTGCTTTTAACTTTTGTTTTTTATTGTATAATATATATATTTTTTTTTGTTTTTTTTTTTCGTTGTATTTCTACCATTGAGTGAATGACTGAGCGGTGGGCCAGGACCTGGTGGGCTTGACAGGATCTGGCAGGATAACCGGCACGCCACACGGCACGGCAGACAAGTACGCGTATGATGAAATACAAATTAAATTTCCACGCACAAAAAATCAGATATGAAATGTAAAACGTAACGAGAGACGTGTCTGGTGTTGGAGGCTCGAGAGCCTCCACTCGGTTAAGGAACAGGAGCCGACACATGCGATGCCCCGGCACATTGGCGCATGTATGTGTGTATATGCCAAGCTTATATATCTCATGCCACATGCCACATGCCACACGCCACACGCCTCACCCCCCATCGGTGTCTTGACGCCAACGAAGACGCTTCATCAGCGACGCGTTTCCAGCTTCCAGCTGTTGTGTTCATACCCTGCAAAGGCACTCAAATGGAGTATTCTAGCTCGACAGTTCGTAATGAGCTAATGGGGTTACTAATCTAAGCTCTAAGATAGTGATACTCCTAAAATATTAGAGAACTGTTTGTCAACGAACTTCCTTGAGCTGTTGATCTTCTTAGTGAATAGAAATTCTTTTTCTCTTCGAGGCGAGAGATGTAAAGTCCTGGGCAGGGCTCGTTGTAGTCGAGCAGCTTATCAGCTGCTCCTTGAGGAGGACTCAAAGTTCGCAGCTTACAGCAATTGAAGGCAAATTTAAATGGAGCCCTTCCCCCAATCAGCCACAAGCTTTGGCATATTGCATAAGGGGCTGGCGGGGAGGGGAAGCTCCTCAAACCCGAACTTGATCCAAATCAGCACTCAACGCTGCCGCAATCTTGCCTCAGTCTCTATCGCAGTCTCTATCCCTCCCGCTGTCTCCCCCTCTCTTCTGTTCCCGCCCCTCCCCCTGCCACTATCAATGTGTAAATGCGTAAAAAGGCGTATAATTTGCATGAGATTTGATTTCATGCCATCTCATCGTAGACAGTAACGCTAAAGTTCTTACACAAGCCGAGCAGAGCACACAGACATTTAGTGTCGTTGCTGATAACGCTGATAATGGAGGGGAGGTGCAGCATTATATCAAATGCAGCGGAGAACTAACACTGCATTCCCTTTGTAAGCTGCTTAAATAAAATCCTTAAAGCAATGCAACTTATTCTGTAATTAAACAGAATTCAATCGGGCTACTTTTAGCCATTACATAAACAGCTTAAATATCCACTTAACAACTTTAAAAACTCTACGATAGAGCTTCACTTGTTTGTGGAAAAGTGATTAAATTTCAAGTATGATTAAGAAATTCGCACTTATATTAACTAACTATTACTAAATATAGATTTTTCTATTTCAACTACATTTATGTTATAGACAAGTGCGTTAGATGAGTATTCCTATTACTAAAGTTAAGTTATTATAATATAAATATATAAAATGATGGAATTATTATTTATTAAAATATTTTAAATATTATTAAAGTATATTAAAAGTTATTGAATATTTATTAAAGAATATATTAAAATTATTATAAATTTATGTTTAAAATTATTGTATATTTATTTAATAAAATATTTTAATTTTTAGTATAATATATTAAATGTTATGTTATATTGATTTAAGAAAATATTAAATATTTAATTATAATATATTAAGATTTATGGAATATTTTTAAAGAATAAATTAAAATTATAATTATATATTACAAATTATGGAATATTTATTTAATAAAGTATTCAAATTATTATAATTATATATTAAAAATTATGGAATATTTATTTAATAAAATATTAAAATTATTATAATTATACATTTAAGATTATGGAATATTTATTTAATAAAGTATTCAAATTATTATTACAATTTAATAAATATCCTTTTAATATTTTAAAAAGTAAGAAACATTTATTAAAGAATATATTAAAATTATTATTTTTATATTACTTAATATATTAAAAATAATGAAATATTTATTAAAGAAAATATTAAAATTATTACTAAAAAAATATTAAAATTATTATTATAATATATTACAAATTATGGAATATTTATTTAACAGAATATACAAATTATTATAAATATATATTAAAAAGTATGAAATATTGATTTAATACAATATTCAATCTATTATTATTTTATATTTAAAATTATGAAATATTATTTAATAAATTGTTATAATTGTTCAAAATTCTGGAATATGTATTTAAGAAAATATTTAAGCTATTACTATTATATTTTAAAATGTTTGAAATATTTATTTACAAATATATAAAATTCAATTAGAGCTTTAAATAGATGTCCGCACTTGTCTTGTATATGATAAATATATTAGATAATTAAGAACAATAATGAAGTTTTATTTAATTTTTATTGCTTTACAATTGATAATTATGAATTGAAATATGTAAACAATTAAGCGTTTATGCGATTTAAATATATTTTCCAATGCCATTGGCAGTGAAAGAACATCAAAGCATTGGATTAACCTAGTTGAGTTGAGACTGAGTCTGAGCTTGAGCTTAAGCCTGAGCCTGAGCTTGAGTGGATTGTCTGCGTGGCAGTGTTGACATTATGCTCTTGTTGCACCTTTGCGGCAAGCTGCTGAGCATTGATAACAATTCACGGACACATTCGGTTATTTACGGTTCGAGTGGATCTGAATGCAGTTAGAATTACGGTTGGTAATTTGTATTTACGCGAATTTCATGCACGTGCTAAGCTAAGCTCACCTCTCCCTTCACCTCTCCCCCCTCGCAGCGAAGGATGCGTGCCTAGCTTTGGCTCCGACTCCAACTCCAACTCTGACTTCGATTCCGATACCGATTCCGATTGCTCCTCCTTCGCTTCTGTCCCTGCCTCTGCCTCTGCCTCTGCCTCTCTCTCTCTCTGTCTCTGGCAGCGACTCTGGCCTTGGGTCACCTTCTCCATTGCTGGCAATTGACAGCTACAGCTACAATGTTGCAAATAGATACCAACGTGTATTGCTGCCGTTGAGTACATATAAAAACAATAAGCAAAACGCCAGAAGCAGCAGCAGCAACAGCAGCAAGTAGCATCCAATGGCAGTGGCAATGGCAAAGGCAAACAAATACAACAATAAATATTAATAAATTTCACATGATCATAAAAATGAATTTGTGAATCCAACACGCACACACTGAGTTACTCACACGCAATACCGAATACCCGTACGAATACATTCAAACATATTACATTATATGGCTTAACCATAACAAGGCAATCACATTATTAGGCAGCGCTGAGCACAAATACGACAGCCGCAGTCATCTCTCTCTCTATCTCTCTCTCTCTCTCACACACACACACACACACACAGTCACTCTGTCGTGCTGTCTGTCTGCCTGTGTCAATGGGCGTGGCTGGGGCAGGTGGTCTGTTGCTTTTGGGCTTTGGGTTTTGCTTTATTTTGGGGCGGTGTCGTCTTTAAGCATCAACGGCTGTTAGGTGTTTTCCTTCAAGTGCACACACACTTCCCCACACACTCCCTCACACATTCCCTCCCCACACACACACACACACACAAACACAGAGAGATACGCATGAATGTAATATAAACATATGCAATAAGGTTATCTTATTACCAGCACCAAAAGAGGCTAAAACACCACGTTGGGCTCCAAATGCGCGCTCAGTAAATCGAAGCAGATAATTTCGCCTACCCCCTGCCCCCTGAACCACCACACCCCCTCCACCACCAACAACTCTATGGCATGTTTCTCCTTCAGTGGATTTTGCGCCATTCTTTCAACCGCTGCTATTGTCACCAAGCATTTGATCTAAGCAGATAGATACAGCTATTTGAATCAGGCAAAAGACTTGGAGTGCTTGAGAACTATCGATAGTTCGTCTACGCGATAAAAAACAGTATTAGAAGTGTGAATTTTGAGATTATTATGAGAGATTCAGAGGAATAATATAGTAAGTCAACGGAGATAGAGACAACTATTTAAAGAGTGAAAGAGTTGGAGTGCTTGAAAACTATCGATAGTTGTTCTACACGACAACAAACAGCATCAGAAGTGTGAATTATGAGATTATTATGAGAGATTCATAGGAATAATATAGCAAGTCAACGGAGATAGAGACAACTATTTAAAGACTGAAAGAGTTGGAGTGTATGAAAACTATCGATAGTTGTTCAACCCGACAACAAACAGCATCAGAAGTGTGAATTATCAGATTATTATGAGAGATTCAGAGGAATAATATAGCAAGTCAACGTAGATCGAGACAACTATTTAAAGAGTGAAAGAGGTGGAGTGTATGAAAACTATCGATAGTTGTTTCACATGAGAACAACCAGCATGGTAAGCCTGAATTATGAGGTAATTATGAGATTTTCATAAGAATAATATAGGAAGTCAACGGAGATAGAGACAAATATTTAAAGAGTGAAAGAGTTGGAGTGTATGAAAACTATCGATAGTTGTTTCACATGACAATAAACAACAAATTGATGCATGAATGATGAGATTGTTATGAGATTTACATAGGAATAATATTGGAAGATAGAGACAACTATTTTAAAAGTAAAAGAGTTGAAGTGTGAGAAAACTATCGATAGTTGTTCTACACGACAACAAACAGCATTGAAGTCTGAATTATGAGATTATTCTGAGACTTGATGTGAATACTATTGAAAGGCAACGGTAATAGAGTCAACTATTTGAGGAATAAAAGACTTAGAGTATAAGAAACTTATCGATAGTTTTTCAATACGACAATAAACAGCTTTAGAAGTCTGAATTATGAGATTATTATGAGACTAGATGTGAATACTATAGAAAGTCAACAGTAATGGAGTCAACTATTTAAAGAGGAAAAGGCTTAAAGTAAGGGAAAACTATCGATAGTTGCTCTACAAGACAACAAATGGCATCAGAAGTGTGAATTATGAGATAATTATCAGATTTTCGTAGGAATCATATAGAAAGTCAACAGTCATCGAATTAACTGTTTAAAGAGGAAAATGCTTAGAGTTAGAGAAAACTATCGATAGTTGCTCTACACTACAACAAACAGTTTCAAACGGATTTTTGTACATTATTCATAGGAAGTCCACAGAAGTAGAGTCAACAAATTGAGGAGTTTCATCTTAAGTAAGACACGCTTAAGTTGGCTTATTCCGATAACACTTTATCGATAGTCTCAAGCGCAGTGCAGAAACGGTCTGTAATGCTTTTCTAGATGTCTACAATGACTTGAAAGAGCTGATAAACATATTCTTTATGTCATTATTTGAAGAAGATTGCAACAATATTCAATTTGAAGCAGATTCCGATGAATGCAAAGAAGTGAAGTCAATGTCAGGTAGTCAATTTAGAAATGTGAATGTAATTCAAGCAATTGGAATGCTTGACAAGACAGATAAAGGCAGCAGCAGAGACTACAATGCCGAGTGCAACTCCTACTCCTACTCAGTCCAGCAGCAACACGCACTTGGCCAGATACTGGAAAGATACTGGATTCTGCTGACTTGTTTTATCGCATCGCATCGAATTGTATGTGCTTGAGTGATCTGTCAATTTGAACGTAAACGAATTATCACAACATTGGACATATGGACGGTGCGTGATATAAAGCAACCTCCCCAATGTGTTTAGCTCTCGATTCCCACTTGACTTCATAGGGGCAGGATGCGCAGGATGCGCAGGAAGTGGAGCAAGTGGCTGCTTTAATGACATGCCTTGGCCAATGCCAATATTAACGCATGCCATGTACCACCTTTCATATGTTGTGGGGCGTGTTTATTATATATACCGTAATTTGAAGGTGTACAACAACAGCAACAGCAACAGCAACAACAATGCGAACGGGCACAACAAGCAGAGAGCAACTCAATGTTACGAGTCGCTCTACTAACGCATTTGGCTGAGGCTCTTGCCAAAAAATGGACCAATCGATAAGAATGTAATTTGCCATAATTCACTGAAATTTGCTCGGCATATTGGCTTTCTCTATATACACACAAGCGCACATGTATACTGTACGTGTGTGTGTGTGTGTGTGTGTGTGTGTGTGTGTGTGTGCGAGGCTCTGCTAACAAAAAATTATTAATGGCTAAAGGCAGTTGGTATTAAAATTACACCTACTAAAGGCAAACGAACAAGTACACACACACACACACACTGGCACACTAATTTACGCTGTCAATACTCATATATGTGTGTGTGTGTGTGTGTGTGTGTGTGTGTGTGTGTGCTTGACATATTTATGTATGTGTTCGTTATAGCGCTGCTCTCAGAAGCCGCTTTCACTCTCGCATGCATTAAATTGACATTCATATTACTTATTTATGCATGGGAAATTAATTTTGATATGTTGATTTCTTGCATGAGCAAATCCAGTCAGCACAAACACACACACACACACACACAATATATATATATATGTATATGTTTACACATTCAGCTGGACATTTGCCACATTAGTAAACATACGAAATCAGAAATACAATTCTGAGCTGCAGCTTCTGCGCAAGCGCAAATGTGGAGTCTGTGGCGGAGTCTGAATGATTCAGATATAATCTGAAGATATATAGCATATTACATCAGATTATATATGGCACATAGCATCGACAGGCAACATCATCAGTAGCTTTAAACATAATTTCTTCAATTCACTTGCTTCAGTTACTTTAACTAATTAAAGTAAGCGCAATCAACTTAATACTTCTAGCACAAGAATATGAATTAAGTGCAAATAAACCAAGCGGTTCAGTCGAGTGACCGCGACAGTTTAATACCCTGTGCAGTCTGCTAGATGAAGGGTTTTGTTTATAATAGGTGTAATGACCTAATGGTTGTTGAAATAATACATTTTTCTAACAGACTTTCATTAGAATTCTTTGCATTCTCATAGCAGCAAAGTAGTTCACTTGCTCGCTCAAAAGCTGAGTGCTACGTTACTTCAGTTACTTATGCAATCGCTGTCTCGCTCGCACACAAAGGCAAAGAGATCTTTTCTGTTTATAACTCTCATTTATAGACCAATCTTGATGAAACTTTCAGAACTGCTTCTATAAGGTATTCCTCAAGCAATTGTTGAATGCAGAGAAATTTTGCTGAGATATGTGGTCATAGTTAGTTAGGAGAGGTATGGAAATCTAAGATAAACTCAATTTGGAAAGGGTATATACGAACCTTATTGCCACATTTGGTGACTCTAGCACTTATGGTAGCTGATTCGAACTTATTCGGACAGACGGACAGACATGACTCAATCGACTCGACTCTTGATACTGATGAACAATATAAATACCTTATAGTGTCAGAGATTCCTCCATCTGTCTGTTACATGCACTTGCACAAACTGATTATACCCCTTGAGTGAGCACAGGGTATACTGCATTACAACAATTGTATAGAAACTAATAATAAACAGATTGCAAATTGAAAACAAAGATTTGCCAGAAACTGCTCACACTCAGACCTAGAGAAGTTCAAATAAAGCAAATATAAGCTTAAAGAGAGCTTTGCTTAATTGCTTTTTCAATTGTTCGCAGCTTTAGCATACAAGTTGAACAATTGCAATATATAATATATATATATATATATATATATATATATATATATATATGTATATATATGTATATTTGAGTATAGTATCAATTACTGAATGTTTTATGCAACTTTACTTAATCAATAAAAATATATCAAGTGATGTAGAGCAAAGTATAAACAAATCATGATACTACTTTTAAGATCTACAACTAACATTTAAATGATTATATATATATGATTATATTATTAGACTACAACGGGTATTAGTTAACACTTCAGAATGTGCAGTTCAGATTAGTTATCAACACAAATTAATTACATTGGATAATACACTTGCTGCTTAGATAAATGGCTAACAAGAAGAAGTCCTCATATTAGTTATTATTATTATTATTATTATTATTATTATTATTATTATTATTATTATTATTATTATTATTATTATTGTTATTATTATAATTATTTTTATTATTATTATTATTATTATTATTATTATTATTATTATTATTATCATTATTATTATTATTATTATTATTATTATTATTATCATTATTATTATTATTATTATTATTATTATTATTATTGTTATTATTATAATTATTTTTATTATTATTATTATTATTATTATTATTATAATTATTATTATTATTATTATTATTATTATTATTATTATTATAATTATAATTATTATTATTATTATTTTTATTATTTTTATTATTATTATTATTATCATTATTATTATTAATTATTTACATTTAGACACATTCTAGAATCAGATCTGATGGCTCACCCTGCCTTTACTCTGCTTGTAAGCGAACACGAAAGGTATCTTGGCGGTCAGATGACACCAGATGACACCAGAAGTCGAAATGGATGATTCTATCTTTGAGCGTTTACCCACACTGCAATGCACAGTTAGTTGTGCCGTAAGCAGCCTGTGGGCTATTTCAATCACTGGCTTTGTTCTTAATTTATGCACGCCATTTACCAACACTTTGAACACGTCTGTTACCACACCCCCTCCCCACCCACTCGTACACCCCCGCGGCACAGACGGCCAAGACAAAAGTCGTTCGTATGCATAAATTGCTAGCTGGCCTATAATAACCAACGCCAATGGCATCGATCCGCGGGGCAATGGAGCAGTGGGGCAGTGGGACAGCGGGACAGTGTCGCAGTAGGGCAGTGGACAGCGTCCACCTCCAATTGCCCATCAGAGGTCGAGCGTTCCCCTGGCTTAACCTGGAGGCTTAAGCTTTCTGCTCCTCGTCGCTCGCTTCCGTGACGCTAATTCATTATGCGCACTTCCTGTCATCCGGTTCGGGCTCTGAGCATTGCGAGTGCCCTCCCTTGGCTACAGCTACAGCTACAGCTCGCACTTGGCTCTCTCATTGTTTTTAATCACTTTTCCGTTAAGCTCCCCCAAAAGTTTCGCCCGGGGTTCGTCCTTTGATTGGCAAGCATAATGATTATCTGCATGTATAACATAATAGTAGTTATCAACGTTCGCATATCCCCCAAGGCAGCTGTGGCATTTGCATTCTGCCATTTGCAACGCTCATTAAAGAAGCCATCGATTTTAGCCATTTCCCATTAACTGGTTGAGAACGAGGGGGGGAGGAATGTGGAGGTTGCTCTATTTTTAGTTATTACCCGCTCAACCTGTGAGGTGTAAAAAGCTGCAATGGCTATTGGCTGACTGATAGCTGCTGCCTGATTTATATGTGCCGTGAGGCATTCAGAGTTTCCGCAGGTGAAGAAAGAAAGAGAGAGAGAGAGTGAGAGTGTGAGTTGCAGCTTCTGTCTCTGTCTGCGCTGTGTGTGTGTCACCAGCTTGTTCGACACTGAAAACATTTACAAGTTGGACTCGTTAAAAACTTTGTTATAGCGCCACACGCTTCCCCCTGCTCCACTGTCTCTCCTCTCCTCCTTCTAACAATACCCAAAGTTATCAACAGTTGTTGCTGCTTTCATTTCTACTACTATTTCACACTGTTGATTGATCAAGCATGTCAGCAAATCTATTCCTGTTGCTCTTCCCAATAATAAGATTCTTTCTCTCAGAATGCGCACTACTTTAAGCCACGTTAGCGTTGGCCACAGAGCATTGCCAAGTCGAGCTGCCTGCTCAATTTGCTTGATTATTTGTTTAGTTCATTGGACATTTGCCGCCTGCTCGTCGCTCTGCAACTCTAATGCTAAACACTCCAAACTTTGTCTGTGCAAAATTTTGATAAATTTGGTATTTGTTTTGTATATTTTGTGTGGCAGTTGGCTGCTTGTTGTTGCTGTTGTTGTTGTTATTATTATTGTTCATCAAGCAATTAAGCGATAAGCATGCTAAATACACAAAACTCAACCTTCCCATTAGCAAACGCCACAAAAATGCGCCATGGAAAGACATAACATTCGAAGTTGTTGTACCCAACGACAACAACAAGGACATTATTATGTCTAAGCTGGAGAATGGGAATTGAAATGGAGATGGAACTGCGAATGGCAATGGGAAGGGGAACGGGAAGGGGACAAGGCAGCTAGCTGATAGCTGATAGCTGAGGCAACGCTTCGCTTAGATGAAGATAACCACTTGAAAACTCATTAGTTGGAATTATAATAAGACAATTATTAGGTTTTTAATTCGTTGTTGTTCGAGCGTTATTGCTACTGTTACTATTACAATTATTATTATTATTATTATATTTATTATTATTTGCTTAGCCAGCAAATGGCTCATACGTTCTGTTGGCCCAAAAAATGCCGCAATTTGTTGACTGTGGCCATAATTGTTATGGCCCTACAAATGACAGTGCAAATGTTCGTTCAACATTCAAATAATTTCAATTTCCATTTCAATTTCAATTTCAATTGCAATTTTAATTGCAATTCCCTCAACATTTATGTTGATTCATTCTAATTTGTTAATTAGAAGCTGTTGACCTGGCTAATGTTATGCGGAGCGACGACTGTGCAGTTGAATTGAAAACATTTCATTTATTTAAATTACATTCTATTTAAATAATATTAAATTTGGGGAAGAAATATATAAATATAAATATAGAAGTATAAAAATACATAAATATATAAATATATAAATATATAAATATATAAATATATAAATATATAAATATATAAATATATAAATATATAAATATATAAATATATTAATATATAAATATATAAATATATAAATATATAAATATATAAATATATAAATATATAAATATATAAATATATAAATATATAAATATATAAATATATAAATATATAAATATATAAATATATAAATATATAAATATATAAATATATAAATATATAAATATATAAATATATAAATATATAAATATATAAATATATTAATATATAAATATATAAATATATAAATATATAAATATATAAATATATAAATATATAAATATATAAATATATAAATATATAAATATATAAATATATAAATATATATATATATAAATATATAAATATATAAATATATAAATATATAAATATATAAATATATAAATATATAAATATATAAATATATAAATATATAAATATATAAATATATAAATATATAAATATATAAATATATAAATATATAAATATATAAATATATAAATATATAAATATATAAATATATAAATATATAAATATATAAATATATAAATATATAAATATATAAATATATAAATATATAAATATATAAATATATAAATATATTAATATATAAATATATAAATATATAAATATATAAATATATAAATATATAAATATATAAATATATAAATATATAAATATATAAATATATAAATATATAAATATATAAATATATAAATATATATATATATAAATATATAAATATATAAATATATAAATATATAAATATATAAATATATAAATATATAAATATATAAATATATAAATATATAAATATATAAATATATAAATATATAAATATATAAATATATAAATATATAAATATATAAATATATAAATATATAAATATATAAATATATAAATATATAAATATATAAATATATAAATATATAAATATATAAATATATAAATATATAAATATAAATAAATAAATATAAAATTAAGTCTGATTATCTCAGCTTATCACAAGAATTGATTGATCAACTCGGAAATTTGTGAGAGAAAAGCTTGAGATCGCAACTTCTAGGCTTCTACTGTTGGAAAATGCCATTGATTTTCAAATGGAAATTCGGAAAAACGACGCTTGGCAAGTGCGAAGTGAGAATGGGTATTATTTCAATATTATGAATAAAATGTAAGTGCCCCAATGTGCGTATATCTCTCTCTCTCTCGCTCTCTCTGTGTGTGCGCTGAAGTACTTGTGGCACGTAGCAATGCCCCATATCCCCCATTTCCCCCTGCCGCCAACACAAAATAGTCGACCACAGAGTGGAGCTCAAACAAAAAGCGACGACGACAACAAATGCGCAGACAAAAATAAATCCAAGGCAGAGAGCCTTGCACGTGGCGTAAGTAGAAGTCTCTTTCTGTGTGTGTACGTGTGTGTGTGTGTGTGCGTGTGTGTGTGAGTGTGTGTGTATGTGTCGGGTAATAATCTTATCTTTAACTCGGCAGAAACAGAAGCCGTTGATGTTACTGTGTTGTTGCTGTTCTTGCTGTTGTTGCCCTTAGCCAGCGACTGTGAAAGCAGCGACGGCGACGGTGACGGCGACGGCGACTGCGACGGCGACTGCGACGGCGACTGTGGCTGCGACTGTGGCTGCGCTTGCCAGCGCTGCTGTTTCCATTGTACGGTAAATGTGCGTGCCACTCACAGTCATCTGTGCTGTAAGTGTGTGTGAGTGTGTGTGTGTGTGTGTGTGTGTGCGTGTGTGTGTGTGTGTGTGTGCGTGTGTGTGTGTGCGTGTATGTGCGTGTGTGTGCGTGTGTATGCACTGCCATTTCCATATGGCGTCATATTGCTGGCTGTCATGACGCCAGCTTCTGTTGCTGTTGCTGCTGCTGCTGCTGCCGTTGGTTTCATACAATTGAAATTTGTAATTATTCAAATCGGATTTAAATACACGCACACACACACACACACACATACACACGCAGAGATACAGCACGACACAAGAGAGGCTGAAAGGGCAGTCGGACTTTAGTTTTGAGCCGGCGAAGAGCAAAAGATGAAGCAAAAGCAAAAGCAAAGCAACGCGAGCAGCTAAAAGAAAATAAAATAAAATAATCAAAATTATAGTCTGCCAACATGAGGAGACCCTGCCAAAAAGAGGGGGGAGGTTAAGAGAGCGAGAGGGGGGGGAGAGGAGTAGTGTGACGAGGTGTGTAACAGACAGCTGCATGCTGAATCAAGAGGAAGGCCGTGAAGGCCTTCGCTTTGCAACTCCTGTTTCCTGTGCCTTTGTGTTACTGTGCCACCTTGACTCGTGTGTGTGCGTGTGTGTGTGTGTGCGTGTGTGTGTGTGTGTGTGTGTGTGTGACAACGTCAAATTGGATGAAAATTAATTCATTTTGAAGCGTTAAGATTCTTTACGCGCTAATGAGTTGAAGTGTGTGCACACACACACACCTGAACACACACACACACACACAGAGTGGGAGACTCATGAAGCTGTGTAGAAGTACCGCTTTGTTTGCAACACACACTGGCTGCGTTGCCTTGCCTTGCCTTGCGGTTGCCTAAATGGGGCGTGGCAGCAGCTGAAGGAGCCACAATCCACAGCTTCAGCCTGCTGCATAGGCGACTCCTCAACAAAAACAGCTAAGCTCTGGAAACCACATAAGATGGGGAGCAACAACAACAACAGAAGATAAAGAACTGATGCTGCCACATAGGCAAAATCTTCAACGCCAAGGCAACCAACAACGGGGTGGCAACGCCCGTGAGCAGCAAAGCTCAAACCTCAATCCGTTTCGCAATCCCTCAGCTGAGACGTGAACGGGTTAAGTTGCAAAAGGAAAAGTTGAGAAAAACACGTTGTTATTTTCGTTGTCACGAGACGAATTGTTGTTCTTAAAAATATATATGTTGTAATTAAAATAATAATTATTTTTTATGTAACTTTAAGTTGCTTGAAATATTTAATTCATTGTATTGCACTTTAAGCGTTTACAATTATCTGCGCGTGGAAAACACTTTGAAGTTGAGTGCTTTTCCGATGCCATCGATGCCGTAAGTGACCACAAATACGGGATTTTCAAATCTCCACCGCAACGAAAGAAATAAAAAACCAAAAAAAAAAATGAAAAACAAATAAAGTAAAAAAAGTTTTGTTTCAAACTTTTTGTTTCTTATCCGAACAACTTGAAACTTGTTTTCAAATATCTATGCCAAACGCAAGTCCAGCTTGTCCGGCTAGCAGATACCCTGCACCAGCATTGTGATGCATTCCAAGCATTTTCAATTGAATTTCATTTCACTTGCCAATATTTTACTGCCCAAATACTTTGTTTACATTTAAATATTGTATATCAATTATATAAATTTCTATACTCAAACAGTTTCATCCGTTCAATAGGTATTCCTAGGGTAATACCCCCGCTTGGTTGGCCATCGAAATTGGCAATTGATGCCAGATATTGGCAATAACTTCAAACAGTTAAATTATCAAATCTTGCCCTTTGTCTTTTGCTAATTTTGCTGTAATTTTGGCAACTAAGTCGTGATTAAATTTCAATGTTTTAAATTTAATTAATTGATTTCAGCAAATAGAAAAGTCGCTGAAATATGAAAATTATAAAAATTTAATTAATTACCAATTAGTAAATTAAATTGTAATTAATTAACAATTAACCGCAATATAAATTGAATAAATATATTAAATAAGATTATAAATAAATAAGAAAAATAAATAAGAACATAAGAACTGTATAAATAATATAATATATAAAAATACTATTGATAAATTATCAAAAAAAGTATTTATATTTTGTATACTATAATGCTAAACACTGCAGAATATTTAAAAAAATATAAATATATTTAATAATATTATTAATAAATAAGAAAAAATAAATAAGAACTTTGAAATCATTTTTGTTAATAAATATATAAATAATATAACATTTAAAAATACTATTGATAAATTAACAAAAAAATATTTATATTTTGTATGATATTGCTGAATACTGCAAACCAGAAAAAAATGAATATATTTAATAATATTATAAATAAATAAGCAAAACAAATAAGAACTTTGAAATAATTTTTGTTAATAAATATATAAATAATATAATATATAAAAATACTAAATACTAAATTAACAAAAAAAGTATTTATAAAATACTGCAGAACATTAAAAAAAATAAATATATTTAATAATATTATAAATAAATAAGAACTTTGATATCATGTTTGTTAATAAATATATAAATAATATAATATATTAAAATAATATTGATAAATTAACAAAAAAAGTATTTATATTTTGTATAATGCTAAACATTAAAAAAATATAAATAAATTTAAAAATATTATAAATAAATAAAACTTTGAAATCATTTTTGTTAGTAAATATATAAAAATTATAATATATAATTATACTATTGATAAATTAACAAAGAAAAAGTATTTATATTTTGTATAATGCTAAATACTGCAGAACATTTAAAAAGAAAAATAATAAAAAAAATTATAAAAAAAGAAGAATTCAAATAATAATTTAAAGAAACTCAATTAATTCGTAATTCAATTTACAGATAATTAAAGTGGAAATCGTTTCGGAGAATTGGCCAGTGATGAAGCCAATTATTGACCAGATAAGTTACGAAGTAATCGTATCTGCAATTAGCAAATTACGCACTTTGGACTGTTTTATCGACTTCATTGGACAGCAAACTGCAGTTGCCCCCCACCCGAACCCTAACCCCAAAACCAAGCCAAATCTAATGATATACTCGATGGGGGGCGGGGCGTGGGGTGAGCTCGGAAATCGGAGTCTGAATCCGGATACGGATACGGATACGACTATGGATTCGAGTGCATTGTGCAGTGACTGTGGCACTTATCAACACTTGGCCATCTGGACAGCATACAGCATACAGTATACAGCATACAAGTGGCTGGCTGGCAGTCGAGGGCGAAGAGGGGAGTAGGGGCAATCTACTGCCAAATTACTTTAACTCGATTCATTTTGCAATTGGTTTGCGTTCGCCTTTATGTTTGCTCGTTGCGTTTGCCCCTTTTTTTTATATGTCTATACATATATATATATAGATGTGCATGTGTGTGGGTGTGTGTGGGTGTATGTGTGTAAGCCCAAAGGAAGTAAAGTGTAAGGAGCATTGCTTGAGCCTGGCAGCGACAGGTAAAGGCATTGCTAAAGATACTTGGACGAGGCTTGGCGCTGCGTTTTTCGTCGCTGGCTATGAAAAAGATAAATTGCAAAACTTTTCCCCAAATATTTTCACAAGACGTCGTCGTCAGCGAGTGCGAAGCGAGGGGGGAGGGTTAGAGGAGGTGCGGCACAAAAACGGTAAAGCCTTCGAATTGCGCCAGAACGTGGCTCGGTTTGGTTTTTGTGGGCTGCCAACCGAAAAATGGTTCTGGCTTGAGTCTGGTTCTCTCTATAGCGCAAAAATCTGCAATAAAATTTTACCAATAAACTTTAGACGCACACATGGTTGCGGATGTGGATGTGGATGCGGATGTGGATGCGGATGCGAATGCGGATGTGGACAGGTGGAACTTTTTGAACTATACTAAATTATTGTAGTTGCTGAAAAAGTTGGCCCTCTGCTGGCGCACGCAGCACAGCGAAAACAAAAAAAAAAAACATATAAAACAGCAACAACAACAACAATAGGTCCTGCCATATACACACGTGTTTGCTAGTCTCGCACTCACTCTCTCGGCCATTTAGACCCGGTAGCCAAAAGCAACACGAGTTAATAAGTTTGCCCAAATGCATGTAACAGGCAGAAGCAAGCAGCGCCGACCCCAGAAAGTATATATATTCCTGATCAGCATCAAAAGCCATGACCGTAAAAACAACTAGATGTCAAAGACTATAAGATTGTATTTATAGAGACGTGTTCTGAAAATTTCATGACAATCAAACTATAAACAAAGCAGATAATTAGGAATGAGTATTTAACAAGCTGCAGCGACAAATAATTGCATTAATTGTAACAACAACAACAATAGCAACAACATATTATTATTAATTTTGCCCATTTGAGAGAAGATGAAGAAATAACAAAATATGTTTGCATGCGCCTGCATACGCAGCAACGCATTAAATGTAACGGCACTGCTCTTAGTTCCCGCCGCTCTCTCTTCCCACGCTCTTCTAAGAGTGAACAATATTAAGAGAGAGAATCACTGAAACAACAGAAACTTGCAAAACGGGCAATAAAAGGGAAGTGAGAATACATATTGTGCTTTTGCCGATCGTCGTTATCGTTTGCACTGGCGTAGTTGCTAGAGCGTGGGAGCATTAGAGAGGAAGAAGTCCTGGGTTCGAACCCCGTGAGAGTTGTGTTATGTTTAAAATTGTATTTATCTCTTTTTTCGAATTAAAAATCTTTATAATATTACATTTGTATTATAATAAGTGGTATAGAACACCGGGTCTTAGATTGTCGAGCACCTCGACTCGACTGTAGCTTTGCCGCTTGTTTCTACTGCTGGCGTGTTGGGACAACGCACCTTTTGACATGCCCACAGAGCCGAGGGCGTGTGAGAGACCCACAGGCGGTTGCCGGCGTAGATAACGCTGCACATACATATGTGTGTGGGAGCAAGAGAGTGAACCCAAGGGGGGTAGAGGTGGGTAGTCGTCGTCAAGCTATAAAATGTGTTGAACTAATGGCAGAACAAGCCCCTTCAATAGCCAACCCCCTTGATGTAGCTGCTCTCTCCTCTAGCAGTCACTGGCCTGTGGCAGTTATTAACTTTGAGTGATAAAGGGGTGAGCGACATGTGGCAGTGGCAAATGGCAAGTGGCAAGTGGCGACTGTGATTTCAGTGCATGTATGCATGTGTGTGGGTGTGCGTGTGTGTGTGTGTGTGTGTGTGTGTGTGTGTGTGTGTGTGTGTGTGTGTGTCTGCAACAATTCATTGCACTCAAATGCTCTGCAGTTCTCATTTAGTATTTTTTGCACTTTTATTGCAGTTGTTGTTGTCGAATTGTTATTGTTGTTATTGTTGTTATTGTTGCCCATGTCCGAAGTGACAAATGTGCCAAACTTGTGCGAAATTTCGGGATGCACAATGACAATGCCAGGCACAGAGCACAGAGCACAGAACACAGGGCTCAGAGCTGAGCGTTGGCTTCTGGGTCAAATGCTGCTTTCAAGGTCGCTCCCAACAATGCGTCCGTCCAAATCGGCTGTCCGAGCCATTCAGTTGGTCTATTGAAACTTTTCACTCCCAGCGGCAGCGCACTCCAATGACACACGCACACACACACACACACACACACACACACACACACACACACACACGCACAGCCCTTCTCTCTGACCCATAGATCAGAAATATGCTGTTTTAGTTACGCGTCCCGCGGGGTGTGTGTGACTTAATTTATTGATTTGGGACACTCGCAACTGGCCAAAAAGTTGGACACTCGCTGGCCACAACTTAAATGTGATTTGTGTAATTTGTGCAAATGGCCGCAGCAAACAGCAACCTGACCAGCCAAAAGCACCTCAGCCCAATTGCATTGCCACCAAACGACCTCCGAATGCGACTACGGATGCGAATGCCAAAGGATTCGCATTGTGCTCAGCCCTGCTGCCATTTGGCTCACTTCAATTTCCACAAATTGGCGCTGGCTTAGCTGCATTCTTCCCAATTCCCAGCTGCTTCATTTGCCACACAAAACACACCTCAACTTCCAGCTGCTTCAACTTCAACTACAGCTACAGCTGCTCAAGCTGCCACAAGCTCAAGGTGTCCAAGTGGGAAACAAGAAGTTGAAATCATTTTAATTGTTGCATTCAATTATCGAATTGCTCAACAGCTCGATAGCCAGTTTATCGATCATTTGTTGAGTTGAAATTCGCAGTAAATGTGATGAATTATCTAAAGTCATCTAATTATTTAAGAAAGTTTCATTCGGAAAATGGCAAATACTTTGCTAACAAGTCAGGCAGCTACAGTCGGGGTACGACTGTGGGAGACTCTGAACTAATCGGGGAAAGCAAAAAAATTAAATAATATATATTATGATTAACTTCAATAAATACTTTTTTTATCATTTTGTCGCCGCTAGAATTCGCTTCCTATTAAGCAAATATAAAAGTAAATTTAAAGCCAAATAAGCTTAATTAAAGCAATGTTCAACTCATTATCGTTCGTTCTTGGAAGAGAGCAGCAATAGTGAATGAGCGCGCAAGAGCGAAAGGGAAAACAAACAACCGCTACTTTTTTTGCGCGTTGCTGTGTTATACACGCGTATAACTGTAACTGTCCAGCGCGTCTGTTTTTACTGAGTTGCTTATGAAAACTATGCTGACAAATCAATTGGTGGTTAAAAACGCGTCTTGTGCATATATATTGCTTTTATAAAATTTTAGAAACATAAAAATTTTGTTTGGGTTGCACCAAGATTCGAACCGCAGACCTCTCACACGCAAATCGTACGTCCTATAGCTTGAGCCACCGCCTTACATACTGCGCAGTCGGCAACGTCAATACATATACAGCACGAGTTTTTGCATTTGTCATATATATACATATATATATACGAATTTCTAACGAAATTTGGTTATTGCTTTCTCTTAAATTCTTAATATTTTCTGACAAATAAGGCAAAATTAATAATATATGTATATATAAAATAAAAGTAATTAATTTATAATTATTAAAAAATGTAATTAGGAATTGTCAGCAGTGGGATTCGAACTCGCGCCTTTGCGGCGTTTCTTGTTGTTGTTGTTCTAGCTAAAGCAATTCTGGCCGCACAGCTGCCATGAACCTGGTGATCATTCATTCCTTAATATCTTCTATGTTTATGATCCGATCGTGCAAAGGGACATCCTCCATATGTGCCAAATCTGAATCTAAATCTAAAGTCAGTAGCTTCAGTAATACGTTTTTTTCGATCTGCGTGCAAACTATACACGTGTTGTCACCAAATTTGGTTACTCTAGCTCTTATAGTCTCTGAGATCTAGGTGTTCATACAGACGGACAGACGGACAGACGGTCAGACGGACATGGCTATATCGTCTCGGCTGTTGATGCTGATCAAGAATATATATACTTTATAGGGTCTGCCACGCCTCCTTCTGCCTGTTACGCACATTTCGCTTTCGTCAAACCTAATAGACTGTGAACTTTTAGTTCAGAGTCTAAAAAGCATCTCAAAGTGTGAAGGGAGCAAGAGTTTCCCCGCAGAGTGCAGCTGCCTCCACTTTTGCTGGCTCCACTTTTGCTGCTTTCAACCACTGTGCAGCAGTGGGACAGTGGGCGTGCCAGGGGCGTGGCATCTTGCGGGACACTTTTGGGGCAGTTTTTACTGCTTAGCCAAAGTTTGGCCACTATCAAAATCAACCAACTAATATGTCTTTCATATAATTTATGTGTGTGAGCCGCATAAAAACCAAAGTCTACACCCAAACAGCGGCCGTAAACAAGCCAAGTGACAACAACAACATAAGCAGCTAGGTGGCATGCCCAGGGGGTGCGCAGAGAGAGCATGGAGTAATGGAGCTTGTGGCAGTTGCAAGAAAACTTTCTTTAGTTGGTACACGGGGCACGTACGCCTGTGGATACAATATGTCATAGTGGCTCCACAGCCTCGCCATGTGAGTGGCTGTGGTGCTGGTGGTGCTGCTGCTGCTGCTGGTGGTGGTCGTCGTATATGTGTTTCCCTGTGGTGCACAGGGGCACCCGCCGGAGCACTTGGAGTAGCATGTGTCACTCGCGTCGGCTACTCTGCGAGGGTAGAGGGAGTGTAGAGGGAGTGTATAAGAAATGGGCCAAGATGTTTCGCTGCTGCCAGCGGACTCGTGCAGCGCCTTGTTGACAGCACTCGCAGGGCCTCGAGTGAGGCACATAAATTGTTGCATACCGCACTTGCCACAGCCATTGCCACTGCCACCGTCAACGTCAACGCCATTGCCAGCGACTGTAAACTGAAGTCAACCTTGTTGGTCTCGTCTACTGCTCATGTTATAGGCTGTTGTTGTAACAGTAACAGCACCTCTTGTTCTGTTTACGTGTTGCCTTGTTGTGTCTGTGTGTGTGTGTGTGTGTGTGTTACAGTTGCCATGCAAATCCTAAAACCGTCACTTAAAGTTTCACCCGGTATTCGGCTTCGGCTTCTGCTGCGGCATCAACTTGCGCTTATGCTGAGCTATTAGCGAACATGGCCAAGTGCGTTTAGGCTCTTATTTATATCGCCCACCTTTAGCCTAGCTACTGCCAACACATAATGGTCCAGTTTATTGTATTGCATCAACTATCTTAGCTTAAGCTTTGGCGATTTGAACTCTTGACAAGAAGGAATTATGCATTAGACCATAAGCCGCTATTGAAACTTTGTGTTACTGCTTCATTTTAAATATATGCAAAATATTTATTGCACATAATTATTTTGTATATAAATTCTACAGAAATATTCAAATTTATTTTCTAAATAATAATATTAAATTCCAAAAAATGTATTTCGCTTTAAGACTTCTAGACTTTATAAATTCTTTTATTCACGTTCATTCACATAGGTCTAATTTAATAAGAAACAGAGTCTCTAAAGTTGCACATTCAATATTATTCCTGCTCTTTGAAGTAATAGACGTTTGTACAATTTCCGGGAACAAAATATTCATTTCTAAAAAGATATTAAAGCGGAGTTATAGAACCTCGATTGTAGTCCTGCAAATAAATAAATAACAAACAAGCGGGGAAGCTACAGTCAATGTGCTTGACAGTATAAGAGAGAGAGAGAGAGAGAGAGAGACGGAGACACAGAGAGGGGGAGACCCGGTATTCTATTCCACTTATTATAATATAAATATAATATTATAAATATTTCAAATGGCTAACGCTAAAAGTAAATTTAACTGCAATGCTTTTCTTCTCGACGACACTCAGCCAAATATTCATTTATATATATTCATAAAAAAAAGACAGAAATTCACTCTTATATATATAAACACAACTCTAACTGAGGCTCGAACCCACGAATTCCTGCTAATGCGCCCACGCTCTAGCAACTGCGCCAATGCTAATGATTTTAGCGATCGGCAAAAGCACAATATATATTCTCACCTCCCTTTCATTGCCCGCTTTGCAAGTTTCTGTTGTTTCAGTGATTCTCTCTCAATCTTGTTTACTCTTAGCAAAGCGGGGGAGTAGAGAGCGGCGGAAACTGAGAGCAATGCCGTTATATTTCATGCGTTGTTGCATATGCAGGCGCATGCAAACATATTTTATTATTTCTTATTCTTAAATAATTAATATTTCGTGTCAAATGGGCAAAATTAATAATATAAATATAAATAAAATAATATAAAAAAAATAAAACTGAAATGAAAAATTGACAGCAGCAAGACTGTATTGACTGTATTGGGCACTCTAGTTCGTATAGCCCCTGAGATCTATGTGTTTACAGAGACGGATATGACTATGTATATCGATCAAGAATATACATATATTCCTTACACATATCGGGAATACTGCCTTCTGCCTGAAACATATATTTAGAAAAACTTATCTAGAAAGTTTTCCATTTTGTTTAGTTAATTTAAGTTAAAAGTGCGTTCGAAATATCGCAATCAATTAATTGTAGAATATCACTTCTGTTTAAGCATTCTGCGAAATACATGTGCAACTTGAATTCAGATGGGAATCAATATTAAGTTAAATCAGAAATTGGAGCTATAACACACATACTTGAGTGGCAAGCACTTAAATGAAATGTCGAATAACAATGCGAATGGGAAACAACAACTGCGAAATGAGAAGACAGTTGTAAGAAGGAAGTAATGTGGTTAAGTGTGTTGTGTAGGGGTTGGGGGGGTTGCTAAAGTTGTCAATAGAAGTTGCGATAAGCCACTCAACGCGTTGTGGCAAGGCACAATCAATGCACCACTGACCAGCTGACGAATTTGCCGCGCGGCACATTAATGCGGCTAATGGTCAAAGTTTTATGCCCGGCTTCAGCTTTATAATGTGCAACACTTGAGGCATTCGCGCCCCAAGTGCCACAATCTACCAAACAGCTACAGCTACAGCAACAACAACTACCGTTAGCAGCAAGCAGCAGGCAGCAAGCGGCAAGCGGCAGACAACATGCCTCGCTTTAATACGCAATTTCATTTAAAGTGCGACAAGCGTTGCCACTGTTCTAAATGTGTGCTACGGCGAGCAGCGAATTCGTTCCAAAAGAGAGCGCGTATGGCATGCCAGCAAAGAGAAAGCGAAACAAAGAGTGAGAGAGTGCGAGTGTGAGTGAACTAAGGAGGGAAGGTAAGCGGCAGTGTGAGCGAGGAAGCTTAAGAGAGCGCAGTCGAGTCGCTTATCAGCGAAAAAGGAAGCAATGTTGACAATGCTGACCTGTCCAAGGCGCAACAGCAACAGCGCCCACAAGTCTGCCAAGCCCATGGGAGATGTGAGTATGTGTGTGTGAGTGTGTGAGTATTATTGTATGCGTGTTGTGTTGCTAATAGCGGCATCTTGAAAGAGCAAGAGTATACTACACGCACGATAGAAATTCGAAAGGCTTTCGACTCGCTCGCCACTCGGGCAATCGAGCAGTCGAGCAATCGGGCAATCGGGCAGTCGGGTAGGATTCGGCTCGGCTGCTGTCGGGTCTGGAGTTGACTGTGGCGCGGCTCCTGTCGGCCACTTGGGCCAACTGATTCGACAGTTGGTTATGAAATCTGAACGTGTTCGCACGTGCCGCACGGAGCACGCAGCAGCAGCCAACCAGCCATCAAATCAAGCAAACATCACAAACTATTCCACAGACAACAACAGCAACAACATTTAAAACAATAATAAAAAATACAAGCAAAAATTCAAAAAACAAAAATAAATTAAAAAATACTTTGACAAAAGCCTAAATTAAAAATAAAAATAATAATAATAACAAAATACTCAAAAGTGTTTCGAAAATTTTAGTGAAATTTCCAAATTCTAAATTTCTGCATCAAGTTTCATCGCAATCAGAAATCAACTTCGAAAATCAACTCCATCAATACGCTGCGTGCAGAGTTCTCAAAATAACAAAACCAGTTTCTTTTCAAGTAAACCGTCGGCAATTAAACGATTTTTGTTTTTGTGTTTAGTTAATATATATATATATATTTTTTTTTGTTTTTTTCCTGTAAATATTCATAAGTGTAAAAGTTGTGCAAATATAAAAAAAAAATAAAAATAAAAAAAATACAAAATAATTGTAAATTCGCAAATCGAGAGAGAATTTGTAATTGCAAGTGTGAGAAGAGAAGAGAAGCGAAAAGAGAAAGAAGAAGAAAAACAGCTGAAAGATCAATGCAAATCTGTGTGAAATTCCAAAGCGCGCAATGTAAGTACTAAATCTATAATATTAAGTAAATTAATTAATCTAAACTAGTTTGCTTATAAATATGCTTGAATATTTGCTCAGCGAGCAGCCAAGAATGTAACTTGGGAATATGCAATTGTTGCGAGACTGAACTCAACTGTTTGTCAATTGAATTACATTTACAAATTTGATTAAGACTAATTTTTAGATAAATGTGCTTTAGTTCAAGTGCGACAGTTCAATTTGCATTTAGGGGAAACTTTTCGCAGCACTTGCTAATGCGTTAAAGTACTTGCGTATTTGCTTCAACTGAAGTAATGTATGCTAATGCTAATGCTAATGCTAATGCTAATGCTAATGCGAATGCGAATGCTTCTATGCAAACTATGACTCAAAGGCGGAGAGCTGTCAACTGCTGGGGGAGAAGAAGCAGAAACTAGTAGAAGATATCAAATAAGTTTCGGGGTGCAAACAGAGACAGAGACAGAGACAGAAACAAATAGCCAATATACCGATGAGGCAGCAAAGTCAGTCAGCCAAGGCAGCAGATCTCCGAGCGGGAATGTTCTTAATATGGCCTTTAGTTGATTTTCTTGCTACTATTGTTGTTGTTGTAGTTGTTTTGCTGCTGCTGGGACCAACATCTGTGGCATGTGCTTAAGTTAATTATTATCAATTAATAGCTAATCACGATAAATGTGCATGAAAATGGGGCCAACGAGACTGGGGAATGGCAGCAACTGTAATGGAGTGAGCGTTGATAACGCACGAAGGAAGGAGGATGCTTGATTGCTGTGTGTGTGTGGGGGGGGGGGGGCACGCAACAAATGGCAGTGACAGCAATAAGACATGCTACCCCACAAGCATATATCCTGTTGATTTGTCACACGCGGCGTATGAACAATGCCTTCGCTTTGGCAATTAAAAACACGCATACGCACAGTGCGCCCCACAAATATGACAAAAAAGCAACTAGCAGAGAAACGCGCACAAAAAGCAAACAGAAAACAAACAAAAAACACACAAAAACAATGCGAATCAGCAGCTTTGGCGTGTAACAAGTGATTGGACGTGTTTCACATCAACAATGCCCCAGAGCATGTGTGTGTGTAGTCTGTGTGTGTGTGTGTGTGTGGGGGCGTGATTCTGCCTAGCAATTGTCACCAGCCACAATACAAAACTCCATTGGCTTTGTCCCAATTTCCTCGTCACTGCCTGCCCCCCTGCCTGCCTTTTGTTTGGGCATCCCGCCAGAAGCCCCCACCCAATCCCAATCCCAATCCCAATCCCAATCCCTTGCCATTGAATGATTGCAACTTGGCTCTCTTGCAACTGCATCTCCCCCCCCCCCCTCTCCTCAGCTAGAAGAACAACAGTTTTGCATTTCAAGCGACAAGTCATAACTACAGTGAATGCTCACTTAAGCGCATCGCATAAGCAACCTGCCTGCTACCTGCTTCAGTGTCCTTCGCCTGTGGTGTGAGTTAACGCAAAACTATTTTAATTAAATTAAAATAAACAGAAACATAAATGTGGCCTGCTTCCGATCAACTCTTTGGGGCATGCACATTGCCAGCTCTCAGGATACGCCATACGTTATGTCCTGCCGCAAATATCACACATTACATTATTTAGCTTAAATTAATTGAATGGAGGAATGCGCCGCATGGAAGCCATTGGGACTGGCTGGGGCAACTGAGGAAGAGTGATGGAATGTGTATTAAAATGGTTCACTGTGCTGTCGCAGCAGTTGGGAGATTGTTCTCTGAATTGAAGAGTATTTAACTCACAATTTAGATATTAAATGTTTTCAACTTGTTTTTGAGAAAATTAAATTAATTAAAAAGAAAAAAATTTTATTATTAATATTATTTATAATTATTATGATTATTATTATATGTCATCGTTTGATTATTTGGAGTAGCAACTATTAATAATACTGAAATTATTTTAATTTTAATTATTATAATATTATTATCATTATTTATAATTACAATTGAAAACTATGATTATTATTATCTATCATAGTTATATTCTTTATAATAACATTTATTAATAATATTGAACTTATTTTATTATTATTACTAAAAAAAAAAAAAAAAAAAAAAAAAAATTATTTTAATTACAATAATATTACTATCAGTATTTATAATTAGAATTTAAAATTATGCTTATTATTATCTATCATAGTTTTATTCTTTATAATAATATTGAAATTATTTTATTATTATAACTAGAGAAAAAAATTACAAAATTATTTGAATTAAGCATAATATTATTATTATTTTTGTAATTATTTATAATTATTATTTATAACTATGTTTATAATAATCTATCATAGTTTTATTCTTTGTCATAATGTTTATAAATAATATTGAAATTATATTATTATTATTATAAAAAAAAAAAAAAATAAAAAAATTATAATAATATTATTATCAATATTTATAATTTTTATAATTAGAATTTTAAATTAGGATTACTATTATCTATCACAGTTATATTCTTTATAATAATATTGAAATTATATTATAATTATTATAAAAAAAATAATAAACAAAAAAAAATTAATAAAATTTGTACTAAGCATAATATAATTATTAATTTTGTAATTATTTATAATTATTATTTGTAACTATTTATTCTATTATTTGTCATATTTAGATTCTTTATAATATCAACTGTTTACCTATTTAGTACAATGAAACGAATCAAAGTAATCCGGCGTTAACTGTCTGAAATCACAATCGGGGTCTTTTGAGAACATTTCATATTATTCTGTGTGTTACTCGCTTTCAAAATATATATGTATATATTGTCTATATGTCTAAAAAATAAATTTCAATTGAACGTTTGTCCAAAATCGCGTTGAGCACGACGCGCATTCCTAAAATTCCGAACTCTACCAAGGTCAATCGCATAAATCAAAAGAAAATAATAATAATAATAATAATAATAACAACAATAAATAATAAGCGTGAAAAAGATTTAAAAGAAAATCAGCAACAAGAAGATTATCGATAACAAGCATTACGATGGCGAATATGTCGGCGCTGCGTATCAAGCGAGAAATGAAGGAAATCATGCGAGGAAATGAGATCATTCAGGGCCTCATCAAAATCGAGGTGGTCAACGATAACTGGAAGGAGCTGCGTGGCGAGATAACGGGGCCGAGAGATACGCCCTACGAGGGCGGCAAGTTCGCGCTGGAGATCAAGGTGCCAGAGGGATATCCATTCAGTCCCCCGAAGGTTCGTTTCACAACCCGAATATGGCATCCGAATATCTCCTATGTGTCCGGCGTCATCTGCAAGGACATACTGAAGCTGAAGGACAATTGGGCGGCCGCAATGACGTTGCGTACGGTGCTGCTGTCCCTGCAGGGACTCTTGTCTGCTGCCTTGCCGGACGATCCGCAAGATGCCATCATTGGATCGCAATACAAGGACAAGCCAGACATATTCCAAATGACAGCGAAGCATTGGACAAACGCCTATGCAGGTGGTCCACACAAGTTTTCCGAATGCGACGCCAAGATACAGCGCCTCAAGGATATGGGCGCCGATGAGAACGAGGCACGCGTTATGCTCTCCAAGGAGAACTGGAATCTGGAGATTGCCACAGAGCGGCTCTTCCACTAGGGACCAGGGCCGGAGGGACTCGGGGAATTGGGGAATCGGGGAGCAATAGCAATAGTCGGAGCAGCGACTTTACACATCATTTGTTACATAAATCAATCAACTCGAGCAATCAATCACATTTAGTAATTAAATCGTCAAGTCAAAATAAAACAAATAAAACAAACAACAAATGTTCATGGCTACATTCGACGCCGTGCTTAGCCACCAAACTAATATACAGCCCTGTGCAGGGTATAACAAGTTCTTGTTGCTTGAATTGAAATAAACAAATTGAAGTTGTGAATTTAAGTTTAAAGTGAACTGCTGCATATTGTTAGGTTTCCAAGCAATCCCGTGTATCGATATCGATAAAATATCGATAATATCGAAATCGAGCTTTCGATTTAATTGATTCTTTAACTTGTTCAACGTATAAACTTTTTAGTAATATACATTGTGGCCAACGTCTAGCCGATATACATCGATATATATCGATAGGTTGCGAGCTGGCAGCAAGTGCAGTGAGTTTAGTTAAGTTACTGCCAACAGTTCGTAACGTAAATCCTCAATTTGGCTATCGAATTGTGTTTCGTTATGGCTAAGCTGAGTCGCTCTTCCTTAACTTGAATTGTTTCATATATATTACTAAATCTTTATATCTTATATCTTATATATTTATAACTGTTTTTATACACTAATCTGTCACACCCTGTTTTCCCTTCCTCAGCAATCTCTCGCACTTCTCTATTCGTCAATTGCTTCGGATCATATCAATTACTTTGTCAATCACTTTCACTTGAATGTCATCACTCGTGGGCATCTAGGGCCACGTTTAGATGTATTAACCTATTGTCATTTATTAGCCCTAAATGATGCTGCAGTTATGTCATAAACTTCATGGCATTCAATTTGAAGTGTCACTCAAATTGTTGATTCTAACAAATCTCATTGTAAAATGTTGTTTTATTTTGTTTCTAAAGTCCAAACTGGACCAGCATCGATCCATTTCTTGTGTGTGCTTATTTAATGATATTGCAAAAATATAATATAATTAATTAAAGTACTTCAAGAGACACTGAATCGATGTTTAATCGTTAAACAATCGAAATTGCCAACAGCAATTGAATGAAGTTTTCCCTCACAACTGTTGAATGATTTACAATTATGCATCAAAGTTTAAGCAGTGAATTAACATTAATAAAGTGAAGATCTATCACTTGCTATTTTATTTACTGGTATCCTGCTTAAACTTTATTCTTCATCCTTTACTATAGTAATTGAACTGGAAATGCAACTGTCAAAAGAAATTTCATCTATTCAATTCAAGCTGAAAGCAGCAGCTTGTTATTACAAGCGAACCTTCAAACTCACCTGTTGTGTGCCTGGCAAAGGTGTTGTTCTGCTTAAATGCAATTGGGACACGCCCACCAGCCCAAAAGACTTGATTATTGCCATTAAGTTGTTGCTCATAAGAGAGGCGAGCGAAATTGCCTGCAATATGTACAACAAATTGAATGCTGTCTCTCTCTCTCTCTCTCTCTTACTCTCTCTCTTACTCTCTCTCTCTCATACTCTCTCTCTCTCTCTCTCTCTCTCTGTGTGTGTGTGTGGAGTATGTTCCATGTGCAGAACATTTAATTAACTAATTGATTATGTACTTTGGCACGGCTTCTCCGGCGCATAGATGGATAGTTGAACTGTGCATCGGACAGGACTTTAGACACTGAAGCTGCGATGATTCCCTTGCAGATTGGGCAGCAGTCGAAGTCGAAGTCGGACTTAGAATCAGAGTCACAGACAGAGCCTAAGATACAGTCAGAGTAACAGGCAGAGCCACAGTTAGAGCTTAAATCAGCTTCGATATCAGAGTCAGAGTCAGAGTCAGAAGCAGAAGCAGACTTAGGGTCACAGTCAGACTTACACTCAGAGTCAGTCTTAGACTAAGAGTCAGAGTCGCAGTCAGAGCTTAAGTCAATGTCAGAGTCACAGTCAGTCTTAGGCTTAGAGTCAGAGTCGTAGTCAGATGCAGACTTAGAGCCATAGTCAAAGTCAGCAACAGAGTCACAGTCAGACTTAGAGTCAGAGTCGCAGTTAGAGTCAGAAGCAGACCAAGAGTCATAGTCACAGTCACACCTTAAATCAACGTCAGTGTCACAGTCAGAATCAGCGTCAGAAGAAGACTTAGAGTCACATTCAGAGCCCAAAGTCACAGTCAGAGCTACAGTCAGAGCGATAGTCAGAGCTTAAGTCAGAGCTGAAGTCAGCGTCGGAGTCAAAGTCAGAGTCACAGTCAGAGTCAGTCTTAGACTTAGAGTCATCGTCACAGTCAGAGCCCAAAATCACAGTCAGATTTACAGTCAGCGTCGCAGTCAGAGTCACAGTCAGAGTCACAGTAGGAGTTTAAGTCAGCATCAGAAGTTACAGTCAGAGTCACAGTCAGCGTCAGAGTCTCAGTCAGTCTTAGAATTAGAGTCAGAGTCACAGTCAGAGCTGAAGTCAGCGTTAGAGTCAAAGTCAGAATCAGATCTGCTTCTAAGAGTCATAGTCACTGTTACAGTCAGAGTCAGAATCACATTCAGTCTTAGACTTAGACTCACAGTCACAGTCACAGTCAGAGCCCAAGTCACAGTCATAGTCACAGTCAGTCTTAGACTTAGAGTCACAGTTAAAGTCACAGTCAGTCTCAGACTAAGAGTCGCAGTCACAGTCAAAGTCAGAAGCAGACTTAGAGTCACAGTAATAGTCACAGTCTGTCTTAGACTTAGAGTCACAGTCACAGCCAGAGTCAGAAGCAGACTTAGAGTCACAGTTGCTGTTTCATTCAAAGTCATAGTCAGAGTCACAGTAATAGTCACAGTCAGTCTTAGACTTAGAGTCAGAGTCACTGTCAGAGTCACAGTTGCACTTAGAGTCACAGTCACAGCCAGAGTCAGAAGCAGACTTAGAGTCACAGTTGCTGTTTCATTCAGAGTCATAGACAGAGTCACAGTCATAGTCACAGTCAGTCTTAGACTTAGAGTCAGAGTCACTGTCAGAGTCACAGTTGCACTTAGAGTCACAGTCACAGCCAGAGTCAGAAGCAGACTTAGAGTCACAGTTGCTGTTGCAGTCAGAGTCACAGTCACAGCTTAAATCAACGTCAGAGTCACAGTCACAGCCACAGTCAGAAGTAGACTTAGAGTCACAGTTGCTGTTGCAGTCAGAGCCTCAGTCAAAGTGAGAGTCAGAGTCAGAGTCAGCGGCAGCTGCATAGACGGCATGCTTGGGGAATCATCAGCCAAGCGACTGGGTAAGGTAAGGAACGATTGGAGGGTGGGCGGAGGGGAAGAGAGAACGTTTGGCATTGGGTAAAAGGAAAACCGGAAAAGAATCGCCCAGCGCTCTCCGTCGTTGCGTCAATAAAGGACATTTTATTATTTTCTCGACTGTTTGCTACATTCGCCTGCGTTTGTCGTTGTGCTCCCCATGTTCTTGCACTGCCCAGTTCCGTTCGTAAGTCCCTCTGCCATCGGGTCTCCCTCACTTTTTCTTTTTCTTTTTCTTTTTTTTTTTAGCATTTTTTGCTTTTTCTCTTTTTTATCGTTTCACTTACAAAGCGTCGCGCACTTTACGCTGATTGCGCGCTCTCGCAAACATTTTGCTTTTGGCTGCTGCTCCTGATGCTCCTGGCGCTGCTGTTGCTGCTGCTGGGACTCCCCGCCAGGGCACCCGGGTCGCATTGTATATCTGTGTCCGGGTCTGGGTCTGGGTCTGGGTCCGGGTCCTGAGCCTCAGCCTTTGTTTTCCAGCCCATGCACACAGACAGCGATACAGACAGACAGATAGACAGACAGACAGCGAGGCAGACAGCCAATGCGACTGGTTGCTGGTTGGTTGCTCTGACTATAACTGGATACGATTCGATAACATGGAGTTTATTGTTACTTCCTTTTGCAATTATCCTTGTTAGTCAGCGCAGTCAAATGCCCCAAACTATCATCATCATCATCATCATCATCATCGTGCTCTGCTCCTTTTCCTCTTTTATTATAATCATCATCAGGCAACGTTGTCATCGCTGATTGTATTTTGTTTTTAGCATTAGATTGCTTTCGCTTTTGCGCCAGCTTCCCTCTCCCCTCCCTTCTGCGCTTTGTCGTGTCCTTTGTGTCCACCATTTTCCACTGCTCAACTCAAATTAGTCAGCGGCAAATCTCTCGTATTGTCGCATCGCCATTTGACCCGAATAGTTTAATGACAATAGGTGCTCCATTAATCAGCAGTCGGTCGCCCCAAACTCCTAAGCTCCCAAACTCCCCAACTCCGACTGAATCAACCGACCGCGACCCGTTGCGATTCCTGCGGTTTACGATCTCCCCCTCTCTCTCTCTCTCCCTCTCCTCAATTGCTCAGCAGTGGCTACTGCAGAAGACCTTAATGGCGGTTTTTTGTCGCCTTCCCATTCCCATTATTTGCATTAAATAATGCCTTCAATGCCTTTCAACTGTAATTGTTGCTAAGCTCTCAAAATTGCATTTACTTTGCTCTTTCGATTAGTTCATGTGATATGAATGTCAATTCTACTATTCAATTGCAGTAGTTAAAAGCAAGTAAATTGTCCTTTTAAATATTCAAGTTCCTTTGCTCCATTAGTATGCAAGCAACTCGCTGATTGATTGACTGATTGATTCAGTGATAAATGACTTATTACTTATTTATTTACTTAAAAACAATTACTAATTTTATTTTTAAATACACAAATCATTCTCGCTTAATTGATGTTTAAGTATTTTGACTTTTTGCAATTAGCAATTGATAGAGAAAAGTTTGTTAAAACACAAATGCCCAAACTAATTTCAAAAATTGACTTTAATTAAAAGAACTCTATAGTATATTTAGACCCGGTACCCAAATTGTGCAGAGTCTGATAGATTTGTCGAAATGTAAGTAACAAGCAGAAGGAAGCAAGAAGTCTATATAGCCTAAGAAGTCTATAGATATTCTTGATCAGCATCATGTCCGTCCGTCTATCTGTCTTTCTATCTGTCTATCGTTTTATTTGTCTTTCAGTCTGTCTGTCTGGTCAGCTGCAGCGCCAAACTATTGCTTTAACTAGAAGCAGAACAACAACACCAAACACTGCAAGTACGCGACTTCAAATCTACATCTATTACATTATTTATATTTATTAGTTATTAACTAAATATTTACTAATGTTTTATTCACATATATATTATTAGTTTTATGAATATTTTGAAATCGAAATATCAAAATGTTAAAAGTTTGCATTCATAAGTCTGTATATGTATGAGCAGCAACGCATCAAATGTAACGGCACTGCTCTCAGTAACCGCCGCTCTTCACTTCATTCAGCCTCTCTTCTAAAAGCGAACGATATTGAGAGAGAGAGAAGCATTGAAACCACAGAATTTTGCACAGCGGGCAATAAAAGGGAAGTGAGAATATATATTGTGCTTTTGCCGATCGCTTATGTGAATTGCAGTGGCGTAGGTGCTAAAGCGTGATCGCATTAGGCAGGATGGTCCAGGGTTCGATTCCCCTCCCAGTCGATCACTCGAGCGTGCGGTGCTAACTTCGCGATATGTGGTATAATGACTTTTTTAATATAATAATATTTATAATATTAAGATGCAATATCTTGCAAATATATAGAACAGTAAGAAGTTAGCTATAAATATATTAAAAAGCGATTTTGTTTGTTCTTGTCTTAAAGTTGTCCATGGGGGAGGGAGTGGAGTGCCTTACAGTAGGGGGAAACTTTACAATTAGGAAGTTCGCTTGGCACAATTTCTGGGAAAATCCATTGGAATTAGATGCTCAATAGAAATGTCAACGCACTTGTCTTGCAGTGGACAGCAGAGAAGAAGAGCTACAAAAAGAGGAAGAACAACAAGAACAGCAACAGAAGCAAGAAGAGCGCGATAAGCTGGCAATTCGCAATAAGAAGAAGAACAACGGCAACAACAATTAAGAGAAATAAATAAACGCAATGGTGTAAGCGTCTGCGTAACTTTTAAGCACACATAGAATGCACGCAGCGAGTGTGAGTGAGAGCGAGAATGGGAGAGGATGAGGATGGGAAAGAGGAAGAGGAAGAGTGAGTGAGTGTAGCATACGCTGTGGCGACGTTTAATTAAAAGCGTGCGAAAAATGCAACACTCGAGCTGCAAACAACTGTGTGTGCCCTGAGCTATGGAACCGTGGCACCGTGGAACCGTTGCACCGTGGCACCGTCGTGCTGCTGTGCTGCCGTGGAGAGAGAGAGAGAGCTGTGTAAGCTGGAGGCGAATGAATGAATGAAGTGACCATGGACGCGCATTTTGCCAATTCCCGTTTTGTGCCATTTCCATTTGGCTGGCAAAAGCCAAAGCCAAAACCAAATTAAATTAATTAAATTGCAAGAAAATCTGCGCTGAAGCACGTGGCAAACTCGACGACGTCGTCAACGTTGTTCAAATGAAATCAGCGGAGTAAAGTCAAATTAAGTAAAAGTTAGGTTAGGTTAGGCAGCAGCGACAGCAGCACCAGCAGCAGCAGCAGCAGAGACGGAGGCAGCGCGTGAGAACTAAAAACGTAGCATACTTTTCTGCGCCCGTTTACTTCCCGATTGCGTATTCTCTTTTGTTTGCCTGTTTGCCTTTGCAGTTATGCTCTCACAGCGTGTACTACGATTACGTCATGGTATGCGTAACGCATACATATATATATATATATATATATATATATATATATATCTGATCCGCATGGCAAACAGACGCGATATGCAATTTCTCTTGCCTGACTGCTTGTCTCTCTGCTCGCTCAGTTTCCCCGCTTGTTAGGGAAGAGTATTCGCTCGTCGACATATCACATCAATTGTTTGTATGTTTTCTGTATTTTTTTTTTTTTAATGTTTGCTTTTGCTTTCTTTAATTTTTTACAGTGTAGCGCCTCTGCATTCTTCATGCGGTCACCAAGGCGTCGCACTTGACTTGAAGCGCGACATTCTTGTGCTCTCACTCTCCCCCTCTCTCTCTCTGTCGCTGGCTCGTTGGCTCAGATTCTCGCATTTTTTGCAATTAGCGGAATTGTTTCACATTTCACACCCGCTCGCATCCTGGCAAACTGAAGTTGCCCGCCTGCAGTTTATCTGCGGTTGTCATTGCACTACGCTCTGCCCTCCTGCCTGCGCTCCCCCTGCATTGCCTGCCTTCTCCCTTTTAGCTTGGTTTTGTCGCTCGGTTGAGTTTATCTCTCTCTCGCTCTCTCTCTCTCTCTCTCTGTCTACCCCTTCAATTTC